>JAHDYR010000005.1:335199-666828 GCA_019828565.1 Carpediemonas membranifera
TTCTTTCCCTTCAAGGACGTGCTCCATGGCGCGTTGGAACTTTCCTGGCGCGTTCTTGAGGCCGAAAGACACCCGTAGGAACTCGAATTGGTGGCCAGGAATGACGAACGATGTGAGGTGCTGTCGCGGGGCCAGAATAGTTGTGGCCATTATTACCACCAAGCAGGTTTACCTTATTAAATAGTTCCGACACAAAGTGATCACTTTCTGGACGACTGGGCATGGTTAACATTACTGTAGATGTGCCGAGCCTTGATCCCAAAAAGATAACTCTCCCGGCCATTCGTGACTTCAAACGGGCCGCGCGCATTTGGGTGGCACAAAACGCCGATTTCCCGCCTGGGTTGCTTCTGCCTGAATCGCTCCAACGCGCCGCTGAAGAGTTTAATCAAGGGAAGAGCATTGAAGAGCTTTCCCTCGAGCAGACGATTACTTACATACGCAGTGAGGCTATCCCGAAGTCCTTGGGAGCCTTGAAGGACGCCGTTGATGCAATTGACTGTCCTTTAACTAGCAAGGGACTCAATCGCTCAGCGGCCATGAGAAACTACTGCGCCGACTTTTCTGAGTACACCGACCTCGTGAAAGAGGTTGCCTGCCGTGAAACGGCCCTTAACCACGCCCTCTCGCCGCTACAGAGGCGCGTGAAGGAGACTGTCGCCGTCCTCGACGACGAAGGAAATGCTGTCAAGAAGGAGCAAGAAAGACCAGCCTCCGACAGCGAGCTAGCCGCCCTGAGAGCGGAACACTTCGACAAGGTCCTCTGTAAGGCCTTTATGTACCGCCTCAAACCCAAGGTGTTCTACAAGAAGCTCGAACTCGAAAGAACGCTCATCAAGCCGAAGAACATCAACGAGCTCATGAAACTAGCTAAGATAGTAGCTTCGGTGGAAGACGAGAACACGCCCACCACGGACTCCCCTGACAGCGCCCCCACTAGCTCCACGATCAACAAGACGACGACCGTCGGCTCCCGCCCACCGGGCGAGACCAGCTCCAAGGCCACCAAGAAGCCCTTTCGACCCTGCCGCTTCTGCCAAGGGCAGCATTACGACAACGACTGCCCTCAACGTCGATCCCGCGAGAACGGACGCCTCCGCTCTACCGCTGAAATCAAGCCGCGACAGCCTGTCGAAGCCAACGCCGCTGAGGAAGAAGAGGTCCTCATGACGGAGGTGGAGATAAATGGCCAGGAGTACCGCTTGATGATTGACACTGGAGCGTCGAGATCCTTCATTTCCTCACGACTGTTAGCGAGACTGCGGTCTGAGAAGCACCATGTGCCTACGAAGCGATGCGCCAAGTTCCTGGTCAGGCTGGCGCAGGGCAGTCTCGTGACGGTGCAAGAAGCGGTGGATTTGACGGTGCGATTTACACATCTCGAGAAGATGGACATCGTCTGTAAGATCAGGTTTTACGTGCTGGATGGTACGCAGGAGAAGCTTATTATGGGCACCAAGGACCTCAGATTACTGGGATTCCTCTCGAACGAGGGGTTCCACATGTCTTTCCGTTCCGAGAAGAGTGCCAACAAGGAGGAAGCAAACGACGAATTCCTTGCCAACAACGAATACCTATGCGTTATTGAAGAAGAACTCAACGCCATTGCCGCTAGAAATAGCACAGTCGCCGAGGAAGGAATATCCTCAATTCATATCCCGAAGAGCGAGATCCAAGGGAAACTCAGAGCACTGGTCAAGGACTACGAAGATGTTTTTGACGAGAATCTTCCGCCAGAAGGCTCAATCTTAAATTTCTTTCTTTCTTTCTTTCGATATAAATTACACACTTCCCAAGGGCGGCAGGCCGGAGTACTTCGAAAGCAGTTTCTCCTGGAGGCCGGACATCCTGTCCGACAGAGTGAATAAGCTAAGCTTGTGCTCAGCGATAGCCAGCTCAGGGTCTTCTGGGTCACCCTCAACCTCGTCGGGAGACTCGTCAACCTGGGGTAATACCCCTAGTGTGACCATATCTGAGTAGCCAATGATAAGGTCGTACTCTGAAGAGAGAAGATATGCGGTCGTTGTGAAAGAACACCCACGGGGAATCAGGGCCGATTTGGCAAACGCCACCTCGAGATTTGCGACACGGGACACGGTGATAGTACCCGCGGGGGTGTTGACCTCGATGGGGGCGCACTCCGAGATCACGGCAGCAGTCTCTGCTGCAAGGCGTGGGTTAATAAAGGTAGCGGAAGCACCGCAGTCGAAAAGGATAGCGTCAGTACCCACACGATACACGTTACCGGAGACAATCGGGAGTGACTGTGCGCGACGCTTCGTAGCTGCGGCGAAACAAGACAAGAAAGAACAGTTACGCGACTTTATCTTGTCGCAGAACTGTGCCAGGTGGCCTTCCCTCTTGCACTTGTCGCAGCGCGCCTTTGGCTTTGAACAGTCACTCGAGTAATGGCCCTTACGCCCGCAGTTAAAGCACGAGATACCGGACTTGTCGCCCCGGTTGCGGTCGTGGTCGCGTGTACGTTTGTCGTCACGCCGGTAAGGCGTGTCGCGCTTGTCAGGCCGCTTACCGTGGCGCTTGTTGGGGCGCTTACCGTCGATATGGGCTCGCTTGTCGTCGTCATGAACTCGCTTATCGTCATGGCCTGGCTTGCCGATGAAGTCAGCGAGAGGAGCCATATAGGCGGCGCTCTCGGCGAGGTCCTGTGCTGTGGTCATGGCATAATGCTGCACCTCTGCCAGCGACTTCCCGGTGGTACGCTCCTTGATGCGGAAATACAGAGCCTGTCCGCGGAACGCGAAGGCTCGGAGGTATGTTTCGATGACAGAGTCGTCTTCTTCGAGAGCCAAGCAGGCGAGCGTATTATTGAACTTGGTATTGAGCCTCGAGACCTCGATCGGGGTGAAAGATGATAGCTTCATTCGAAGCAGATTGAGGCATTGCTCCTGTCGCTTAAGGCGCAGGACGGAGGCAAGCCGACTGATGTCTGCGTTCTCGCCAGACTTTCTCAGCTTGGACTTGTGTTTCCTTTCAGATAAGTCCTGAAGGACAGGATCGTCCTCAGCGAGCGTCGGTTCGTCTATCTTGGGAATGGCCAGCATTTGGCACACAAACGAACGCACCTCGGCGGATAAGAGCTTCACCAGTTTGGTTTTCCCGCCGAGGGCGCGGTAATCCAACAGTTCGGTGTAGAACGCGCTGAAAGCGTCGAAAGTAGCTGTCTTGAGCATCGGGGTGTCATTCTTGGGGTTCTTCATACGTTTGAAAGTACTAGTACTGTGGTTGATGAAGAAGAAAGGGGAAGGTTTAGAGATAAAATATGGGCTAAAATACCCTATGGACTTTTGGAGACCACAAGACCCATCCTGAGGTTGTCCCTCTCCTAGCTCGCGCTCGTCGGTTGTGGGGGCGGAGACGCTGAGTCCTCCTCAAGCCTTACCCCTGAGTGACCGACTGGCCGACTTCGAGCACAATGCGCAAAAAGGCGCGAATCCACACAGCAACGCTCAGCAGCTACTCATAGCAGTGACAGTTCCTTTTATATATCACCAGGTGACGTTGGACACGCTTTCAGGCGACAACAAGGTCGGATGCCTATCACTGATCAGTTTCGTCTTCGTACGCCGCAACCATGCTACGGATACCACTGCGCGCAACGTATTACGTTCAGGTTATAACGACAGCAGATCTGTGCTAGTATGGACTGTCTTACCTGTCGGTCTGGAAAAAGGGCACCTCGGGGACTCGAACCCAAGACCGATGCAACCATCCATCTGACACAATTTGATGATGATGTCCAACACATCATGGGGGTAGTGTAGTGGTGTTAGACACTATTATTTAGTTTCCGCCATTTTGTCCCACCGGGTAAACCCTATAAATCCACTCTCCGCTTGTTCACCACAGGATGAGAGTGTTCGCAGCGCCCCCAGTAGCGATGATTGGTCCGATGTTTCTTCACCTGCAGAGGATACGGGCTCCGACCCAAACTGGGAACCCTCAGAGCTGGACATCAGCGGCCGTTGTAGTGATTCCAGACATTCCATCGCCGGAGGTTCGACGACTACTGCGTCTCTCCACGGTTCCCAAGATGTACTTCCGGCTTCAAGAGAACACCATGGAGGGGACAGAGCTGGCGAGACTATTCCCGACAAAAGTCAGGCTCATCGCGATGATAGTGAAGACTTCCAGTTCCTCATCACCCACGACAGGCTCTCTCATTTGAAGTTGGACGCATCACGCAGGGCGTCGGCGGGGTACATCGTCAGGTTCAAGGCCTCAAGGCGTCACACGGCCTCTCATGCGGATCAACTACGACACTTCCTGACGAAAGAGGCCAAGACTTCTGGGCCCGATACTGTCGGCAAGAAGGGATACTGGATCTGTAACGGCGCGCCCCTCGTCTGCGACTGGACACCCCCGCCGGAGGCAAAACAGATCATAGCATAGCAGAGACTGTCCGCCATATCGCGTCAACGGCAGGCCAATCGGGCGGAGCCGTCCCTGCGACGAGCGCCCTAGTGCGGCAGGGCCTTACACAGTGGAAGCGCGACCCCAAGACCTTCCAGGCTGTGCTGTTCGCCACACTATGTTTCCAAACCGTCAGCCGCGGCAAAGAGATCTTTTCACTCACACGTGGTGATATCTCGTTTAGCTCGGAAGGTGACGCGACACTTTTCATGGCGCGCACGAAGACGGGGACAGCGGTCAAGAAGCTGGTGGTTAACGCCACGTTCGACACCTTCAACGCGGCCAAGGCGTTGAAGCGCTGGATCGACCTGGCCACATGCCACGATAGCGACTCCCTCTTGCGCCGCGTGAGGGGCGACCGGGTGAGCAGGACAAAGGCGCTATCCGAGGGAGCGATGAGGGCATGGGTAGCCTCTGTGTTCGGAGACTCGATCACCTGGCATAGCTTCCGCAAGGGGGCGGCCATGGCCAGCTCCGTGGCCGGGACTCCAGACAACGTCCTGATGGCGCTGGGCAACTGGCGCTCGACGTCAAGCCTCCTGGCCTACACGGCCAACGGAGTACGACCCCACCCCTCGGTCCAGAGAGACATCGCCAAGTCTCTCCTGGGCCGGGATCAGTAAATCATCGATGGGATGATTTACCGAGCATACATAGAGCTGTGCGACCTCACGGCGGGTAGTACCCCAGCAATTTGTCGCCCAGGCGACGGCCAGTGGCGGCGGCTGACGAAAGTTAGTGCGCCACGGTCAACGTCTGTCGGTGCAGTTTATGCTGACAGATGGTCGAAGAATCGCAGCGCGAAGCTGCAAGACCGCGCCAATTCGGCGTCCGCCTCGTGGTAAGCGAGGTACCTTCGTAACTTACTTAGTTCGACGGTCGACGGTGATTGTGTTATCGAATATTTACACAGTGAAACCAGGGGTTTCTTGAATAAATATTCTTCCCCCCGTTGGTTTTAGTATGAGCGTAGCGGGTCAGATGGCCCGTTCATCGGGCTGTCTAGAGCTGACTACAGGCAGCTCGTGTCACCTCGGCGTGACGGCTGTAATATTTACACAGCTCAAAATATATTATACGATCCTGATCCGGTCCCGGCAGGTCGTGTAATCAAATCAGGATGGCCAGTTCGATGGCCGACGAGACTTCGGACGCGGGGCGCCCGACGCAACCAGGAACAACACCAGATGATCAACAACAGGATGAGAACCCCCAACAGCAGGACGAGAACACGTTGGCCGCCACTCTCCTCAAGCGAATCGAAGAACTATTCCAAGAGCTTGCCATCGTGGAGATGGCCGATGCTCCCTCTAACAACACTCCAGCGCACCGCGGCCTCTTCCTCGACATGCCGACGTCCAAGGGTCTCTCCAACGAGGCTAAGTTCTTGTACCAACTCATCGACGACCTACCGAGACTTGACATCGACGACATCGAGCAGCAGCTCTTCACCCGGATTCAGTACCTGCTTATCAAGGATAACTACGAGGACGGCACCGCTGAGCGTTTCACAGCATCGGTTCGGGCCGAGCCCCACCCGTCGAGGGACCGCATCATTGAACTAGCTGCTCGCGCCAAGTCCAAGGGTGACCGTCGAAAGCCCAGCCAGAATTTTCGCAGAGGAGGCCATCAACAGAATCAAGGCCAGGGCAAGCGGTTCCGCCGCACATAACTTCAAGCACATTACCACTCAGGTTCCCATCAATGAACGAACGATGGAGAACGTGGAAGCGCTTCGGCGCCTCCAGCCAAGTTGTCGCTTGGCTCAGGAAGGGTGTGCCCATCGACATCACCCAGCCTCCTCCCCCCGCCCGCCCACAACCTACACTTCACTCCGCAGTTTCCCGGAAGCTGAACGGCATGATCGACCAGGGTGTGATAGAGCAAACCAGTCTCTCAGACCTTGCACATGCTGCCCCCCTCTTCGCTGTTCCAGAGGGGGAGAGAGACCACCGCATCATTCACGACCTTCGGATCCTCAACCAGATCACAGCAGACCGCAGATCCTTCCGGCTATACGGAATCAAGCGAGCCGTCTGCCTGCTGGAACAAGACGACTTCATGATGAAGGTCGACCTCGAGGCGGGCCACCACCAGCTCGGAATCCGTCCATCCGACAGGAAGCTGCTTGGAGTGGTCCTCCCAGACGGCTCAGCCTATCAGTACCGCATCCTGGGCTTCGGCTGGAGAGCGGCCCCCTTCATCTTCCAGTCCGTGACCAACCAGGTGGCCCGCATCCTCGCCCTCCGATACAAGATCAAGGTTCTGGTCTACCTCGACGACTTTCTCTTTGCACACCAGAGCGCGGATTACCTTCGAGAGATCACGCCCAAGCTGCCAGAAGGCACTCGCCTGGTCCGTCCGTAAGCGGCTGGTTGACGTCGATCGTGCCCTGAAAGACCAGTTTGGAGTAGGTGAGAAGTGCGGCTTGGAGAGGTTGGGAGAGGAGGTGAGTGCAGTCTACCGAAGTGGCGGTACCGTGCTCACACTCGACCTTTCCAACGCCTATGGATGCTTGTCGAGGGCCTTCACCATGAAGGTGGTGGCGGCCTACATGCCGGCACTCATTCCGTACCTGTCGACCATGTACCGACGGGGCTTACTTCTCTCTACCTCCGGCATAACAATGAGGTCGGCCGAAGGCATTCACCAAGGAGACCCGCTCGCTACAGTCTCCTGGGGTCGGAACAATCTCACAGAACTCGCCGCTCAGAAGTTCAACGAGGTTGGCCTCCGCCTCAACCGTGCCAAGTGCGTGCTAGCCCATAAGGATGTCGTTGACGGCAACACAACTGGTGGCGTCCCACGGAGACGCGATACCAAGCTGGTTGGTGTTCCCATCGGCTCCGCCACGCACATCATGCGGGAGCTAGGCTCAGTTAACCGCAAGGATATGGAGCTGCTTGACGCTGCTGCATCGATGGTCTCTGACATTGGCGCGGAAGCCGTCGCCCCTGCCCTCCTAGTGACGAAACTGTGTGCCCTCACCAAGTGGGAGCACTTCTTCCGCAATGTTTCGCCGGGCGTGGGTGACATGTTCTAGTCGCAACTGGACTTCGAACGGCAGAAGGTGGTCCCCACCATCCTGAAGCTGCTCCAGTCCAGCGCCGAGACTGACTTTGCCGCAAGGCTCTGTCTGCCGGTCAGTCAAGGCGGGCTCGGATTGGCCATGCCCTCTGTTGTGTGGGCCCCAGCCTATCTGGGTGCCGCACGACAACTCATAGAGCTGAAGGTCGAAAGGCCCGAGGCTCTCATCCAAGACGCACTGCCATGCATCCCGGCTCTCGCCGCGACGCCCAAGGATTGGCCGACATCATATGGCGATGTCAGAAAGCTCTCACTCGAGAGCACGCAGAAGAAGTTGGTACGCCTCCTGCAGGATAACATTTCCAGCCAACTGACTGTTTCAGTCGACTCGCCAAACGTGATCAGGTCTCTACTCGCGGCTGATCCAGCCGCTATGGGTCGTAACCCCTGTGACGAGGGTGCTGCACCGATGCTTCGCAACCATGTCGGCCTTCCTGCCTTTGAGACAGGCCACGACGTCTGTCCGCTATGTCTGGCCCGTAGTGTTAATCACCGGTCTGTCCCCTGCTCAGCCGAGCATTCTCTTACCTGTCCCTTCCTGAGGGAGGGGCTGGGATCGGAGCGGCACGACCAAATTCGCGACACGCTCGCCAAACTGCTGCGCGGGCACCCCTGGCGCGTAAGAGTTGAGCATTGGCTCGGACGGGGCAGCGAGTGGACTGTGGACCGGACCAAACGGGTCAAGGCGCGGGCGGACCTTCTCTTGACCTGACCGGGTCATACGGAACCCGTTGTGCTTGACGTAGTGGTGAGCAATCACGCGTCTGCATCTATGCGGAGCAAGAAGGAGCAGTATGCCAACTGGAATGTCCGTGTTATTCCCGTGGTCGTTCTCCAGAGTGGTGGTGTTGGTGTTGTGCATGGGAGAGGATGGACTGATGAGATGCGCGACGTTTTGGGCCTTGGTGCCGAAACTGTTGGGCAGATTGCCGACGCGGTCATGATGGCCTGTATGCGGCAGCAAGTTCATGTATTCCATGCGTTCATGCGCCAGGCGGATGCTGCGACAAGGAGTCTGCTGTGGCCAAGCGCGAAGCGGATCTAACGCTGCGCTCACAACCATTCCATATCCATTACACAACCATTAAAACGCGTTCGCCGAAGCGAAATGGTTTCGCTGGCATCTCGGCCCACGCTCCCTGCAACAATGCGAGCGGAAAACGCAAGTTCAAAACGAGTAGTACCTTGTTTTGCCATATCTCACGAACTTGAGGGCTTTTGAGGCTAATAGAAGGTCATTTTGGAACCTGTAGGTGGACAGCTGCATCCGACCGAGCCTCGTTCGATGTTTTCGAATTGGCTGGGAAATGGCCGAAAATGATGAGTTCAAACGAGGATTGAAGCTGTAGCGATAGTAATGTGTCCTCTGGGTGAGTGGTTCCCTCTGGGCAGTGATTAGATGTTATTTGGCCATTCAATATGGCTAGTCGGGTTCTACACAGAACCGTGGACGCCTGGGGTGTCGATGCCTCGGGCAGTTTATGTCAGTCGTGGCGCAGAAATTTGGATTTCGACACGCGAGCGCGATGTCGACGCAACCGCCTCCAGATGAGAGAATTATGTCTCTTGAGACTAGAATGGAGCAATTGAGCGAGGAAAACAAGGAAACTAACAACCTGTTACGACTAGCACTCCAGCGAATGGAAGATTCGGACAAGGCTCAGAAGAAGCATCCTGTTTCCATCAGAACTAGGAACCTACCTTCCAGATTCGGCCTCAGAGATGAGGCGGAGTTCTTATACGACACTTTGGAGGATATCCAAGAAGGCCGCATTGCGGACATGGATCAACTGCAACTCTCGCTAGCGGCGCGCATCAGATACCTCCGTCTCAAGGATGACAACTGGGATGAAGGCACTCCAACGAGGTTCCAGTCAAAGATCCGCACCCTCATCACCTCGGAGTCGGGCATCATCTCACAGAATGCCATTGAAGAAGCGGCAGCCGCCGCCATGGCAAAGGGCACACGCCGTTCTTTTCGTCCAGCCGACAAGGACAAGCGGGCGCGAGCCCATTAACAATATCAACTACCAAGACTGTACATACTATACATATTGTTGCCCCAGAATAAAATGACCACATCAAAGTCAGGAGTCATGGTCAAAATTCAAACGAGGATGACAAGCCCTGTAGAGACCCGTTCGGCAGTAATACTGTTCCATGAACACGGTGTTAGTGCCCCAAAGATCGTGGAACATTTAGAGCATGCCATATCCATCTCTACAGTCCGTAGAATCATCAAGGCCCACAGAAAGGCCAGAGAAGGAGCTACAGAGAAGAAGGAGAGGAAGAAGCGTATAACAAAGTTCGAACGGGACGGAAGAATCCTGCAGACAATCATGATGCGTCACGTGGAGCAAGATGACGTCGTAACAGTTGCTGCGATTAAGAAAGAGCTGGAACTCGCAACGACGACATCAATATCCTCGGAGACGGTTAGGCTGGCTCTCAAGAAGCTTGGATACAGCTACAAGCTCGGAGACAAGCGTTGGAAGGAGTGTTCTCCCATCCGCGAGGCGGAGTTCTGGGCGAACTACGCCGTATACGTGCGTGCCAGGCACGCAATGACCGATCTGGTCTTTCTAGACGAGACTAGCTTTGATCCACATGACAGCCGACGGTATTCCTGGTTCCCGGCTGGACAGCACGTCGTCAAAACTAGCGGGGAACTCACGGTAAGAGAATCTCTGTCTGCGCCGTACTCGGCTACGAGGGCATTCTACACCGAGCGCTCACTACTGGGACCTACAAGGCGGAGGACTTTATGCCTGTGTTACACAAGACGCTCAGCCTCATCGCCGGACAGCACAAGGTGCTTGTCCTAGACAACGCCAGGAGTCACCGAACAACAGATACCACACTGTATGAGCGGCTGTCTGACCTATACGGTGTCGGATTTATCTTCCTTCCAGGTTATGCTCCGCATCTCAACCCTATTGAGCTTGTCTTCGGTGCGATCAAGCGGAAACTGGCCGCCATCAAGCCACCTGGCGAGAATCATGCGGAGTATATCATCCGGTTGTTCGATCAGCTCCACAAGTTCTTCGATGTGCCTGGAGCGTACCGCCACTGTGGCTTCTTCTAAATGTGCATTTTGTGTCAGCAAGCAACGGGTTCAGCTATGGCGAACTAAAGCTCATTGAAACATAGGAGAACATTTAATTGGCAAACATGCTGTCGTCGAGCCCTTCTGAAGGCTGAGAATGATCCGCGGTGTCCGGCGGGCGGAAGGCCTCGGCGAGAAGAGAGTAGATTGCAGGAAGGCGATCAACTGGAACGGGAATTGACAGGTACTGGGCATGACTGCCGGTCGTAGAAGAGTCCACGCTGATTTGCGAGCTTGACTGGTGACCGGACGACGAGTAACGTGGCGTCGCTGGAGTACAGAGGCCAATTGGCGGCTCTGTGAGCACAGCAGTTCCTATCTAAGTGTTAAAAAGTTTGTGAAGTTACCTTGGAGGATTTTGACTGCCCATGAAGCAACCCGGTCAGTGGACAGCTCTTTGGCAAGATCGTTGCCTTCAATGAGCTCCATCATGACCGAGAGGATTGTTCTGCCATCCTCACGGTTGATTAGAGCCCTATACGGACAACTAGTCCTGTTGTGGCCAGGGCGGCTGCACAGCGAACACGGCATCAGCCTCTTGTTCACAGATCTGGAATGTCTTTAAACTGCTGGAGATGATGTGGTCATTTTATTCTGGGGCAACAATACCATGAACGCGAGATGGAACACATGGCGCCGCTTCGGCGCAGCAGAGAGAGTAGTCACCTGGCTGAGGGAAGGAGTCCCCATAGAGCTCACAGCGCGGCCGCCACCACCGGCCCCACAACGGCGCTTAGAGCCGCGACTCCTCCCGAAAATCAGACAGATGGTCCGGCAGGGCGTCATCGCTCCGACCCCCATGAGACGCCTGTCACACAGCGCAACCTTGTTCTCGGTTCCCAAGGGGGACGACATACGGCCGTGTCACGACCTGCGTCAACTCAACAGAGTAACGAGAGAGCGCCGCTCATTCCGCCTCTTCGGCTTGAAGAGAGCGATCAACATCCTCTCCAAACAGGATTGGATGGTGAGCGTGGACCTTACGGCGGGGTACAACCAGGTCGAGGTGAGAGAGGAGGACAGACGCCTGCTAGGAGTGGTGCTGCCGGACGGGTCAGCATTCCAGTACAATCGTCTGGGGTTTGGCTGGAGAGCAGCGCCATACTTTTTTCAGGCAATAACGTCGCAGCTGGCCAAGATCGTAGCGATGAGGTTCAAGATCAAGATCCTGGTCTACCTGGACGACTTCCTACTGGCCCATCACAACAGAGACGAACTGCTCCGCATGATACCGGAGATACAGAAGGTCTTCGCTGCCCTGGGAGCAACAGTCAACGAGAGGAAGACCGATTGGATCCCACGACAGGTTCTCACCTATCTGGGCATCACCCTCAACACCACCGCAATGACTGTGAGACTCCCAAAGGACAAGGCCCAGAAATACGCAGCCTTCTTGAGCGATGCGACGCGCTCCTCCTCCAAGCCCAACGACGAGGAGACGTGGGCCAAGGTGCTCGGGCAACTCTCCTTCTTCGCGGCGACCGCTCATGGCTGGAGTCTCAAGCTACGCTACCTACAACAGGGGAGCCTGGACCAGCTCCGGCAGAACAACAGCCTAATCAAAGAGTGGCTGGAGGTCCTCCGAACCAGGCCCCGCAGATCGTTCGCGGAGATGCGGGCCCTCTGGGGAGCTTCACCCAGTATAGACCTGGCAATCGCGACAGACGCCTCGCAACGAGGGTGGGGAGCGGTGTGGTTCCAGGACGAGGAAGGCCACACGCGCGACAAGGGAACCTTCCCGGATCACCTTCAAGAGGCTCACATCAACGTCAAGGAGCTTTACGCGGTGGTGGAGGGTGTTCGCCTTATCAACTCCTCCAAGCAGCGAGAATTAAGGGTATACACCGACAACACGGCAACGCGGGCGTGGGTGAACAAGGCTGGCTCCACGCGGGCACCCCGTCAGGCACTCGCCCTCCTTAATGAGCTGCAGGTGCTGGCAGACCACAAGAACCTAGTGGTCCACGCAGTCCATACCCCGGGCAAGGCCAACGTGATAGCAGACAGCCTATCGAGGCAGGAGATTCAGCCGGACGTAACCTTCACTCCCCCGCACATCATAGAGCAGATCACCCTTTCATGGGGCCCTGTACAACACCTCTGGGAGGCCTCCGACATGGAACACCAGTGGGTCGGCCGGGTCCTTTTGGTCCCGACTACGTCTATACTTGGTCTCCTAACGCGCAAGCTGAATGCGACTCAGACAGCGACTCGGACTTCATCCCATCCGAGGGCGATGACTTCAGCGATATTCCTCCTCATACCGAACCTGCAGTCCCCGGAAGTACGAGTGCTCCGGTCCTGGGCGAGCCACACACTCCCGTTCTCAGTGCCACTGAACCAGCTAGAACCAAGGAGGGAGGAGCTCTCCTGGATGGTACGACAGGACACTGTCAGACTGCTGGCCCTCTGTCTCCCGACGACACTCACGCATACCTCCTAGCCTCCAACCGCCTGGCCCACTTGCAACCATCAGGGGCCGCTACGGCAGCGGGGTGGGTAGCAAGGTTCCTTAGGGAGCGGGATGAGTCACAATCGCCAGCCTCCCAGTTACGTTCCTTCCTCCAGTCGGAGGCAGAACACTGTGGCCCAGAGAACGTCTCGAGAAAGGGGTTCTACATAGCGGAGCTCGCTCCGATGGTCTCTACGTGGGTACGCCCGGCAGAAATCATGCGAGTGGTCCGTGGAGTGGCCAAGACGGCCTCCACGGCGGGTCTGACCGGTGGCTCAAGGGCAATCTCCAAGCCAGAGATGCGCTACCTCATCAGTATCCGGCTCAGAGACGCCGCGTCGTTCCAGCTAGCACTGTTCGGCACACTGGCCTACCTCACAGTCTCTCGAGGCAGAGAGATCTTCGACCTAAGAGTCAAGGATGTCACCTTTCAGCCAGACAAGTCGGTCTTGCTGTTCTTCGCACACACAAAGACGGATAGGGCCGTTCGGAAAGCCGTAGCTTACGTAACCATCGATGGATTTAACCCGGCGCGGGCCTTGCATTCCTGGATAGTCGGCCTCGGCCTCAAGCCCGAACATCGGCTGTGGCGTAGGGTGAAGAGCACGAGCTCCCTAATCGTCAAGAGAGACGCTTCAATTGACTACTTAAGACAACAGACACAGAACATATTCGGCCCGAAGACAGGGCTACACTCCTTCCGGAAGGGTGGGACTTCCGAGCTGGCGTTGGGTGGAACGCCGCTCGAGGCGCTGCTTGCACTTGGTACCTGGAGGAGAGTGGAATCGATGAGAGCCTATATTGGCATAGCCATCAGGACCAACACCGGATTCGCGGGGTAGTTGACGAAGAGCCTCCTCCGCCAGTAAACATCTTGCGTTCCAGCAAGCACCTCCGAGGCGGTAATGGATTCCGCTGGGGGTATGCCTGCCCGAGGTCAGACAGGACGTGACTGGGCAGAGAGCACCTATTACGGCAGTTGCGGTATAACCGTTTGGAATGATTGTGTTATCTAGCCAGCGGGGACCACATTGGTCTTCCAGTGCCACCTAGGCGTGGCGAGTAGATTGGATTTGATATGGTCAGGGGATTCGGAATTTAGATCTCAGACAAATCAGGACTATTGCAGAGTAGAGAGAATGAGTGATCCGCAGGCAGATGCAGACATTAACTTACATGGAACCGAAGTTGAAAGCGCCGGAAGAACCCGGTTCAGCCCCTCAGGCTGTTAAGATGAACCGAAATAAACATCTTACCCCCCCTTTGGATTAAGAACACATGTTAGTTGGCCATGAAATATGGCAAGCCGTGGACCACATGGGTCACAGTTGACACCCGGGAGTGTCGGGTCGTGCTGCCTGATCCGATTCGATGGGCGCGCAAATTTCAAGGATCGTCTCGATCCTCTTCAGAAGAACGAGAATGGCTGATCCGGCCGAAGAAAACGAGCCGGTCACCCAGAAGGACCTCCAAGAACTGAGAGAAGTTGTAGAACGCGCTCTTCAGGCCAGAAGTGCTGAAGAACTGCATAACCCCGATGATATCGCCCTCAACGTAGAGGATAACGATGATCAGCAGCTTCAGGACCAAGAAAGCATCGAAGACGAACAGCAGGACGCTGTTGACGACATCTTTGATCCCTTTGAGGCTCTTGTGAACCTTCCTAACCGGTTCGGCCTTCGAGATGAGGCTAAGTGGCTTTACGCCATGGAACGTGATCTCATCGCTGGCCGCCTTGCAACCATTCCTGCTCTGAGGGTCAATATCTACGGACGCCAGCAACTCCTCCTCCTCAAGGACAGTTGGGACGACGCAACCTCCGAGCGCTGCTCCAACCTCTTCAAGTCCGCTCCCCCCCGCACTCGGGCCGCCGTCGACATCTTGGTGGCTAAGGCTAAGATCAAGGGCATCAAGAAGCGTGACAATTTTCGCGAAAGGGGGGGCAGAAGGACTCACCGCAATTAGCTACCAAGCTCCCATCGATGAACGCGCGATGGTTCGTTTGGAAAAGGTTCGGTGCGTCCCTAGAAGTCTGCAATCTCTTACGCGAGGGCGTTCCCATACAGCTCAAACGCCTGCCCTCACCCCCATCACCTCAGGCCAGCATCGACCGCAAGATCCTGGACAAGCTCAAGGACCAGCTCGCCTCGGGGGCTCTCATCAAGTCATCCATGCGCAAGCTCCGTCACAGCGCCCCTCTCTTCTCTGTAGCCAAGGGCGAGACCGATATCCGTGTCATCCACGACTTGCGGCGCCTCAACGCCATCACCAAGGAGCGTCGGGTCTTTCGCTTATTCGGCGTACGACGAGCGGTGGGCCTTCTCGCTCAGGGCGACTATATGGCAAAGATAGACCTCTCGGACGGCTATCATCAGCTAGGCGTGAAGCCCCAAGACGCTCCGCTCTTGGGAGTGGTTCTTCCCAACGGCCAGGCTTATCACTATACAGGCCTGTCGTTCGGGTGGACAGCGGCTCCATATTTCTTCCAGCTGGTGATGGTACAAGCCGCGAGGATCCTAGCGTTGCGCTTCAAGGCCAAGGTGAGTGTGTATCTAGACGACTTCCTGCTGGCCCATGCAGATCAAGCCTACCTCCGATCGATAGGGCCAGAGGTGCTCAGGACCCTTCAGCTTCTCGGCATCATCGTGAACGTCCGAAAGAGCGAGCTCGAGCCCGTCCAGCTCATCCAGTACCTGGGAGTTCTGCTCGACACACGCTCCATGACCATCAGCCTTCCCAAGGACAAAGCAGAGAAGTACCGCAACACCATCAGGGCCGCTTTATCCTCCAACAAGATCACGGCACAGGACTGGGCGTCAGTGATAGGCCGCCTGGGCTTCTTCGCCTACACGTCGAGGCTCGTCCACAAGCTGCGTCGGCTACAAGCACTCCGTCCATCATCCGAGCTAGTCCTTCAACCGGCAGACAGAGCCGAGCTCGAACAGTGGGAAGCCCTCTTACTCTCATGCCCAACAAGACCGTTCGCAGATCTCTTTCCCTCGTGGGATCTCGACCTGTGCGTGACCTCGGATGCCTCGGACGAGGGCTGGGGAGCAGTCATCTTCAACCCCGGCACAAGCGACTCTTCCATTCAGGGCACATTCCCAGCCAACATTGCGACGGAGTCCATCAACGTTCGAGAGCTGTATGCCGTGGTCCGTGCCGTCGAATCCCTTCCAAGCTTCAAGGAGCGCAGGGTGCTCACCGTCTTCACGGACAACTCCACAGCCCAGGCTTGGGTCAACCGTCAGGGCTCTACGCACGCGCCCCAAGCTGCGATGGATCTTGTGCAGGAGCTTCACACTCTGCTCGCAAGCCGCAACCTTATCATCAAGGCCGAGTTCACGCCGGGTCGAGCCAACATCCACGCAGACCGGCTGTCTCGCAACATAGAGGTGCCTCCGACACTGACAGAGCAGCTCCTAGCTCTGTGGGGGCCGGCCAACACCATCTGGGAGGGCGACGGCCCGAAGGTCTGGCGCGGTCGTCGAGTTCTGGTGGTGAATACAGCAGTGACGAGAGCAGTGACGAGTCTATGTCTCAAGGCTACAGCTCCGACAGCACCTACGTCCCATCCGAGGACCTGGACCTCGTCGATATTCCTCCTCGTGAAAGACACTATGTCGCCAGAGTTGCGCCTCCTCAAGCAGGCAGCTCGCCTGAAGCGCTACTTCTCGACCACCGAGCCCCAGAGCGGCATGAAGTCGAGGTACATCGGTCTGGCCCTTCCAACCTGTTCGAAGGAATCAGACTATCTGATCAACTCTCGCACCTCGAGGAGCAAGGAAGGCGAGCGGTCGCCGGCTGGGTTACCAAGTTCATCGAGAGTAGAGATCCGAAGCTGTCCCACGCAGCCCAGTTCAGGGCATTCCTGCTCAAAGAGGGAAGGAACTCAGGGCCGGACTCGGTCGGCCGCAAGGCTTACTGGGTCATCCAAGCAGCCCCGCGATGGTCTAGCTGGAGAGTTCCTCTCGACGCGCAGGCGATCCAGAAAGAAGCCCGCAAGAGAGCTACCCTGAAGGGTCTCACCGGAGGGTCACGCCCAGTCTACAGGATCGAGATGAGCGACGCCATCGCGAACCGCAACAGTTCTATCAGGGCATACCAGGCAACCCTGTTTGCGTCCATGTGCTACTTGACGGTCAGTCGAGGAAGGGAGATCTTCACGCTAACGCCCGGGCGCATCACCTTCGAGCCTAACGGTGACGCCACGCTCGGCATCCCTCGTACCAAGACCATGATAGGGGTGGCTAAGAGACTCCCTAACGTCTGGATCCAGGGTTTTAACCCAGCTAAGGCTTTACAGCGCTGGCTGACTGGCCTATCTCTTCCGGACGATGCCTGCATGTGGCGGGAGGTGACTCCCCGCAATACGCTCAGTCGTCGCAACCCACGGTCAGCTAGGGGTTTGCTGCAGGACGTGAAGCGCTTATTCGGCCCAAGGTCGGGCTGGCATTCGTTCCGCAAGGGTGCCGCCTCGGAGCTTGCCCTATGTGGCACGCCTCTGGAGGCTCTGCTCGCCATGGGTACCTGGCGGGAGGTTCGTAGTTTGCGCTCTTACATCGGACAGGCTATGCGCAACGAGCCTCTCTTCGTCCGCGAAGCGACAAGGAGTCTGCTGCGGCCTAGCGCGAAGCGTCTTTAACGCTGCGCTCCTAATCATTCCAAACAATCTTTAAACGCGTTCGTCGAAGCGAAATGGTTTCGCTGGCGCCTTGATCCGCTCCCGCTATAACAATGCGAGGTTATTGTAGTGTGAGAGTAGCGGTAGTAGTGTGTCCTCTGGGTGAGTGGTTCCCTCTGGGTTGGTGATTATATGTTAGTTGGCCATGTTATATGGCTGGCTATCTCGCCTCCTGTCACAGGACCATCACTGGCACCTGCGCGCGCCGATCAATGTGCACTTTAGGTCACACTTCGAAACGCATCGGCAGGATGTCTGATAACGAAGACCTGCCGCCGCAAGACAGTCCCGATGAGCTTAACAAGCGTATCGAGAAGCTGGAGCGCTTGGTTAAGATACAATCGGAAGCAATTTTGGAGCAGCAAGCAGAAGCAGCTCGCCGTCCACTGTTCCTGGAGATGCCAAAGAGGTTCGGCCTCGAAGATGAGGCCAGATTCGTATACAAGACCATGAATAGGATCGAGAACGGCGCAAAGATGAAGGAGATCGGGAACATTCTCTTTGCAAGAATCCAGTACCTTCTAATCAAGGACGTGTACACTGACGCTACTGCAGAGCGGTTCGAGAACTATTGCAAGGCGAAGGGCGTGCCTGATCGCGACGAGGTCCTGGAACTGGCGGCCCGCGCCAAGTCTAAGGGCGATAAGCGCGACGCTAATTTTCGCCGCGGTGGCCGCGCTCAGGACCGAGGTCGCACTCAGACAGGATCCTCCGGCAAGAGAGCCCACACCTAACCCTCTTTCCATGCATGAACGCGGCGTGGAGGGAGTGGCAGAGGTTGGGAGCATCACAACGGGTGATCAACTGGTTACGATACGGGGTCGAGATCCGTCTGAGAAGTCAACCACCAGCACCAAGGCAACAGCCGACAGTCGACCCATTCATTGTCCAGCAGATTCCTTCCTTGATAGAGACAGGCGTCATAGAGCAAGTGAATCCCTCTTCCCTGCGACACACCGCCTCGCTGTTTACTGTGCCGAAGGGCGAGTCGAAGAGGATCATTCACAACCTCACGATACTGAACGACTGCTCGGCAGAGCGCTCATCCTTCCGGCTCTACGGTCTGCGCAGAGCTCTCTCCCTTCTCCAGAGGGGCGACTGGATGGTCAAGTTCGACCTCAAGTCCGGGTACCATCAAGTACCAGTACGGAAGGAGGACCGCAAGCTGCTAGGAGTCTATCTTCCAGACGGACGAGCGTTTCAGTACAGAGTGCTAGGCTTCGGCTGGCGCGCATCGCCGTTCGTGTTTCAGACGATCACCAACCAACTCGCCAAGATACTAGCCCTTCGGACGGGTCTTACCATCGTTGTCTACCTCGACGACTTCCTCTTATTTCACCGCGACCGAGAAATCCTGAGGAGGGTGGTGCCGCGCATCAGGCGGACTCTAGCCGACCTCTGTGTCCTCACCTCAGAGGAGAAGTCAGAATGGGCACCGACTCAGTCATTGGTCTATCTGGGGCTCGTGATAGACTCCGCGAGTTTTACAATACGCCTCCCGGCGGACAAGGCCAAACGTTACTCCTCTCACATTCATCAGGCTCTGGCAGGCAAGACCATCGATCAGGAGACTTGGGCCAAGATCCTCGGGAGACTGACTTACTTCGCTACAACCGCCCACGGGGCTTTCCTCCGGCTGAGACACCTTCAACAGGACCCACTCTCCAAGGAGCTACTGCAAGAGTGGCTGCTACTGCTAAGAGAGCGCCCAGTCCGAGACATCAGAGAACTTCAGTCGCTTTGGGGCGCTCACCCCTCCTTAGACCTCGTCGTATCGACAGACGCATCTGGAGTCAAGTGGGGAGCAGCCGTGCACGGCGAGTATGGGACCTCAGCCTCGGGCACGTTCACTCCAGAACTAAGAGCAGAATCTATCAACGTGAAGGAGCTCGCGGGAATCCTACAGGGCATCCGTCTGATCGGCAGACAGAGTTCCCAACGCGAGCTATCGATCTTCTCAGACAACACATCAGCTCTGGCCTGGCTCAACAAGGCGGGGTCTACGAAGGCTCCACCTCAGGCCCTGCACATTCTAGCCCAGATCCAGAAGGAGGCGGAGGACCGGAACCTGACACTCCGTGGACTACACACTCCGGGCATCATCAACCTGGCAGCAGATCGGCTGTCCAGAGGCTTCTCACGACTCCCTTCCTCTCTGGAGTCCAGCATGGAATCTGTCCTCGCGGAGTGGGGTCCAGTCCAGACAGTCTCAGCGGACGTAGACGTAAGGCTTGGATGTCGCGTCCTCTGGGCCCCCACCCGTCTATGGCAGCCATAGTCCAGAAGATAGCGACAGCGAGAGTTCAGACTCAGACTGGACACCCGAGGTCTTGGACCTCAGCAGTCTTTCTCCTCTACCCAGAGGTTCAAGCGCCGGAGATGAGACTCCTCAAGAGTTGGACGTCCTGGAAACTCCGTCTCTCCGTCCCGGCTTCGAGCTCAGATCTGGCCCACCTACTTCACCTACAGGACAGAGGACGCCTACGGTTCAATGTGATGGCGTTCAGGACGTTTTCCACAGAGTCCTCAGGTCGGACAGAGTGATTCACCTTAATCACGCGTCTGCTCGGACGGTGGCCGGCTGGGTGGCCAGGTTCGAAGGCTCTCGCGATCGCAGCCTGTCGGATCGAGACCAGCTTGTAGCCTTCCTCAAGGACGAAGGCTCCTTCTGCGGGCCATCGAACGTGGCGAGGAAGGGCTACTGGATTGTTCAGCTACAGGAGTTCCTCAAAGACTGGCATCCGCCCGCCAACTCCAAGTACATCGTTAAGCAGGCGGCTAAGGGCGCCAGCACGGCGGGAACTACCGGCGGCTCGCGCGCCATCACCAAGGCTGAGATGATCGAGGCACTGGGGCGCCGGAGTGACGACTTTGAGTCATATCAGGCATGTCTCTTTGGGGCAGTCGCCTATCTGACGGTGTCCAGAGGCATCGAGATACTCTCCCTATGCCCGGCCGACCTGGAGCTACTCAAGAACGGCGACATTCTCCTACACATTCAGCGGACCAAGACCATCCTAACGGGAGTTAAGAAGCGCGTACCATACGTATGGCTATCAGCCGCCTTCAACCCGGCCTTGGCACTTAGACGCTGGGTCGAGGGCACACACTACCTGGCTGATGACACCCCCATCTGGCGAGTCATAGTCAACGGGCGCCTGAGCAGAGACAAACCGCTCACAGCCGCACACCTCCGACGAGTCGTGAAGGCGTTGTTCGGTCCACGGACGGGTCTCCACAGCTTCCGTAAGGGGGCAGCGTCGGAGATGGCTCTATCAGGAGTCCCGCTGGAGGTGATCCTCTCAATGGGCACATGGAAGGACGTCACCTCCCTCCGCAGCTATGTCGCTGACGCCATCAGAACAAACGAGGACCTCACCAGGAGGATGAACCTCAGCCTTCTCGGGCCCCACTTTTAACCACCCCCTCCATTAAACATCCGCGTTCGAGGGGGAACGGCCGAGGCGAGACGGACTCGCCGGCCTGGATTCATCATTAATTCTTAACTCTGGTCGAGGCGAGATAGACTCGCCGGCCCAAAGCTTTAGTCCCACAGGGACGTCTTGCGGGATTGTCCCATTTTGGTTGGATTTAAGAGGAGGGCTCTCTGTTATAGAGCCACACTTTGTGGATCCTGTCACAGGACCATCACTGGCACCTGCGCGCGCCGATCAATGTGCACTTTAGGTCACACTTCGAAACGCATCGGCAGGTGTCGGAGCCGTTAGGACCTGACCGGACCGCGAGACGAGGATTTACCCGGGTCTGTCATAAGAGCTCGGGGAAGCCACCCGAAGTAAATACTCGCCCCCCCATTTTGGTTGGATTTAAGAGGAGGGCTCTCTGTTATAGAGCCACACTTTGTGGAGCTCGCAACACAGTTGGTCGCTACTTGGCAGTAAAGTTTGCTGCTTGCCGGGTTCGAACCAGCGACCTTATGATCTTCAGTCATACGCTCTCCCAACTGAGCTAAAGCAGCATGCATATCATCGATATGTAAGCTATCACGCCTCGGGCGTGGCTCACGCCCTGACACTGCTGGGTCAGGGTGTGTCAGAACAGGATTCCGGGGACACGAGAAAGATGGCCAAAATATTTAGAAAATCTCGAAAGATATGATTGTGGATACGGTCTTGATCCGTCCCGATCGCGAGCAGATCGTATCCCTCCAGCAGAAACCGTGAGGATGGCCGAAGGCGACACGGATAACGCTGATCCGCCGCCTGTCACCATGGAGAGCCTTGCTGAGCTCATACAACAGCAGCAGAACGTCATTACGGCACTCCGTTCGGAGGTTTCATCGGTTAAGGACAGTACACGGGACCCGAGACGCCCGTCTCGGATAGGAGCCGTTGCTAAGGAGTACGACCACCTCCGCGAGACACTTGCCGACATCAGAGGTATCCTCAACAACCCGGAGATGACGCGCGTCAACCAGATCGAAGCCGCGATCGAGGCGGTCTTCGAGCGCAGACTCGAGTTCCTACGGCTATATGACAGCCACTCCGACACCGCTGCGCGCTACTTCATGGCTATTTCGAGAGAAGAACGAGACGCGCAACGCTTCGTAGTGCTGGCCGCCAAGGCGGCCAAGGCCACCCCACCGCCTCCTCGACCCAAGCGGTTCCAGAGAGGCTTCGGCGGCTTCAGCCGCAACTCTCCCCGCTTCAACAACAACAACCGTCGTGCCCCGGCAACCGACCTCGGACCGGGGCGGGCCCAGTAGAGGCCAGAGAAGGGTTAAGCCTGAACCCGATGACTATAAAAGGCTCGATATACTTCGAAGAGTTTGTTTGCAATGGAAAGAGAAGAAGCACAAGAAGATCAGCAAGACACCTCCACCCAGTGTATACAGGGGCTGACGGGCTCGATGAGCCATCGGTGGATGAGGTGGGAGGCCCTCGGGGCCAGCAGGGAGGTGGTGCAACTGTTACGAGAGGGAGTGAAGGTCACCCCGGCAGCACCGGCGCTCAATGCGCACCTCCAGAAGGAGACAGACACGATGAAGGCTCTACTAGAGGAGCTACTGCAACAGAAAGCAATAGAGAAGGGCGAGGCGACGACAATATGCCCCCTGTTTACATTAGAGAAGAAGATCGCAGGCAGCTACCGTCTGATACACGACCTGAGACCGGTCAATGCATACCAAGAGGACCTAACATTCAGGCTGAGGGGCCTAGCAGAGATACAGCATGGCGTTCCGAGAAACTCGTGGGGAATAACATTGGACATGAAGTCCGGGTACTACCAGCTCCTAGTGGAGGAGAACTCACGACAGGAACTCGGATTCTCGTTCGAGGGAGAACAATACAGATGGAGAGGACTCCCTTTCGGCCTCTCAACGGCGCCACGGCAGTTTCAGTCGGTTACGTCACAGATGGCGAAGATCTTGCGCTCACTTCTCGAAGGACTGATAATATACGTGTATCTGGACGATCTGCTCATAATCAGTCGCTCGAGAGTGTCGTTGAGCGCCCAGGTCCCACGGATCTTAGAGATCTTGGACTCACTTGGAGTCGTCCTATCGAGAGAGAAGTGCCACTTGACCCCGTCCCAGAGGGTAACTTACTTGGGCGTGATAGTCGACTTGCGCGAGATGACGATGTCGCTGCCAGAGGAGAAGAGGGCTCAGTACAGCAGTCTCATAGCCAACCTGCAACTCAAGAGACACACAAAGCGGGACCTTCAGACCCTTCACGGAAAGCTACTCTTCTGCCGGTTCGCACTAGGGACGCGGGCACTTGTCCGGCTCAGAGAGCTGCAGGTCAGGATCGCTGGCTGCGACGACCGAGTGCGGTACCCAAAGTCCAGCCTGCCCCAGGACCTACGAACGGACCTGCGGTGGTGGGCCAGACAGCTATCATCCGATCCGGCATGGTACTTCGGCCCAAGAGGCCAGGTACTTCGTATGGAGACCGACGCGTCGGACTATGCGTTCGGCGCGACGCTGTTTGTCGAAGACACGTCCCTCAACATCCAGGGCAGGTTCTCAGAGGCACAATGCTCCAAGAGCATCAACGCGAAGGAGCTATGGGCAATGGAGGAAGGCCTGCGGAGATGGACGAGCGACATTCAGGAGAGGGACCTACTCCTAGCCGGGGACAACACATCAGCGCTTTCATGGGTCCTGAAGTCAAGCACCAGAGCCCCCCGACACATCAGAAGGACGATTGTGAAGCTTCACGACTACTTGTTCGAGATTGGCTGCAGGATAAGAACCAAGCACATTCCAGGGAGATACAACACGACTGCCGACGGGCTGTCCAGGTACCGGAAGCTGGACTGGAACTCACCCGCGGCGATGCTCCAGAGCGCGCTGGAACGATGGGGGTCAGTAGACCGATCACTCTTCTGCGCGGAGAGATTCCTGCCGGAGGACCACGACTTCCAGACGGACGCATTTACATGCAATTGGTCAGAGATGAGGTCATTGGCGGTCCCACCAGTCAGCCTACTGGACAAGGTCATCGCCAGGGCGGAGGAGATCGCCACGTCAGACGAGACGCACCCCGCACTGCAGCAGAGAGGCCTATTAGTCATCGCACCACAACGCAGGACGAACTCCAACGCCAGACTGGCAGCCATAGCACAGGACTGGTTCGAGGCAGCGTTCCCGACCAGCTGGTGGGCCCACACGGAGATAGGGAGCCTCTTCACAGGCAAGCAGAGAGCGACGTTCATAGCCTACTGGATCCCGATCGCCACAGAGACCTCGTCCTCACAGCCGGGGGAGTCCTGCAACAGAGAGCGAGAGAACGTATCGCCAGCGGAAGACAGGAGGAGCACAGGTGGCGAAGAAGCCCCAGAGAGTTCGAGACAGGCCTCAGAGATCAGATACTCGGAGCAGCACTCATCAGGGACCGGGAACGGAGCACCCGAGAGCGCATAGCCGTGGAGACGGCAAAGTACATCAGTTTTGCAGAACGTATGATGGAGGAAGAGGAGGAAGCTGGAGAGAACAGAGACACGGTAGGAGCAAGGGCAGAAACAGCCGTTTTCCTGGGCGAGATGGCACAACGCATTAGGGACGCAGACTGGAGAGCAGAAGTCGAAGAGATCGCACAGATGGCGCCTGATGACGACTACCTCCTACACTACATGATACAAGAGATCCCTTTCATTGCCAAGGACACATTCCTCGTCAAGGAAGCAAATATCAGGACTGGCCTAGAGTCGATCAACCATGGTCTGGAGAGCTCACCCATCCACAGGGCTCTTATACGCGCGTGTGCAAGAATGGCCGGCAAGTGCGAGCTCACTGTGGGTCGTAAGACTGGAAAGGCATACCCGGTGACAGTCGAGCAGCTGAAGAGAGCAGCAGCCGCGGCGCGCAAGACCAAGTCACCGGCGCTCACGCAGGCAGTAGCCTTCGGACTGACGTGCTTCTCCACCGTCAGCAGATCAGGGGAGATAATGAGCTTACTCACGACCGACGTTCGGCGGGTGAGAGAGGGCTACGAGATCACTATTCGAAGATCCAAGACCAGGGATGAGCCCATGGTGAAGCTGATCCCACTACTAGCAGCAGGAGGCTTAAGCCCAGCCAAGTGGCTGAGAGCACACCTCAACGACATTCAGACGGAAGGACCCCTGTGGAGATCCATACAGCACACCGAGAGCCTGCTGAGAGACAACTGCCTTCCACTGACAGCAACAAGGTGGCGCAGATGGGAGATGATCATGGACGTCAACGAGGTCTTCAAGGCAACAGGACACAGCTTCAGACGTGGAGCCGTCGTTCACATGATCGATGAAGGGCGTTCCCCATTGGTTATTCAGGCACTAGGAGGCTGGAAGTCGATCGATTCGGTGAATAGATACTGTGAAGAGGCCATTCGAATCTCACAGCATGCTCTGCAGAGAAGAACATAGAATATAGGACATAAGAGAGCATTGTAGCGATAAAGGGAGATGAAACGGAACGAGGGGAAAAGAATCAGGCAAGAGTTAGAGAAATGGATGTTTCTCGGATTCGGAACAGGAATTACATATGCCACGTATAACCGGCACAGAAGGTCATAAGTGCAGTAGAGGAAGGCTCAGGGGTACCATCGCAAGGTTAGATGGCGGGATGCATCAATTTGGAATAGTCGATTATCGTCGACCAAATGGTCGGCATATCATCGATATGTAAGCTATCACGCCTCGGGCGTGGCTCACGCCCTGACACTGCTGGGTCAGGGTGTGTCAGAACAGGATTCCGGAGACACGAGAAAGATGGACAGAATATTTAGAAAATCTCGAAAGATATGATTGTGGATACGGTCTTGATCCGTCCCGATCGCGAGCAGATCGTATCCCTCCAGCAGAAACCGTGAGGATGGCCGAAGGCGACACGGATGACGGGCCAAGGCCGCCAAACGGAATATAAATTTGATTAGATCAATTTGGAATAGTCGATTATCGTCGACCAAATGGTCGTTGGCAAGGCCAGCGGAGCCAAAACTTCGGCGCGAGAGGTCGAGGATGATTCGATACGATCTCAAAGACGGGATCGTGCGTCTCATAAGGGCGGTTCAGTTGTTCAAGAGCGAACTGAAACAGATGGGATGTGGGTTCGTGAGAACAAAGCTTTACAAAGAATAGAGCTCGACACCCATGTGTCGAGCTGGACGACTCAAGACTATTAAATAATCTATTGATGAACCAACACTTCCCTCCCATGCTCCGGTAGAGCATCAAAAAACTCAACACTATTATGAAGGGTGTGCTAGGTGCTTGGTCCGGGTGAATTGCCCAGATACAAGCTCCAGTAACCGTCGCTTCCATGGGGACTCGCCATGGAGCCGGAGTTGGCAATGGACTAAGCCCTATTGCCTGAACCGTTGTGAGCTCGGGACTTTCGAGTTCATCGGATACCCGTTGACCAGACTGGCTATAAAAACCCTGTGTCTTATGCCCGGCGTGATGTCCAGTCACGTTTCTGAGATATGCTTACCTCACTACCAAATCTAAATTACCTAATATTATCTGATCAAATCTTGCGTGGTACCACTGTATTAGCGCGCTATGTTATGGGTATCCTTACCTGGGGTCCTGCCCTCTTGAAAGTCTTTGAAACATACCCGACGATTCTGAAAGGGTCAAATGGCGCACTTTTAGGTGCCATCGATGTCCCCATGTCAATTCTTACCAGAGGTTGGTTACATTCCGCCTAATCTTACACGGCGTTCAAAAAACGGGTTAAGAGGCTCCAATTCCTTCTCGTTCGCGAGATATGGCACTTTTTCGTTTTGCACCGCCGGAAACACTTTTTGGATCCCGAAAACGCGGCTATATTGAATAACAACATCAGTTCCACCATGTAAACAACTCTATGTTCCACTTCTGAACAGCATTGTTGCGTAACCATTGCGTTTCATCGATTTCGCATTTTTTGCTTTCTGGAAAGTCGACTTTCTAGACGATCACAGCTCATGGGGGATTTCGACGCCGCTGTGGAAACTATTCTAAATCGTCTTACGACTAACACTTCGAGAATGCAATTTTGCCGTCTCCTCCGTCGCCATATCTCTGAAACTGGTTCCTACCTCGAGCTGTTCACCCCTTACCAGCCGCGACGTGCTCCTAGGCGCCAAAACGTCCCTAATGTCCCAGAGGAACTTGCTGGCGCCGTAACCAGTTCTGCATCTGACAGCGAGAGCGTTAACGCCGTCGACCTACGCTACCTTCCGGCTTCTCCTGACCCAACCGACAATGAGTCTGACTCCGAGTCGGACGACACCCCGCCATCCCTCTCTGGCTACGTGGAACTCGTCACCCGGCAGGCAGTCAGCTACTACTGGAACTCTCCCCGGACTGAGTTACTGCTGCTCACCGACAACCGGCTGCACTCTTACACCCGCGCTTCCGCTGCAGTGCACTCGCATGACGCCGGCGCTGATCTCTGCCGTGACGCTATCGTACTCCAGGCGATGTCGGCTTACCTCTCCATACGTCGCGATTCGACTGATGCTGCCATCGTTTCAGCCTACCTCACTGCTGTTCGAGACAAACGCGCGTATGTGCCGAACGCGCTCAAGCAAGAGATCGAGAATCGCTCTGGCCTCAGCATCGTCACCATGCGTCCTCATGTCTTCCGTGCTGTCATGCTCGGCCACGATGTCAACCTATATTTTGTGCTGCACATGGGAGAGGCCCTCGGTATCCTCACCCGCGCTGATTGCGCTGAGTTCGCTCGTCAGTACTTCGCTCGCATGCGTAGCGGCGCTTCCTTCGACGACGCAGAGTTCAGTCTTCTGTCAGGCTTCATGCCGGTTACTGCTGACCGCGCCCCGTCGCTGACTCTGCAAGACATGACTTCTGCAGCCTTCACGGTCTCGCGTGTTTGGCATTATCGTTTTGACGCCCCTGGTCTTCTGCGCCTGCATGTCAGTTATGAGGAATGCCCCAATGTGAGCAGCATTGCCATCGCTACTCGGCGCATGCAGACTCACCCTGCCGTTGCCCAGTTCCTCACTGAGCATCTGTCTTACGAGTCTTACCTCGCCGACGACGTTGCCCTCGATGGTAACGTCCGTTGTGACACTTGCGAATAAACAGTTTCTGATGCTTGGGGGCCATTTATTCGGCCTTCCCCAGATATATATCCAACGCTTCGCATCCCTTAACGTTCTGGTACGGCTCCCACGTATCTTCCGAAGGCTCGTACCCTGCCCATCGGACGTGGAACTGCCGATCGCTGAGTCTGCGCTCATGCGTTGCTTCGTATATCGACTCCACGACATACTCGCCGATCGTCACTGCTGCTAGCTCTTGGGCATGTTGCATGGACAGCTCGCCTGAAAATGGTCTGACCCTCTCGGACGCGACCTGGAATTCGGTCCTCGTATTGACATCTCTAACCCAGTAACCAACAGGAAAGTCATTCCTCATGATAGGCTGGATCAGTTGCATGGGGCCTCGCCACCCTGCAGCCAACTTTGATGGTGGCCCATTCGGGTATTTGACCAATACAAACTCAGACGTAATTGGTTCAGGAGGGGGCAGCTTGCTGAGAGCGTCAGCGTGCATTGCCTTAATACGTGCTTCAGCGAGCTCTCGAGCGAGTTTGGCAGCAGCTACGTTGCTCGCTGGTTGGCTGACCGCCTTCTCACCCAGTTCTTTGACGATTAGCATGTCGGCCGGTACGCGCAGATCACTACCAAAAATCACCTCTGCTGGGGTTAAACGCGTTGCTGAGTGTGGTGTCGCGTTGACAATGTACTGTGCGACTGGCAACGACTCCGACCACAGCTCCGACCTCAGCTCGTACTGCCGCGCCCTCAGAATACGCTCGACTCTGCTGTTCGCTCGTTCGACCACTCCATTTGACTGTGGATGATATGGAGTGGTTGTATGGATTGAAAAGCCAACTCGGACGGACAAGTCCTTGAACAGCTTGTTGACAAACTGCTTGCCTCCGTCTGTTTGGAGGACTCGAGGGACTCCATACCTGAGTATCCACTGGTCAGCAAATGCTCTGACAGCTTCGTCGGCTCTCGTTGTCTTCAGCGGAATGAGCTCGGTCCACCTCGAAGCCATATCGACTACTACTAAAATGAACTTGTATCCGAGCGACTCGGGCAACGGACCGATAGTGTCCATTGCTACCTTCATGAACGGCCTGAGTCCGGCTGTATGTAAGTATGCCCTGGCGGCTTCAGCTGGTTTTTGCTGTGAGTTGACATACCGGACATCTGTCGATCACCCTCGCCACCTGATCCACGGGCGCCCTCTTGCCATGTGTCCTCAAGAATTGTATCGTGGTATGCAGTGGCAGGTGAGCTTGCCCGTGTCTGTGTGCCTCAGCTATCTCCGTCTCAGACGCCACTGGCAACCGATCTGCCGATGCCGCAAACACGCGACTGAGACCATCGGCTGCACTGTTATCCACTCCGGCCACATGTTTGATCGTGAAATCAAGATCAGATATTGATTCGTACCACCGTTGAACCTTGGAGTTGGAAGAACGCGACATAAACACAAGATTGCGATGATCAGTCAGCAATGTGAATGGTGTCCAACACAAGAACCTGCGCCACCTCTGCAACGCGGAAACGATTGCATACGCCTCCTGTTCAATTGTGCTCCATCTCGTCTGCACATCGTTGAAAGACTTGGACATGTATGACACCGGCTTACCGTCTTGTAGCAACACTCCGCCAATTCCAAGGTCTGACGCGTCAGTCATGACGACGTGCTCACGGGTAACATCGAAGTGTTCGAGGGCGGGAGCCTGACACAGCAGATCTTTGACCTGCGCCAAAGCCTCGACCTGATCGCTGCCGTCGGGAGGTGCCTTGCCACACGCGGCTTGAGCTAAAGGGTGCACGATCCTCGAAAAACCTGGCACAAAATCTCTCATGAAGTTCAAGAATCCCATTAGGGCTTGAGCGGCCTTCTTCGTCTTCGGGACACGCAGCGTCTCAACATCCCGAATGCGGTCTGGCGCAATTCTAAATCCTGTACCCGACACCACCCAGCCTAAGAACTCGACTTCTGCGAGTCCAAAGTGTGACTTCTCCTTGTTGAGGCTGAGTTTCAACTCTTCGGCCCTCGCCAACACCTTGTTCAAGTTGGACAAGTACTCTTGCTCTGTGCGGCCGAAAATTATAATGTCGTCAATATATATGATACACGCGGTACCAAGTAGATCGTGGAATCCCCGTTCAATTGCAAACTGGAAATGCGCCCCAGCGTTTTTCAATCCAAACGGCATGCCCGTATACTGGAACTTGCCTCGTGGGGTCTGGAACGCAGTGTATTGTCTCGACCTTTCGGACAACTTGACTTGATGATAACCCTTCGAAAGGTCAATCGTGGCGAAGATCTTAGCTCCTGCCAACCGTGCGAGGCACGCTTGAACCTCTGGGATCGGGTAATCAAACGGCTCAGTCAGGTCGTTGATCCTTCTGAAATCGACAACCATACGAGTTCTGTCTCGGCCCTTCGGGACGAGGAGAGCTGGGGACGAGTACGGAGAGAAACTCGCCTCAATATACTTCTTGGCTAACAGCTCCCGGACGTGCTCATCAAACAGACCCTGCTTCTGGTGAGGGATGTAATTTGACCTGGACGCTACTACTCGGTCCTCCTTCAAGATCAGGTCATAAGGCTCTAAGGCAGAAAACCCCTCACGCTCCTCGAAGCAACGGCTGAACTTGGCGATGATTCGCGCATGCATCGCTGTAAAATCTGTTGACATAGTGTAGGACTGCATCGCGTCCATTGGGGGGACGGACGGTTCCATATCGTCAGAGTCCCGGCTCGCTTGAGATTCCGCGACACTGGGCAGGATGCCCCACTCAACCATCGTTGGGTACGACAATAGAAGGTCGTAGATGCATTCAACTCCGTATGCGGCGACAGTAGTCGACAGTGCCTTTGGAGTGAAAGGTGACTTATGCATGAGAAGGGGAATCTCATAGCAAACGTCGGACTCAATAGATCCCCCTGGAGTCTTGATGACGATAGGTTGACTGAGCTTCGTCGGAATAAGTTCAGCAGCGGTTGCCGACTGGGGGTTCACCAAGCAAATATCCGCCCCGCAGTCGAAAAGTACACGCTCCCATTGCACACTGTGATCATTACCGACCGGAACCTCTGCTGTTACTATCGGGAGCGCGTTGCTGTGTGTCTGACTCAACGATGTCAGGACATGAGCGGGTGCACGAGAAAAGGATGAACAAGCCTGGGGGTTTACTGAAGTACCCCGACAGAACTTGTCTTGATGTCCCTGCTTACCGCACTTGCTGCAGACAGTCTTCGGGTTCCGACACTGGCGCGATGTGTGACCGGACTTGCCGCAGTTGTAGCACACGATGGTACGGCTGGTGCTCTGATGATCGGTGCTTGAGCCGGTCTGCTGACTTCTCTGCATTTCAGACTGGGCTCCCCGGTACTGGTGCTTGCCATGAGACTGGTGCTCACCCGGGTGAGGCGGGCCGCCCTGTCGGCGCAGACCTCGAGAATGGCTTGCGCGCTGGTCCTTAGGAGGGCGGTTTCGAGGCTGAGAATCGGACTTGATGGTCCTGGAAGTAATCATCGCAGCCTCTTGGAGACGCTTGCACGTCTGGAGAGCGACCTGGATGGTGCTGTTAAGGTCAAGCCCTGTAGCCGCCTCCTTGACCTCCCTACGGAGGTCCTCGTCCTGGATTCCCTTCACGAACATGCTGCGCATCACGGCGTCGGAGAAAGAGGGAGCCAAGACGGCCTTGCGGCTGATGAATCTGTCGGCATAGAGTGAGAGACGTCCCACGTCAATACCCTGGGTCGTTAGCTGGAAAAGACGGCGCTCTAGGATCGGATCAGTGGGCTTAATTGCGTTAGCAATCGCTCTGAAAACGAGGTCCTCTCTCTCATGTTTCTTACGCTTCTCGCCCGTCACTGTGTTGTGCTTCGCGCTCTTGTACGTCTTGGCTACGTCTACACCAACTGCTGCACAGTATGAGGTGACAGCCGGACCCAAACGCTTGATAAGTCGGCGTTTTCCGCCCGTTCGGACATGGCGATCGAGTTTCTCCTTAAACGAAAGCAGAGCATTAATCTCTGGTTGAGTACATAACGGACCCTTGTCCTCAGTCATTGTAAGTAACGTTACTGTGGGTTCGTGAGAACAAAGCTTTCCAAAGAATAGAGCTCGACACCCATGTGTCGAGCTGGACGACTCAAGACTATTAAATAATCTATTGATGAACCAACAGGGAGACGCCGCCCAAGAGATCGCAGAGCTCAAAGCCACCGTTCAACAGCTTCAAGACGCATTTACTGCCGGCGGCAACGTCCGAGAGACAGTAGATCTGCTTCGGCAAGAGACCACCATGACTTGGAAGCGTCCTGCTTCATCCACTATGCGCGAAGAGGCGGAGTTCCTCGAGGAGATCTACCGCAGCTTCAAGTTCAATCGAATCAGTGGCTTCGCCGTACTCGCTCGCATCTTCCTCCGTCACCGAGTCCTATGGGTGAAGGACCGCTACGGCTACCTAGCCGCCTCTGCTGTCTCCACCGCGGGCATGGCCGCCCTTGCCGAGCGCCACGAGATGAACGAGACGGAGATCGAGACTCTCGTCCTCCGCACCCTGTCCAAGATCCCCCGCCTGACCGAGAAGAACACCAAGCCCGGCACCGGACATGACGGCGGCAACCGGGGTTTTCACGGGAAGAAGCCGAAGCGCGCCGGCACGAAGAACTCAAACTAAGTCAAAAGAAACCACCCATCAAGGATCCTCGCCCCGGTCCACAGGTCCTAACTCCTCATCCAACCACAAATCCCACTACTCCTCAATCTCCTCCCCTGTCACCGACGCCTCCTCCTCCCCCGTCCACAGCACCTCCTCCCCCGTCAGTTCCACCATTTCCCTGCATCAACAGGCAGTGGCGCCTATGGAGGCACTTGGGCGCGCCATCAGAGGTGGTTACGTGGCTACGCGAGGGCGTCCCGATATCCCTAAGAGCGCACCCTCGTCATCCGCGCCTACCACCAACTCGCGCCAAGGACCGCAAGGCATTCCGCGACCACCTGAAAACCCTCCTGAGCCTGGGCGCGGCAAGCCCATGCCGGTCTCCCAGCTTGATCTCACCTATCTTCACTGTGCCGAAGACGCCACCAGAGACGCGTCTGATCCACGACCTAAGGGCATTGAACGCAGTGTCAACGGAACATCGAACCTTTCGGCTGAAGGGAGTCAAGCAAGCGATGGCCCAGCTTCGCGAAGGAGACTACATGGCACGCTTGGACCTAGTCAAGGGCTACTACCAGTTAGGGGTCAGGGCCTCGGACAGCCCGCTGCTGGGTTTCGTGGTCGACGGGAGACCCTATGCCTTCAACGTCCTACCCTTCGGCTGGGGCCCAGCGCCATTCTTCTTCCAAAGGGTGATGCTGACAGCAGCGCAGATCGTAGCACGGATGTTCCCAGGCATCAACTTGACCATCTATCTCGACGACTGGCTCCTGTCCGGGGACAAGAAGACACTGACCGCTGCGATGCCCGGCATACTACAGCTCCTAGAGAACCTCGGCCTGGTCATCAACAGGAAGAAATCGCAGCTCTCACCCACGCAGCAGACCGACTTCCTTGGCTTCGTCATGGACTCTGGCCGGCGGGGGATCGCTCTGCAGGACAGCAAGCGGCAGAAGTACCTCTCACGAGTCAGGGAGGCCTTGGCATCGGGGGCCACGACACACAGCATGCAGCGGTTGTTGGGCAATCTCGGCTTTGCAGCCATCATTTGGCCGGAGGGCCGAGCCGCTATCAGACCCCTCCAGAGAGCCCAACTGAAGGACCGCTACCGCACACTCATATCCGGCGAAGCGAGAGAAGCACTGATCCAATGGGAGCGCCGCTTATCACGGCCATCTCCGATAAGGTCCTTCCAAGAGCTGCTTCACCTGTGGGGTCTGTCTCCGACGCTCCACATCACAGCGATGACAGACGCCTCTCACTCAGGACTCGGCGGAGTGATCACAATCCCGGGCCGTCAACCCTTCACCTTCACCAGGCCGGCCCCGGTGGACGAGCACATCACATTGCTCGAGTTCCGAGCAGTGGAACAAGCAGTGAGACTGATCCTAGCAGAGCCGTTGACAGACGCGGAGGTCACCATCTACTCCGACTCGGTGGCAGCAGTCAGCTGGTGGAACAAGCAAGGCTCAACCAAGGCTCCGCAGTTTGTAGACTCAGTCATACGGGACCTGCTACCCACACTGAGCGAAAGGGCCATCAGGATAAGGCTCCTTCACGTCTCTGGTCACTTGAACGTCCAAGCCGACGCATTGTCGAGGTCCGAAACGCTCTCAGCGCCTCGTCGGATCATCGACAGGATCACAGCCGAGTGGGGTCCCATGCAGAAAGAGATCTGGCCCTCCGAGTGGCTTGGAGCTCGAGTTTTGAGTTTTTGAGTTTTTGAGTTTATTTTTTGATACAGTGCCGGGGTGTCCACCTCCAGGCACTGGCCACAACCCGAGCCAGACGAGCGGTGATCAGCCGCAGGAGGGCAACGGTTCTCATAACATTGGAAGCCAGAGCTGCGGCGCCCAAGAGTACTGTTCTGAAGCTGCAGGGAGAGGAGGGCCTAAAACCCCTTCGAAGAAGGGTAAAAAGATGACCCACGCGGGTCGGCCAGCTCACAACTTCCAGCTCTTGGCGCTGCGGGACTCTGTGCTCCGAGCCCGATGGGGCTCCCTCAGGACGATGATCGAGGAGGTCCTGAGACCGGGGAGGACGGTGGCGTTTTCCTATGTAAGCGAGGGAACCTACCAGTCACGCGTCACAAAGTACACTCAACATATGTGTGAGCTTGGCGTCGTCACGCCTGCTCAGGGTCAGGGGGTCCTTGAAAAGGAGGATGGGGTTAATCTTGAAGTGGTCGCACTTAGCCAAGTGGGTCTGGTTCAGGACAACCCACGTCCTGGATCTCAGCACTGCTAAGGTCTTGGTAGGGGACGTCAGGATCTCAATCACAGCCGCGGCGATGGCCTCACCCTGACAGAGAGGACATGCCTCAAGAGCTGCGGCGGCTTCCGGTTCATCCTTCAGGTCCTGTAGGATTCCCCTGACCGGCTGCCACGCGTCAGGAAGAGCCCCTCTCGTTGGCATTGGTAGACACGATAGCCGTAGCATCGCGAGGCGCTTCGCTGGCCCAGCCGTTAGATGGTCGAGGTATGGCTGCCTGGCCGGGTAGTTAGAGCGGGTAAAAGGGCGGGTGAGTGCCGACTCCGTGACGTATCTCCTGACAGCCACTTTGTTACCACGGCAGATTATGTCGTGAGAGAGCTGGGCTGCTCGACAGGCTGCTAGGTCAAGGCTGTCGGAGTGGGACAGGCCAAGGCTGCCTTGTGCCTCAGCAATGCAGTCTGGGAGATCCTTGCCCGGATGGATTCTCGCCCATCTCACCCCTTGCTTGAATCTGTCCAGCAGGAGCATTGCCTCTGGATGCAGCCAGCCTAGCTCCAGGTACTTCGCCTCCGATGCAGTTGGGCTGATCCTTAGGGCTGCCGATGCAAGCTTGCCTACCTGGGAGACAGCCTTATGATTAGCCCAGACGCTCCACCCGTACAGCAGCTTGGGGAGGGTGTAGACCTCTACAATGCGAGGACAGAACTTGGAGTGCATCACGCCGCTAGCTCTCAGTAGTCGTAGCTCTCTGTCTATCCTTTCGCCCATAGTCCTATTCTGGGTGGAGAAGTCTCGGGACGTATCGAAGAGGACCCCTAGGAGCTTGACCGCGTCTCTCTTAATGACTGGATTGCCATGGATGGTGAGGGAGGGGGTGTCGTCCTCTGAGACATAGGTGGTCTTATCGTTGGGCTCCAAGGATAGCGCTAGCATGCATGTCCATGCCGCCGTAAGTGCTGCCTCCAACCACTTAAGGGAGGGAGCTACTATTGTAATGTCATCAACGAACAGGACTGTGACAATCCAGGGAACGCACGGCCTTGCTGCCACTCGTCTCAGGGTCTCTATGTCGGGAGGAAGCTTCTCAATTGCTTCCTTCCCTAGAGCGGTTAAGCTTGCAATGATGTGAGGGACTTCCGCAAGGTATCTTGTGAAGATGAAGGGAGCAGTGGTGCATCCTTGCCGTACTCCTGTGTTGGTAGCGGCGCTAGTGCTGCTACCTCGCATAGAGATCCTTGTGTGCAAATGCATCTCCTTCAACATCTCAATGGCCCTTCTGTTCCCCCCTCAACGAGTCCAATGCATCTCTCCTCGGGACACGGTCAAAGGCCTTAGCCACGTCCAGAGTCCCAATGTGGGTCGCTTTGAACCCACGTCTCGCGTGCTCAATAGCCCATAGTGCATCAACCGATGAAACACCCGGCCTTGCACCGTATTGTTCAGGGGGAAGAGGGTTGTCTCGGTCAATCGTGCGGATCATCATTGTGCCGAGCACCTTGTGGGCTGTGGAAAGTAGGGAGATAGGTCTGAACGCCACAGGAGCATCGCTAGTAGAGCCGGGCTTTTTCAATGGAATTACCACGGCGGTATGCCACTCTGCTGGGGTCTTGAGTTGGTCAATGCACTTCTGTAGCAGAGTCTTGAGCGCCTCCTTGAGGACTGGGCAATATTTGAAAATTGCCGGGGTTAGTCCATCACTGCCTGGGGCTGATCTATTCTTGGCAGATTTGAGAGCCCCTTCCAGGAGAGTGTCCGTGATTTCGAGCTCTATATCGGGGCGAGAGATGGATGGTTCTACTGCTCCTGCCACATATGATACTGACGCATACCACTCCTCGAAGGCCTTGGCTACTTCTTCTCGGTTGGTGATCACTCTGCCTCCTACTGTGGTGGTAGCAGGAAGGCCGGGTCCTCTGAGTAAGCCTTCCAGGTCTCTGCGAAGACCAGACACTCTGGCCTGCCCCTTCAAAAAGCTTCCAATGGACGTATCTAAAGAATTCAGGGGACATGACATCCATGCTCTCAGAGACTCGCTTGGCTCGGGCATGGTAGGCTTTGAGTGTTGAGTGGGCGTGGCTCTCCGAGGATGCTAACGCTACTGATAGCATTGCTGATGATAGCTCAGAGCACACGAGAGCTTTGGGGCCTCTGCTCGTCCTCTCCTTGAGCTGATGTTGGTGGCGATGATCCTCAATGATGAGCTCATAGAGCCGTTCAGGGGAAATACCGATCTGCTCTCCGGCGACAAACCAGTGGTCGTAGTCTTCTGCTCTCTCGACTTCTCTCACTTCATGTGAGGCCGCAGTGTCCACCAACGCCCATCGGTTGATAGTCGACGTCAGGCTTTGAAAGGCTTGGTCGACATCAAGGTGGCTGATGTTCCTCAGGAGAGTCCTCGCCTTTCGATGATCCTTGCTGCATTCAAGTACGTTAGCCACATGTCTTTCGTTGAGGACTGCTGTTGCCTTGCTCCTCGTGCGAAAGTAACCCGTTATGCCTGATCTTGCTACAACCGCTCTGTGTCCTTTGGGTTCAAGGGATACTGTGAGCGGCTTCTTGATGAGATCAGCCAGCTTAGGTGTTGCTGCGATGCCATCAATTACTCTGTCCATGAAGGTCGGGCCGTCGGGCACTACCAGTCTCAAGCCACACTCCTTTAGGGTGGTAGCCCACAGCGTCGATGGATCTAGTAGGTTCGTGTTGAAGTCTCCCATGACAAGAACTTGGAGCCCTTGCTCAATAGCTTTCTTCACCTCGGAGGACAGTAGAGTGTGGAACTCTTTCTTGGCTTGTGCTCCCGTGCATGGACTATAGATGGACATGACACGGACCTTCAGTTTGCCAGCTGTTACAAACACGCAGCCTAGGTCAGCTTGAATCAACCTTGGAGAGTGGGGTTGGTTCTCGACGTATGTGCAGAGCTCAGCTAATTCCTTCCTCAGCATGATGCCTACGCCTAGATGCTTTGTCTCGGACTCTGACTTGATCACTCCGTGGTATAGCAGGACCTTGTCATTCGTTGTGGGCAGCTCCGGGGACTGGGCCCACCACCATAGCTCCTGAATGGCCATGATGTCCACGTCTTGTACTAGAGCAAGAGTCATCTTGGTGATGTTGAGTGATGTGCAATTCCACGAGTAGAGGTGACCATTTACTGGTCGTCTACCTGCTTGACTTCGCCCTCTCTGATTCCTGAAGGTCGCAGGCGAGACTCGCGTGGCTAAGCTTGGAGCTGGCGTGGAAGAAGCCGGTGGCTCAACCTTACTCCAGTTACCGTCGTGAGCTCGGGCACTCTGGAGAGCTTTGAACACCGGAGAAAGGTCCCACGCTTCGCTGACCCATGCTGTTTCTGCCTTCTGTATGAGGGCATCCATGTCTCCTCGAGTCATGGGCCCTCTCAGTCTGACTTTGCGGAGCCCTCGCACTGGCTTGTTGGGGATTCTCGGGACTAGAAACCAATGATCCGGCGCTCTGTAGGACCTCTTGACTACTCCTTTGGAGTTGTCTGCCGAGGGAGGAACGTTGAGAGCCAGAAGCTCTGCAGCAGATTGCGGTAGGTCTCGGTGAGGAGGGCACTCCCAGTAAACTTGCTGAGCCGTCAACTGATTGCTGAAGGAGCTGTCGTTATTCACCGTCGCTATCCTGATGAATGGCTGTTCTAGGCTGTTTGGAGGGACTATGCCTGCCGCATCCGCCACCGCTATCATCTTGGCAAGAGGATCAAACCATTCCCACCCTCGCCGAGCTGGGCTCCGCACTGCAATAAATTGACGGCACGTCATAGCCTGTCTGGCCCTATCACCTGTGGGGAAGGAGCAGCCACCCTTAGGTGCTATTACGTACTCCTTGAGGATGTGGTGCAGCTCCTCAAGCGTTGGCAGGTGGAGGTCTTGGAGTAGTAGCACGGCCAGGTCGGGCAGGAGAGAGGACCAGTTGCCGATGAGGACATCCAAGTCTTTCCTCCATGCATCAGTGATTTCAGAGTACGTGGATGTGATAGCTCCCCTAGATGTTCGGTCGAGACATGAGACTGTGTGCAGTACCGCCGCGAAAGCTACAGTGTCACTGAGAGCACAATGGTAGCCTGGATCTGTTCCAATGTGGTACGGGCAGGGGCACTTCACCATTGTGAGACATTGGGCTATCGACATCGCCTCAGAGAACTCGGGTGAACGGCAGTAGTCATGGATATGCCCAAAGGATCTTTTGTCTATGGACTCTAGATCACTTATGTCATAGACCTTGTCAAGGAAGGGGGCATCGCTTTCCGAGACCCATGACTCTAGGACGGAGTTCTCAAGTCTCGGGTCTTTGGCGACCATGATGCAGTTCGGGAGGGAGCTCACTATGACCGTGAGGTGGTGAAGCCAGTCGGTCGGGCTGGGGAATGAGATCCCGGGGTGGTCGGGGTGTACTCTGAAGCTCATGGGAGGACACCCATGAACAACTGCCGCTTGGTATAAAGCTGTCTGCATTAACTGCGCTGGGATATCAACTTCTAAGCCGCCCCAGTGGACCCCTGCGACGTCCCACATCATTATCCCCGTTTCAGGATCCTTGACGCGGGCTAGGAGTGTGGCGCCGGCCTCTACGGGATATGAGACGCGACTCTGTTTGGTGGCTCTGCGGTCTACGGCAGTTCCTAGTCCTTCAAAGTCGACCACTAGGATATGAGAAACAGGACCCTCTCTCTTGCCAGACAAGCCTATGAGAGCGCCATGGACGCCATCACGGTTGTTGCGGGCCACACTAGAGGGGGGCGCTATCGAGGCCTTCAGCGGCGATGTTGTTGCGGGCCACACTAGAGGGGGGCGCTATCGAGGCCTTCAGCGGCGATGTTGTTGCGGGCCACACTAGAGGGGGGCGCTATCGAGGCCTTCAGCGGCGATGTTGTTGCGGGCCACACTAGAGGGGGGCGCTATCGAGGCCTCCAGCGGCGATGTTGTTGCGGGCCACACTAGAGGGGGGCGCTATCGAGGCCTCCAGCGACGATGTTGTTGCGAGCCACACTAGAGGGGGCGCTATCGAGGCCTCCAGCGGCGATGTTGTTGCGGGCCACACTAGAGGGGGCGCTATCGAGGCCTTCAGCGGCGATGTTGTTGCGGGCCACACTAGAGGGGGCGCTATCGAGGCCTTCAGCGGCGATGTTGTTGCGAGCCACACTAGAGGGGGCTCTTCTTGGACGATATTCAGCATATTGCAGGCGCCTTGCTTCTGCGCTCCTCACAGACGGAAAAAGAGGCGTGAAGTGCAGAGCACTCAGTCTAATGAGGATGTAATCGGTTTTGAGCATCGTTTTGAGCGCGTCAATATTGAGAGGAAGTGTAGAGAACTCGGATAATGCTGGGATGGTTACTGAGACTGTGTTGGCATCATATCGATGAGCAATAAGCACATTTTTTCCAAAGAGCGATGCAATATTGCGGAGGTCTGTGGTGGATAGGAAGGCACTACCAATGTCGCTAGCGGTGGTGTGTGTGGTTAAAGTGCGCACCGTGGATCTCCACGAGGAGTTAAGATCCACTGTACCATTCTGGATGGCGGAGGCAAGTTTCGACACGGCTTCTCGTCTCGTCAGGCCCGTCATACCCAGAGAGACAGCAAGTGAGTGAAGGCCACAGTTGCCGTCGGCGTGAACTGGGATGCTCATGAGAGGGCCCCAACGGGCGTTAGGCTCCTCAGCTACGATCGGGGATGATGGATAAATGCTGTTCTCTTCGCAAGACGATATTTCTTTCCGAATCTGCCGCGCAACCTCTTCCACGCTAACAGGGATCGGGCTTGCGAGCTCAACATCAGAGTTTGAACAGGAACTTATGGATATAGTAGAGTCATCGACTGGATAGGCCTTCCGGCGAATGGGAGAGATAAGGCTGTCTGATAAGGTATTCGATAAGGAAGACTGAAGGTCGGCCGCTGTGGCTCCACCCCATTCGGCATAAAGCTCAGTCATCGCATGTCCTCCCAACACGGGAGAGGCGCCATACAGTAAGTGGATTACCTCGAGGCCCATGAACGGCGTGAGGTTGAGACCATCCGGAGATACAATGGGGCCGGGCCGGCCGGAGTGAGCGATGCGGGGACCAAGAGGCTCTCTTTGACCGACTGCCTGCCATGTCAGGCTCGGAGAGTTCGGGACAGTGGATATGGTTGGAGGCCAAGGATCGTTCCGTTGGTCTAACACTGTAGGGCATCTGGCGGAGATGAAATCTGCGAACTTGCTCCAGTCCATGCTGCTAGCTGGGGGGAGTCCCGTGAACCTGCAGTGGATTAGGGCAGCCTTAAGCGTTCCAACCGTGTGGACAAGATCATAGGCAATGAGGGGAAAGAGTTTGAGGATACCTTCCCGGATGGAGAGCCCAAATGCAGCTGCAAGGTGCTCAGCATCTTGGAGTAGGTCATTACAGGCATCCTTAGCCCGCTTATAGCGGGCGTTGTCCCGTTTTAGGTTTGGGATTGCCACCGAGACGAAATTGCCCGTCGATGAGTGTGTTGCAAGCTCAGTTTTGAAGGGATGGATGATTACGGGGTCCCCAATAAAGGCAATGCCTGCTAGTAGTTGTCTTTTGAGGACAGGAGGGGCGGATGAAACATATTTGAGGTGCTTCCTCGTCAGGAAGCGTTGGTCGGCGATACTGCTTTGAGCAGCAGTGGTACTTTGTGGTTGCGGACCAGTGTCTTTCGCTAAGATTGGGCCTCTGTAGCCAGAACTACTTTTGCCCATGGTGCGGAAAATTGCTTGGAGCTCGAGTAGAACACAGCCCGTCGACGGTCGACGACAGCAGGTTCATAGACATGGACTGGTCGACAGGAAGGTGGCTAGCAGTGACACCCTTCGCGCTCCTATCAGCAGTATATGCAAAGCTGTGCCACCTCCACATTGCAAGGACCACACAGCCGAGATCCCTACCAAGTGCCCTCGTCCTGCTAGTGTCCGACTGCAGATCGCCGACGGCAGTTGCGCTGAGAGAGCTGACTCCGCACCGCATGTTCTTCAGAGTCAAAGCGGAGGACGCGGACCTATCAGCGATCACCCCCTGCAGGCGGACGGCACATACCGATTGGCGGCCCTGTTTGTGGGAGTGACATCTTCACCATCTCCCTCGAGGGTGACATGTTAAGTGGATTCGTAGACAAGCGCCACGTTGCGGGTGTGCTCCAACAGTTCTCGGGTTTCTGGGGTGCCCTTCCACCTGACACTAGCAGCATCGAAGTCATAAGAGCATGGGCCAAGGACCAAGCCTCGAGGGTCACCAAGGATACAATCACCTCGAAGTGGAGCCTAATCCGTCGCTTCTTCGGCCGGGTGTCATCATGGGAACCACCGCTGGACGCCGACGCAGTCATCAAAGAGCAGGCAAGGAACGCTCTTGGGAAGCTTAGAGGGCCTGCTCTCCCGATTCGCGCGCACACTCTGGTTGACAGGCTTCGGGCTGCCCACCCTCAGTCTCGAGACGACGACCTTTGGAAGGAGGCTTTCGCCTTTGCACTGACCACCTACGCCACGACCTCCAGGCCAGGAGAGATCTATGCCCTGCATGTTGGTGACGTTAGAGCGGAGAGCGCGCGCCGAGGGCTACGAATCTCCATCCACGGCACTAAGACCCGGCGAGTGGTCGTTGAGAAGCTCGTCCCGAGAGTCGACGGGGAGCTAGACCCGGCTCACTGGCTATCTGAGGTCCTAGTCAATAGGATAGATGCAGGCGCGGTGGCCGAAGACCCTCTCTGGTCGCACCCCTACTCAGTCATTGAGGACCAGGTGAAGGGCATCATCTCCACGCAGGCTCGGCTGCACGGTCTGCGCCGCGGGAGCGCGGCTGACCTGGTTCTGATGGGTATCCCTATCCCGGTTGTTGCGGCGAAGGGCACATGGGCTGACCAGAACTCATTGATCCGTTATGTGGAAGACGTGCTTCGCCTGGACTACAGCACGTCCGTAGCCCCGTTCAGAGCCTTATTAGAGAAGGATAAGAAGAGATAAGCCCCTCAAAGCCATTGAGGAGTGGCTGCGAGGGGTATGATTGTGGGCCTTAGTGAGGCTAATCATAAACCTTGATGGACAAGGTGATATTGGCTATTTGGAAGCCGTTAAGGCTTTAGAGTCTCTTTTAGGCTCGATGGTTCAATAATTGCGCATCAGATGAAGAAATTGCGCAACAAAAGTGAAAAATCGCTAGAACTCCTCAACGAAGCGCCGTTGAGGGCTATAGACCTCGTTTTGAGCTCTTTGTGTTGGCATATGCAATGAATTGCAGCCGGGGCACAGCTTGCATGAAAGACATCGAGAGTGTCTTAAAGTGCACCGATCGGCTGCAATCGCTTGGGCGGCGACTGGTTCCCTGTGGGAATGGACGGAGTCTACCGGATCGTCAGCCTGTCTGACTGGCAAGGCCAGCGGAGCCAAAACTTCGGCGCGAGAGGTCGAGGATGATTCGATACGATCTCAAAGACGGGATCGTGCGTCTCATAAGGGCGGTTCAGTTGTTCAAGAGCGAACTGAAACCGCGGGGCAGCCTTGCTCCCGATCCCCTCCTTCGGAGGGTGACGCTCGGCATTACGTAAGGTCGAGCGAGGTAATTTACTCCGGCTTACACAGAGATAGACCCGGGACGATGCGAGAACGCGACACAATAAATTACCTACCCCCCCCTGTGGGAATGGACGGAGTCTACCGGATCGTCAGCCTGTCTGACTGGTAGGTGAGCGGAGCGCCACGCCCACGCTTCGGCTGAGCGGTCGAGGTTAATCTGATCGAATTGATTCCGATCAAATCGTCGCAGTTCAGGAAAGAGAGCAAAGAATGGCAAGCATGAACGCCAATGAGCAAGAAGAGCTAACGCAAGCGACGGCCAAGATCGCAGAACTCTCCGGAGCTTTGGACAAGCTAAAGGAGCAGCTCGATGACAAGACCGAAGAGAGGAAGCTCAAAACCACCGTGGCTCAGCTTCAGGAGGAGGCAAATCTTTCCTGGAAACGCCCTGCTTCCCAGTCAATGAAGGAGGAAGCTGAGTTCCTCGAAGACCTCTATCGAGGCTTCAAGTTCGGACGCCTGAACGGCTATGGATTGCTCTCGCGCCTGTACCTCCGCCACCGTGTTCTGTGGTGTAAGGACCGGTATGGTTACCTCGTTGGTCTCTCGGTCGCCACTGCCGGCTCGGCGGCCCTCGCAGAGAAACCCGACATGGGCCCTGAGAAGATTGACAGCGAGGTTGTGTTTAAGACTCTGGCGAAGAACCCGCACCTCAAGGAGCGAACGAGACAGGACGAGGATTTTCGGAAGCCGAGGAAACCCAAGAGGGCAAACAATCGGTAAACCGCCCTCTGTCCAAGATTCATCATCATCATTCATTCCCTCCTCTTCATCCATGTCCTCCTCAATCTCCTCCCCCATCGCCTCCTCCCTCTCCCCCACCGTCCCCTCCAACGTCCCCTCACCCATTACCATCCCCTCAGAGCCATCTGATAGCGCTAGAGACCAATTGCGCGGAAACACGTCCATTCCCGAGCATCAACAAGACGTGGCGGCTCTGGAAGGCATTAGGCGTGCCATCAGAAGTGGTCACGTGGTTGCGCGACGGCGTACCAATCTCCCTGTTCAGCAGACCGCGGCATCCGAGCCTCCCACCAGTGCGGTCGCAGGACAGGAAAGAATTCCGTCGCCATCTACAGACGCTCCTCCACCTCGGAGCAGCAGTGCCGATGCGATCACCGACGCTCGTCTCTCCGATTTTCACCATCCCGAAGTCCCTCGCCGAGACGAGACTGATTCACGACCTCAGGTCGCTGAATGCTGTTTCCTCCGAGAACAGGACGTTCAGATTGCACGGGATCAAGAGGGCGCTCGCGACGATTCGCCCGGGCGACTGGCTCACCAGATTAGACTTAACCAAGGGTTATTATCAGGTTGGGGTCCGCCCCGCCGACAGGACTCTCCTAGGCTTCATTGTGGACGGCAGGCCGTATGCGTTTTGAGTCCTCCCATTCGGCTGGAAAGCTGCGCCATTTCACTTCCAACGGATAATGCTAGAAGCGGGCGCAGTCGTGGCCAGGAGGTTTCCGGGGGTGAACATAACCATTTATCTGGACAACTGGCTCTTTTCGGGCCGCAAAGAGATCCTGACGGAGGCAATGCCGAAGATCATCCGCCTCTTGACGGATATGGGCCTGGTAATCAACAGACAGAAGTCCCAGCTCATTCCTACGCAGTCCACGACGTTCCTTGGCTTCGTGATCGATTCACTCCGCGAGGGGCTGAAGCTAGACGAGAGCAAGCGTCGGAAGTACCTATCGAGGGTGATAGAAGCCCTGGCATCCGGGCTAACGGAGCACTCGGCTGCCAGGCTCCTGGGGAACCTCAGCTTCGCGTCGTTGATCTGGCCAGACGGCGTGGCCCAGCTGAGGCCGCTTCAACGCGCTGCCCAGTCACTCAAGCACAAGTACCGAACTCGGATCCACGGCGATGCTCGGGACGCACTGATAGCGTGGAAGACCCGCTTGGAAAGACCTTCTCCTACGAGATCAACCAGCGAGCTGCTCCATCTCTGGGGTATGTCGCAACAGCTCGAGGTGACAGTCATGACAGATGCCTCGCTGAGCGGTTTAGGGGGCATAATTCGAGTTCCGGGCCGATCACCGATCCATTTTGCAGAGCCAGCGCCCCAAGGCGAGCACATAACGCTGTTAGAGTTCAGGGCCATCAACGCAGCCCTGGAGCGCGTAATGCAGAACCACCAAGCAGGCTCCTTCGAGTTGACGGTCTACTGCGACAGCAGGGCTGCGGTAGCTTGGCTGAACCGCCAAGGATCCACCAAAGCGCCGCCAGTCGTGGACGAGATCCTCAGAGAGTTACTACCGAGGCTCTCCGAGTGGCGTATTTCGGTCAGAGCGGTGCACTCGGCAGGACATCTGAACGTCCTCGCCGACTCCCTGTCCAGGAACGATCGGGAGCTCACATCGGTGGAGAGGGTCATCGGCCGCACCATAGAGGCCTGGGGGCCGCTGGAGAAGGATGCCTGGCCCCTAGAGCTCTTCGGGGCCAAGGCCCTGATGACCCCGGCAGAGATGCTGGACCGAACATGGTCGGACGGACGGTGGTTCGCAGCGATACCCTTTGGCATGCTGACACATGTCTACGCCAAGGTCTCTCGCCTAGTGAGCAAGACTCCGCTGACCGACCCGAGGAAGTGCAGGTTAGCGATCATACTTCTCGTCTCCGATGCAAGATCACCAACGGCGATGTCTCTGCGTCATCTAACGCAACATCGCCTTTACTTCAGGATTCACAGCAACAACGGCGTGGACTTTTCCGAAATAACGCCTCTTCAAGCCGACAAGACATTCCGACTTGTCGCGCTATTCATTCCCCTGCAATCTTTGAAGGAGCGCTCAGAAGTCCAATGCTAGAGCAGTACTCAATAGCCTATCGGCGCCAGATTGCTGGATCACTTGCGCAATTTGCTTCATTCCGAGAGCAACATCCGCTCGCTGATCCTATTGACCTTCTCCGCCTATGGGCTGTATCACAAGCTTCATTAGTGACTGGAGATACAATCAAGAAGAAGTTTCGAGCCATTGAGATGTTCTTCGAGAGGATCGACACATCCTGGTCGCTCCCGGTGGATGGCCGCTCGGTGGTCTTCGGCGTCGCAAGAGAGGCTCTTGGTAAGAGGCTCGGGCCAGCAGTCCCTATTAGGGCGCAGATGCTTCTAGATCGCCTCGACAGACACCGGGCTAACATCACCACAGTCGGCTCATGGCGGGAGGCCTTCACGTTCGCAGTGACCGTCTATGCTTCCACGTCGAGGCCGGGCGAGGTCGCATCCCTCACCATGGGTGACATATCCCCCGACTCAGTCGCAAGAGGTCTCCGCATTCGCATCAGAGGCACTAAGACGAGGCGTGAGAGAGTCGATAAGCTAATACCCCGGATCGACGGGCCCCTGGACCCTGCTGCATGGCTCTCAGAGCAGGTGGTCTTCCGCATGGACGAGGGCGCTTCGGAGAACGACTCCCTCTGGTCTCTACCCTATCAAGAGATCGTGGTGCTGCTCGAGTTGATCTTGTCGAAGCACGTGCGACCGCACGGCCTCAGAAGGGGCAGCGCAGCCGACATGGTGCTGGCTGGCATCCCGGCAGAGGTAGTCGCGGCAAAGGGGACATGGGCGAACACTTCCTCAATGATCCGCTACATTGAGGATGCCCTCCGGCTAGACTACGAGACATCGGCGAGGCCGATAAAGGTGGCAGTGAGCAGCCACCTTGGGGGTTGGCACCCCGGGCCCACAGCTGTTGAGGAGCAACTGGCTGGGTCCCGCCGACCTCCTATCACTGAGGACCCTTGAGGGGTTAGTGATAAACGGATGATGATGCTAGAGTTGCTGTGGGTCTTTGGGGGACTGGCATATTCATTGGCGACTGGTGCCCTATGGGATATAGACGTAGTCTACCGGACCGTCTGCCCAGTCAGACGCTCAGGCGCCATCCGCAGAAGAGAGAATTTCAGCGCTCGAAAGTAAGTACGAAGCAGCGATGACGGCCAATGTAGAGCTTCTCACCAAGATCCAGTATCTTGAAGAAGAGAACGCCGATCAACAGCTGAAACCCAAAAAGGATGTCGTCGCGAAGGAGTACGAGGCCTGGCAGAAGTTCCTACGCGAGTTCAAGCGTGATGCAGCCAACCTCCCAGAGGATGCCACCTTTGGAGACCTCATAAGCCTCGTCAAGAACAAGGTTGATTTTCGCCTCGAGTTCCTGCGGCTCGTCGACGAGTTTGGCGAGACAACAGCGCACGAGTTCAGCTTCTCGGCAGCAGGCATCAGAGGCCGCAATGCGCTACACGAGGCGGCCATGAAGGCCGCCAAGATCCGCATTGGTCTGGAGCCCAAGCGAGCCGGCTACCCCCAATCCAGGGGCAACAAGAACAAGACAAGACCGAGATGTTCGTTCTGCGGGCGCCCGAATCACAAGGAGGATTCTTGTTGGGTCAAGAATCCCGCCTTGAAGCCGCAGTAAAAGGGTTTGGTTTGCCAGATTTACACAGCTATCCGCGAAAACAGCATGCTATCGCTTCAAGACTGGGCGTCCCGGTTTGCGAAAGCTTCAGAGGAGAACAAGAAGCCTGTTGTTGGCTCAATCACGCGCTCTGCTGCAGTTTGGGAGCGGATTTCCCCACCAGCAGAGGTTCTCGCGGCTGTCCGAGGAGTGCGGATCGATACAGATCGAATCCCGACACTCGACGAATACCACGTCCATCCACGGCTGATACATCTTCTCAGAGCGGAGATTAACGAGCTACTGGCGAGCGGAGCTGCCCAAAAGGTCGATGAACGGCCGGCAGTCGTGAGCCCCATATTCCTGACCCCAAAGAGTGACGGGGAGACCTGGAGGCTCATACACGACCTCCGAGGCATTAACGAGCACATAACAGCACGAAAGTTCTCCATGCGCGGCCTACACGAGGTGGCCGAGACAATGCAGGAGGGAGACTACATGGTAACCATTGACTTCGAGAAAGGCTATTACCAACTTCTGCTGGACCCAGCCGACAGGACCAAGGCCGGATTTGAACTTGATGGCAACTGGTACGTGTTTACAGTGCTTCCCTTCGGCCTGTCCACGGCCCCGAGAGCATTTCAATCCGTGTCGAAGTTCGCGGCGAGGTGCATCGCAAGCAGGCTTAACGTCCGCATCGTCGAACACCTCGATGATTGGATCATCATGCCGCAGAACAAGGACCACCTCAAGGCTATCCTGCCTGGCTTCCTAAACCTGCTCACGTCATTCGGCATTGTTGTTAGCCAAAAGAAGGCGAGATGGGTGCCGAGCAGGATTCAGGAGTTCTTAGGCGTCGTAATCGATTCAGCATCCATGAAGTTCCGCTTAACAGACGAGAAGACGGACAAGTACCGCACTGCGGTTCAAAACCTACTGAAAGAACGCAGATTCTTAGTCAAAGACCTCTACAAGACCATCGGGAGGCTCAACTTTGCTGCAACATGCCTAGGACCGGCGGCCCTGGTGCGTTGCCGAGAACTTTCGATCGTCGCCTCCAACATACGAGACGGCTTCCGCATGGACCGCGACACACTGTCGGAAGCAGCGGTGCAGGACCTCAATTGGTGGGTGGACAAGCTCCGGCGCCCGCCGGCCAGGAAGTTCATCGCCCCACAGCCGACAATGCGAGTCGATACAGACGCCTCCGACCACTGGGCTGGTGCGGTCATGTTCACACAGGACTTCTCAACCTGGAAAACCGAGTTCTCCCGCGAGGAGGCCAAGCTCCACATTACCGCGAAGGAGGCCCTCACAGCGATGTGGGCAGTGACGTCGTTCCTGAGAGGCAGGCCACCCAGCACTGTCTTACTAATGACAGACTCCATAGCCGCCAAGAAGTGGACGATCAAGTCGGGCACCAGAGCCCCGGCCATCGTGAGGGCAGAGGCCAGGAGGTTCGCGGACTACATGATGGAGGGCGGGCACACACTGGTGGTCCGGCACATACAGGGGCGGCTGAACTGGACGGCCGACAGGCTGTCACGCCCTGGGCCAGGATTCTCCCTCGGAAGAGAGGTCCCGACACAGCTCCTGCTGGAGATATCACGCCGGTGGGGGGCCCTCGAGCGCGACCTATCGGGGTCGGCGGCAGAAGCCTTCCTCCTCGACTGGCAAGCAGGACGGTCACTCCTGTGCCCGCCATACAAGATGCTGAACAGAGTCGTACAGCGTCTGCACTCAATCCACACAACAGCCGCAGTGCAGCCCGCGCTACAGGCCACGGGGTGCTGTCTGGTGTACGTCGAGGCGAGGGGGTCGAACGCATCAATCGAGATCAGGAGGATGGCCCAAGCACACTTCCAACGGACGTTCCACAAGCTGTTCCTACAGATCAAGTGGGAGGGCTATTTACAAGAGGAGTCGTCATGGGAGCCCTTCGCAGCCCAGTTGGATGAGCTGCAAGCCCTTGATCGTTACCTGGAGGAACATCCACAGCTGGCGCAGAAACTACCAGCACAACGCAGAAGGAATGATTACTGATGTTGATTAGTGGTCGTTGAGCGAATGCAAGCCCGTATGACGCCTAAGCGCCAACGCCTCGCATGGGGGAAGGGAATTGGCGAGAACTCGTGAACGAGAGCTCGTTGAAGGCTCTAAGTGTCTTTTTTGGACACCATGTGCCGACAGTAGTATCCGACGAAGCTTATCGCGAGTATTCATGAGGTCGATGTTTTGGCGACCAATTTTGAACGGATCAAATTTTGTTCAGAGAAACAGAAGGTCCGGGACATGCCACCCTCCGGTTATCCTGTGGGGGAAGTGTGATAGACATTTGATTTTAACTCAATCGACTCAGGACTTTTAAAGACACCCAACTTGTTTCTCTGCTAAGTGTTGCCACAAGTGTTAGCTGCGCTGAATGGTGTGAGCATAGATGCAGATGACGTCCAGGAGGGATATATAACAACATCTGCTCGGTCCAGGAATGAAGGTCTCCTCAGAAGCGAGATTGACAGCCTCCTGTCGATTGGCGCCATCGTTAGAGTAGAGACGAGGCCAGAGGTCATAGCGCCGATTTTCCCCCTCCCCAAGACAGATGGCGTGAACTATCGCCTGATACACGACTTAAGAGATGTTAACAGGGAGCTGGAGGTCAGAAAGTTCTCTATGAGAGGACTCGAGGAGGTGGCGGAGACGATACGCCCCAACGATTTCATGGTAACCATGGACATGAGCAAGGGGTATTACCAACTGCTTCTAGACAAGGAGAGCTCCCACAAGGCAGGCTTTGAGTTCGACGGGAAGTGGTACGAATTTCGAGCCCTCCCATTCGGCTTTGCCACGGCGCCGAGAATATTCCAGTCAGTCTCCAAGCATGCGGCCAAGTTCATCGCGAGCAAGCTCGACCTGCGCATCTGTGTCTACTTAGACGACTGGATGGTCCTCGAGCAGGATAAGGAGAAACTGCAGAGGTTGCTCCCAGACTTCATCAATCTGGCCACCTCACTGGGAATAGTTCTGAATACGGACAAGTCATCATGTATACCTTCGCAAGAGCAGGAATTTCTGGGAGCCGTCGTCAATTCAAGAGAGATGTGCATCAAACTCACCGAAGCCAAGCGCAAGAAGTACAAGAACGCCGTGGACAACATTTTAAGAGAAAGAAGGCTCTTTATAAGCGAACTAAGCCGGCTGGTCGGAAGACTGACCTTCACCAAGGTGTGCTGCAGCACAACAGCGCTCATCAGGGTCAGGGAGCTCTGCATCGCCACAAGGTCTCAAGAGGAGCAAGAACCCCAGAGCCACTCGAGGATGCCTCTCAGAGGCAGCGATAGCGGACCTTCAGTGGTGGAGCCGCAAGCTGGAGACGATCCCGAGCTGCCCGATCAGACCACCCAGGAGCGCCACAATAAGGGTAAAAGGGGAAATGGCATAGACTGGAGGCTTATTCATGACCTAAGACCCGTGAATGCGGTCATAGAAGCCAAGAAGTTCTCCATGCGCGGACTTGAGGAGGTCCGAGAGACCCTGAGGCCCGGAGATTCCATGGTGGCCCTTGACTTCAAGAGTGGCTGTCACCAGCTGCTCCTGGACCAGCGAGACAGATACAAGGCAGCGTTCGAACTGGACGGCGTATACTATCAGTTCAACGCCCTCCCGTTCGGACTCTCGACAGCGCCTAGAGCGTTCCAGACAGTATCGAAGCACGCAGCCAGGTTCATCGCGAACAGCCTGGACCTGCGCATATGCGTCTATCTCGATGACTGGCTCATTATGCATCAGGATCGCGAGGTTCTGAGAGAAAAGCTGCCGCAGCTTATCAACTTGATGACTTCATTCGGCATTGTACTTTCAGCCGTCAGCAGAGAAGTGCTTATGGCAGCCATCAACGACGCAGGAGTTCCTAGGAGTGGTCGTAGACTCCGTATCCATGTCATTCACTCTAACAGAAGAGAAGAGAGACAAATACAGCCGAGCAGCAGAACAATTCCTCAGAAACAGGAGATTCACGCTCAAGGAGCTGAAGAAGACCATAGGCCGCATGATATTCACAAAGGCATGCATAGGATACGTCGCGCTCGTACGTGTGAGAGAACTAACAATCATAGCCCGGGAGCTAGAGAGGAAGAAGATATGGAGGGCGAAGAGAGCCTCCATCAACCAACACGCCCTGGAGGACCTACACTGGTGGGCCAAGATGCTCAGGGACCCGAGGGAGCAGGCCCTAATCCCACCAGACTTTCAACACCGAGTGGAGACAGACGCGTCATCCACATACGCAGGAGCCACAATCTTCAGCCAGACGGGAGCTCAGGCATCGTGGACGAGACGGTTCAACAGACAGGAGCTGCCCCTACACATCACAGCGAAGGAGGCCCTGGGCGCCATGCTGGCGATCCAAGTCCTGGTGGGCCCGGCCCCCGCATCCTTAATATACGTGTACACAGACAACACAGCTGCACGAAAGTGGCTCACAAGCTCCAGCACAAGAGCGCCCGTGTCAGTCAGGCGCCAAGCCTGCACACTCCACGACTGTTTAGTATCAAGAGGACACCAACTCGTCGTGAGATACCTGCCCGGTCGCCTAAACTGGACCGCAGACGCCTTATTAAGACCAGACGGGGCACAGATCCCACACTGGGTGCCAGACAAAGTACTCAGAGCGATAGCCCGCAGATGGGGCGCAGTGGACCTGGACCTCACAGAAGCAGGCTTCAGTCTGCTGGAGGCGTCATGGGACGGCAGGATACTGGTGTGTCCGCCTTACAAGCTGCTCGGTCGGGTCGTGCTGAAGCTAGCACAGCTAACAGTGCGCTCCCCGCACCCACCCGCGCTGCAGCAGAGAGGCTGCGCCCTCATATACGTGGGGATCAAACACAACCACAACATCACCATCCGGAAGATAGCTCAGCAAGCTTTCACAGTCAACATCCCCAAGAGGTCAGCACCACGAGAGTGGAGCGCCCTGGCAGGGCAGAGATCCAGCATCAACGTCCGAGTAGCCTGGATCCCACTCTAAGGGCGGCAGGAGTAGTCGTCACAGCAGACAGGGAACCCCCACTCACCGAGGAGGCCATTAGACTGTCGCCTCAGTTCACAGCGCTTACGATGCCGGCGGCACGGGATGGATGAAAACATCTTGTTGCCTATCTGCGGAGCAGCCGTTGGGATCGTACGCAGTGCGGGACCATGCGGATCCCCAGTCGCCCGTCCGCGGGGCGGAGCTTGGCGGCGGAGTGGCGGCCAGACTGAGCGTCCTCCGCCGAATGGCATCTCGCGTCGGAGCGCCACGTGCGCCCCGGGGCCCTTGGTGCTCGGTGTGCAGTTTATGGTCAGGCTTATCCTGCACCACAGATTGCGCGAAAAGCCGATGTCCGTCGAAGAACGTCTGGAAGCACTCGAAAAGAGCAACAAGGAGCAAGAAGAGGAAAATGCTACTCTCAGAGCCGAATTGGACTATCTTCGCGAAGCACGCGATGAGCTCGATGATCCTCCGCACTCAGAAGTCATTTTGAAGGAGTTCAAGGCCTGGAACCACTTCTCCACTGAAGTCAAACGGGAAATTATGGCTTTGGACGAAGAAGCTACGACTGGCGAGGTCTCCCAGTTCATATCCCAGCTGGCGCAGCAGCATGCCAAGCAAGCTAGGTCCGGACCAAGAGGCCCTGCGGTTCCTATCCGCGCGCACATCATCATAGACCGCTGGGGCTCGGCCACGCCCGAGCAGAGGGCCGACCCCTGCTGGCTGCAGGCCTTCTACTTCGGCGTCATCACTTACGTCACGACATCAAGGCCTGGTGAGATCTTCTCGCTGACTCCGGCAGACGTCTCCGGCAGACCAGGTCGCGGTCTGAGGGTCTGCATCCGTCGGACTAAGACCGGCATGACGAACGTGTACAAGGTGGTCCCGAGGCTGGGCGATGCCCCCTTCTGCCCGGCCACTTGGCTTCACGCCCATGCTCGTAACCTCCCTAGTAGCCAGCATCTCTGGCGGGCCCCTGCCAATATCCGAGGAGACCTATCACTGTCGACTGAGGTGTCCTATGCCGTGTTCGAGGACCAGGTTAGGGAGGTCTTCGGCAAGGTGACGCGATTGCACGGATTCCGCAGAGGATCAGCCGCCGACCTCCTCCTGTGTGGCATCCCAGTAGAGGTTGTCGCCGCGAAGGGCACCTGGGCGACGACGGTGAGCCTTATCCGCTATGTGGGCGATACCCTGCGCCTTGATGGCGCCTCCTCCGCAACCCCACTGAGGAGAATGTTTAGAGAAGAAGAGTGATATAGTCGACTATGGCGATTGAGGAGTCGCCGTGGTCGACACCGTTGAGAGTCCCGAGGGACTAACGGTAAATGAGCTGATATCAACTAAGTTTTGGGTCCGACCGGGACAACCCCATGGTTTTAGAGCAGCGAGACTGCCTAGTCGTCTGCACGTCAGACTGTTCAGGCCCAAGGGAGCCAACGTCAACTCGGCTAGCGTGGCCGACGGTATTTAGATTCGATTACGATTTGCCGGAGAGTGCAGGATCGAATCGCAGCGCCGTGTCCTGTCTTCCGCCTGCACGGCCTCAAGCGAGCCGTGGCCATGCTGTCTCCATCCGACTACATGTTACGCCTCGACCTCACAAAGGGCAATTATCAGTTGGGTGTCTGTCCACAAGACCGGGACCTTCTCGCGTTTATGGTAGACGGAAGGCCCTACAAGTTCAACTGCCTTCCGTTCGGGTGGTCCTCTGCCCCCTCAGTGTTCCAAGCCACGATGTTAGCAGCCGCCACCGTCATGTCGAAGCGCTATCAGGTCCGAATTGTCGTATACTTGGACGACTGGCTCATAATCGGCCCTCGCGAAGTCCTGAGCAGGGTAGGCCACCACATCACTGCCGCCCTAGCTGCCATGGGAATTCTGATCAACCGCCAGAAGAGCCTCCTCGAGCCATCATCATCTACAACTTTCTTGGGGTTCGAGATCGATGCGCAGAACAGAACAATATCCCTCTCGGACAAGAAGTGCAGCAAATACTTGTCAAGAGTACGGAATATGGCATCAATCATCCCATACAAGGACTCGGAGAGCTGGAAGCAACTCCTAGGCAACCTATCATACGCCTCCTTGGCGTGGAGCGACGGACGCGCCTGGCTACGACCACTACAAGCCTATCGAGGTCATCAGAGCTGACCAGCTGCCCAAAGGGCCCTCCAGGAGTGGCAGAACAAGCTACTTGCTCCAACTCCGCGTCCATTCGACGACCTCCTAGCAATATGGGGCACGAATGGTTCCCTAGACATCACAGTCTCGACGGACGCGGCCACGGGATCGATTGGAGGCGTCATAAGGATACCTGGTCTCCGCGACGAGTCCTTCTCCCTCCACCTCCCGCCTCAGCACAGCCAAGAACACATCACTGCTCAAGAGTTCTTCGCAATCGACCACACCCTACGGCGCCTGGCCCAGATCCCACAGGCACAAGGCTGAGAGGTGACTGTATACTCAGACTCAACGGCGGCGGTGTCGTGGATCAACCGACAAGGCTCCGCCAAGGCCCCATCATCCGTCATCCAGGCACTCCTTCACACCGTCCCCCTGCTGGCCTCGCTCCACATATCCGTCAGAGCTGTCTACGCCCAGGGCCGGCTCAACGTCTCTGCGGACGCCCTGAGCCGGTTCGCCAAGCTCGACTGGCGCACACCCAGATGGATCCTACATACAATCATGCAGGCATGGGGCCCGGTGGAGTTCGACGCTTCAGGGCACCCCGAGAAGGACCTTCTCATTCCGGGGTTCGCGGGCGAGTCAAAGTCATTTTCGCAAAACGGTCTCCAGAGCGATTGGCAAGGACATCGAGTGTTCGTTGCTCCTCCATGGGCAATGTTGCCTCAAGTAGCCGCAAATGCCTCAAGGCTCGCAGTTCCTCTGCGGATTTTGAGTCCTCGCGCCACAAAGTCGGCTCTTATCATTGTGTGCCCTGATATCGCCGCCGCCGCGGTCCTCATGCTGCGGAGAATGGCCAACGACAAGCGAACGTTCAAGATTCCAGCAGAACAGCTTCGCGGCTCGGAGTTAGAGAAGCTCGAGACGAAGGGCAAAGTTCGGATGCTGGCCTTGTTCATTCGGACGAGGTCTTCCGCTCCGCAAGCACACATCCAGTTCTAGCGGGCTATTCCGAGTCCTATCGCCGCCATATTGCAGGAACGAGAAGCGATCGTTCCGGCTCCGAGGTATCAGGCAGGCCATCTGCCAGATGCGAGAGGACGACTACATGACGCGCATCGACCTGACAAAGGGGTACTATCAGCTGGGCATCCGACCGCAGGACCGGACACTCCTGGGCTTTGTGGTAGACGGGCGCCCCTACTGCTTCAACGTCCTGCCGTTTGGATGGAGCGCGGCACCCTACCACTTTCAACGGGTCATGATGACCGCCGGACAGATTGTCGCGCGTGCCTTCCCGGGTATCAATCTGACGATATACCTAGACGACTGGCTTTTCTGCGGTCCGAAAGCCCTGTTAGAGTCGTCGATGCCGGGGATAGTTCGGTTGCTTACGGACCTAGGCCTCGTAATCAACCGGGAGAAGACCCAGTTGACACCATCGCCCACGACGACGTTCCTTGGCTTTGTGCTAGACTCGGCGAGGCAGGGTGTCTCCCTTCAAGAGGAGAAGCGCCACAAGTACCTGTCCAGAGTGGAGGAGGCTCTCCAGCAAGGCGTCACCTTCCACAGCCTCAAAGGCTCCTCGGGAACCTGGGTTTTGCGTCGATAGTCTGGCCAGAGGGCCGGGCGGCCATCAGACCAATACAGCGCTGCTTGGCCAACATCAAGTCTCGTTACAGGACGAGAGTCCATGGCGAGGCAGAGGAGGACTTTCCTTTGGAACCTTCATTTGGATGGACTGATGTTGGTTAATGATGCTTCTCCGCCTGTAAATAACCTTTCTTTGTTGTAATGAAGATGTAATGAAGATGTCTAGATGCTTGTATGATCCATCTTCCCCACACTCCCTTGTTTCCTTTGAGGTTTCACGATGTTTTCACATTTCACGGGCATTTTAAGGAAAACAACATGGCGAAGGTGAATAAGAAGGCCCAACAGTCCCGACAGAACTTGGCATTGAAGGCAAACAGGAAGAGTGGATGTGTACGCAAGATCACGCAATCTGCGGTCGATCTCGTGCATAGTTACATCAGGACGCTTGATGCGAACGATCCCTCCATCGCTGCCGCCAACCGCATCCTTCTTGATGCCGCCCAGCTCCATGTCATCGATCCGGAGCAGTTTCCGACGACCAGCCTTAACCCGAACGCCGTCTTGAGGGACACATCCGTTACTGAGTACGAGCAGGCTGCTCTCATCGACACTGGGCTGCAAGGGGAGAGCGATGCTGAGAAGTGGAAGCGTTTTCAGGCTCTTGTGTCCCTTGACGGCGACGACGAGGACGAGCTGCAGCCCGATGATCCCGTGATGGGCTTCGTCAAGGCCAACAGGGACTTATTCCACAAGATCCCTGACGATCTGAGGCCCCAGTGTCACGCGTTCGTGTGCAAACGTCTTGGCATCACTGTTGAGGAGCTCCGGCACACTCTACATGCCACGACTCTCCGCAAGGACACCTCCGAGATCTTCCGCCGCCCGACGCTGGTCCAGAAGAAGCACTTCCGCTCAGTCGAGGAGCTTGGGAAGATCATTCGCGACCGTAACCGTGTTCGTGTGGAGGCTGAGCACCGCAACGTCAAGCGTCGCAGGATTTATGAGTCCATCATGATATTCTACATGATGCAACCCTCCGAGGAGGCTTCGGAGACTGAATAAATCTACATGAGGCGCGGGTTTTGCTGGACAAAACTCATACGTTCGTTTACTCTTCCCTGGCCCTCTTAGACAGTTCCTTTCGTGCAGCAGTAGCTGCAGAGATCTTTAGGGCCTTCTTATCCAGTGGTTTGGCGCCTCGGCGTTCTTTTCTTCTCGACCAGCCGCCAGCAAGAGCACTGGGCTTGATGGGAGAAGCTGGGCCAGTTGCAGTGGTCTTACTGAACTGCAGCGGTGGAAGGCTGTCCGATAGATCAGCGATAACGTCCATCACGCGCGCTGCCTCGGCATCAGAGACAGTGGCGACGTCCAGCTGCGCCTGTAGTCCGTTAGGGACAAGAAAGCTTTACAGGGAAAAGAGACGACACCAAATGTGTCGACAGAAACCTGAAGACGATGTAAATAATACAACTATGTAAATATTGGGTAAGACCCACGACACGCCATGAGCAGCTCGACGCGAGAGATCAGCTCAAGACGACGCTGGGACATGTCAGTGGGGGTGTAGTTGCGCAGCTCGTCCGTCTGCTTCCTGGACATAAACTTCGGCTTGGTTGTTTTGGGCTTGCGGAGCGCCTTGTGGTAGCACTTCGTTTGGGACGTAGAGAGCTTGCCATAGGCTCTGATGATGTCGCCCAGACGGTTGCCAGAGTACCACCGCAGCTTCTTCTTGAGGCGGGAGAAGGCGTGCTCGCAAGCGTTGTTGGTTGCTGGAACGAGTCGGCGGCCGTCCTTGGTGGGGCGGCGAGACACCATCCACATGTCCTTGGAGTCAGAGCGGGCCTTGACCCAGTTTGCATCGCAGGAGTCGGTGATCTTCGCCCAGCTTTTTTCGGCCACAGTCGGATCGAAGTCAGAAACGGCTGCGAGCGCGTAGCCGACATCTAGGGCTCTTACGCGCTTGTACATGGTTTGCTCTACATGAAAACTACACAGATAATGACGAGGGCTCCATGGCAGCTTCGCCACAGCCGAGATGAGCTGCCTGGCCTCGTCGGAGACCACGTAGGGCCATTGGACGCCCACCATGGCCGAAAGCGCGGATAGGGCAGTTGTAATAATGTCCTCGCTGTCGCGGTTCGCGATGAACATGCCAATCGTCACTTCGGTGCCGAGATCGGTTGCCATCGACACGTTATACACCGCCCAGCGCCGCCTGTTGACGGAATATGTCGCGTCGAAGCCGACATAGTCCGGGTTAGAGCGCGTAGCCGCACGGCCAAAAGGGTGGACGACAAGAATCAGAATGTCCTCGGGATCTCGGGTCTCGCTGGCGTACCAGGGAACGGTGGAGGGGAGACTAGCGTCCCTCACGACACTAGAAACACGAACAGTGACTTTGCCGTACTTGTCGGCCCATTGTGCCAGCTCCAGGAACAGGTCGGGGATCTCAGACTTGTTCGGGCGAGTTTCTCGGTGAGGATGCGGTCCTGGTCGGGGGTGAGCTTGTGGTAGACGTGGACGTGGTCAATCTCTACATTGTGGGCATCAACAGCAGCCGTGCCCTTGGTCGAGTCGACCAGCCAGTTGTAGTAGCTGCGCAGAAAAATGGAGAGGTGCTTGCCCTTCACGCCCTTGCCAGCAGCGTTGACGTTGGTGGTAGAGAACTCGGGATGACTGGCGTGGGCCTCGGGCTCGTGACGACCACTTGTGGCGCAGCCGAATCTCTCAAAACCATCACCCCGTGAGGTATCAGCAAAACAAGCGAGCTTGAACGGGCATTTTTTATGGTTGCACTGATAAATATCAGCTTTCACCTTGCCCTTGCCGAACACCGTCACGTCTCGCGCCTTTTATTTCAGTAGTCGAGTGTGCCCGCCATCAACCAGCTCGTATCGCTCAACTATGGTCTTATCACGCTCTTGGCGGTCGGTGAACTCCTGCAAGGTGCTATAGAGCACGGGAGGACGCCCCATCTAGATTTTCAACTCATGGGTTTTGTCCAGCAAAACCCGCGCCTCAATCTACATTGGTCGTGTTTACCTGGGGGTCCATTCACTGATCCAGTAGTCCCAGCGCTTGTTATGGGTTCTGTGGTAACGGCGGATTGCGTCAATCTGAAGCACGTACCTCAGGCGTCCATTGTCGACGTGGATTTTGATCATTAGAGCATGTTTCTGTCTGGTGGTGTTGCGATCGTTATCCTTGTTTGTCTCCACGGAGTTGTTCACCTTTTGCAGGCGGCTCCTGTCAGAGCTTGATAGCATCTCGGGTGTTTCGATGATATCGAACAGCTCGGTCGCCGGTCCTGGCTCCTCTCGCGTGCGATATCTACACCGTTGCTAACCCCGCCGGTGGCCCGACGTTGACTTACCACGGATCAAGGCTCCTTCCATACGACGATTCCCTTCACGTCGAGCCTATCGGAGTTAACGCTACTGATGATGACACTTACTACGTCGATCGCATTGTTGGTCACAGACCCCATAATGCTCGACGCCCACGCGAGTTCAAGGTGCACTGGGATAGCTACCCGGACACCGCTGACTCGTTGCTGCCCCTCCGCGAGGTTCGTGACCTTGAAGCGCTGGATGACTATCTCCAGGCGCACCAGGAGATCCGCCTTTAGGGAGGCAGTGTGGTAGGGTTGTGCGAACCCTGGTTACGAACTATAAAACACAATTCCAATTGTTTAGCTTGGACACGACCACACCTCCTCCTCAAAGAAGCCCCACGGCCAGGCTCCCAAGCCTTCTGCCGATCACCGTCACGCGCCCAACGATCGCCCTGCCCCTGCCGAGCGTCGCGAGAATCACCACAACGGCTCGTCTGACAAGCCTAACGATGTCGACCCGAGTAAGCCTCCCCGAGCCTCGCCGTGTGTGCTCCACCTGCGGCGGCTGGCACTGGACTCCCAGTGTCCAGGCAAGCCCAAGGTGAACCTGCTAGAGGATGCTAAGCCCCTCATCCGACGTCCGGCCAGATAAATGGCCAGCACTATTTGTTTCGCTTAGACACGGGTGCGACTTTCTCGGCATTGACGGAGGGATCAGTGAAGAAATATGACTTACCGACACGCACCGGTCCTACGGTACACTACGTGACCGCCGACCAGAGAAGTGTCGACCACGAACAACTGGAGAGACTGACGCCAGTGGACGTTGAGATCCAAGCACGACTAGTGGTGCTTCCGGGAACCCCGGTCAAGACCATCGTCGGTCTGGACATTCTGCGCGAGATTGGAGTTGTGACGAATGACCAGCTCTTCATCAAGCTCATCGATAAGGCCGAGGATGGCGATGATGGGGATGACATTAATGTTGAGATTTGAACGAATCGGAAAATGATTTCGTCAGTCAACGGGCGTCCAGGAGCCAGATTGATTTGACTCTGACTCCTGTTACCAACGCAAATCGAGGCTTATTTTTACAATGACTGAAGAAAGAGAGGAACACCGCGGCGGGATCATCTTCATTAACAATGATATCGACTGCGACGAGCTGAAGGCCCTCCAAGCGGAGGAAGACGAGCGAGGGGTATTCGAAGAAAAGGAAGCGGCCTATCAGGCGCACGCCCAGGCCCCACTTGTCCGCTACGGGACCAACTGGATCCTCCTGACGCTGATGGCAATTGACTGCGCCAAGGGTGAGAACGACCAGCTGAAGATTCCGCTACATGCGGGACCAGCTGGCGGAGAAGTGTGTGGCTGCCGACCGCCGACAGGTCACCAACTCCGAGCTGGTGGACCTGCGGAAGAAGGTCCACCACAGGGTCAGGTCCCGCACCGCGAGGCAACCAGCATCCCCGACTCACTCGAGTCGGTTATGAAGCGAGACGCCACCGCCAGGGTGAGCGTGGCAAGGGCAAGGTATGTTCATTTATTGACACCACCAATAAATCGCTCTCCTGGCCGCCCGCTTGACTAATCAGGTGGTTCCCAGAGGAGTTCGACGTCAACAGCCCTGGGTTCGTCGACCCCGTTCGCGCCTCGTCCTCGTCTGGGCTGAAGGCAATCGCTGTACGTGCGCCGAGAAAGAGCTCTGCCGCTCTTACTATACTTAATAACATCAGTATTCTCATTATCAGCAGTTCTTGCCCGTGTAGACTTCCTCAGGGGGGGTTATCGGGCTTAAGCTTAGAAGGACGGGGACGGGGAGCTGCGTAGGCAGGACTGGGGCCTGGGTCTCTGCTACGATGGCATCCTCGGCTGTGGCAAGGATGTCGTCGGCTTGAGGCGTGTAAACGTCTCTCAGCTTCGCGATCATGTCGGGGTAAGTGAGGAGGCAGCAGCCCAGGCCACTCTTACCATGGGCGGGGAAATGAGAGTGGGTAGAGGCCAGCAAGAGCTTGTTCAGCCGATCGTCGAACATCAGCAGCCATCTACTGAACGTCTGGGTGGGGTTGTCCAGGGTGGCGATGGGCAGGGAAGTCTCGGGGTCGAGCATCTGGGTTGAGTGGGTAGAGGTTTGACTGATTCAGGCGAGCGACCACATCAAAGAACGAAACGTCGAGGGGCTGGAAGATGGGGTGCAGTCGGGCGGGAGGACGAGTACTTCGACCTTCTGGCTGGCGAGATATACGATCGCCTCCTTGTCGAAATGGGTGAGGCAGCCGTCGATAATAAGGAGGGCCCGCTTGTCGCCCAGATGCTCACTGCTGGGCGGATGGAGGTCTCGTCCATGTTGAAGACGAGGTGGGGCAAGTTGTCATAGCCGGCCAGGGTTGACTCAACCAGGGCGGCCCAGACCTCCACCTTCTGGGCAGTCATGCGCCTTGCCCTTGTCGTAGGTTGTGGCGGTCTCCAACCTTAAGGACATGTCGGCGAGCAGAGACTCGTACTGCTTCGTCGACGGAGTGACAGTCAGCCCGCAGCCAGGGATGTTCTTCGCGATTTCATCCACATACATTAGTGTTCTGGGGGGTACTTAGCTTCTTGCACAGTCTTAAAAGGGGTCGCGCCTTGGTCCTTCAGACTTTCCAGAAATCCTAAAAGTACACGGCGCACAGGCTCCTTGAAAACGCGCGGATCGCGATCCAGGGGGTTTGGGTGAATTTTGGCGGCAAAATCCGTGCTTGCTTTGCGCAGGTACCACGATGAGATACCATTAAATGATTCTATCCTCCTTTTGATCCCAAGCTCTTCTCCTCCATGAGAACGAGGAAGTCATAGACTCGCTTCGCTGGATCATCGGAGGCGTTAGAACAGAACTCTAGCCAGGCAGCCTCGGTTTTGGCACGGCCCGTGGCGGCAAAAAAGTGAAATCCTGTCGTGAGGTCCGGAAGTCGAAATGAGGGAGATTTTTAATCCTGTTATGATGAAAAAGGCGACTGCGACGTCTGCGTCGAAGGACAACCTCTCAGGCCAGTTCGGGCTGGGTGCGTCCAACGGGAACGGGCGCATTGTGGATAACGTCCAGGAAGCGTATGCGGAAGGAATGTGCTTGCTCGGCGCCCACTTCTCAAACGCCTTCAACACTTTGCTGCAGGCCTTCATCGTATTTACACCAGCATGCCTCAGCCACCGTGCCTCCCCTGGACACCGCCGCCTCATCCAGTCCAGACGTACTTGCCGGGCCCCACGGGGCTAAATGGCATCCGTCCGTCGTAGCTCGACTCCTCCGAGAGCCAGCCGAGTCTGGACAGCAGGTAGTGGGTGATGTCGTCGCACTCGCCCAGGAGGTAGAGGTCGAACTGGTGGGGGTAGCCCACGACCTCGCGGTTGATGAGGATCTGCGGCACATGTCTAGGGATCCGGCCGCAGAGCCCGGCAACGGGTTTGACCTTGAGAGATGATCCCATGACAATGACGAGGTCGACCTGCTCGCAGTCGGCGTCGATGTGGGTGTCAAAGTCGTCGGGCAGCGGCTCCCCGAAGAAGACGAGGTCCGGCTTGAGCACGCCGCCGCAGTGGGCGCACGTGCCGACGACGCCCTCGTGGATGAACTCCTGTAGCCGCTCCCCGCTCAGTGTCTGGTCGTGACAGCGCTGGCACGTGGTCGTGTCGAACCGGCCGTGACACGTGATGCATTTGCTAATGCCAGCCTGGGCCTCGATGCCGTCGATGTTTTGGGTATAGTTCCTGAGCAGCTGGCCCCGGGCCTCAAGCTGGGAGATAAACATGTGCGACACACTCGGCTCGTGGCCTTGCACGTCCCAGATCTCACGGGCGAAGGAGTAGAAGACCTTGGGGTTCTTCTTAAAGTAGGCCAGGTCGAACATCAGGGTCGGGTCATCCAGCTCGGGGAAGCGGGCCCGCACCTTGCTGTACAGTCCGTCCTTGCTCCGGAAGTCCGGAATACCGCACGATACGGAGATTCCAGCGCCGGTGAGCACCAGAATGCGGCGGGCCTTGGCAATGATCTCGACGCCCTTGTTGACGGAGGAGAACTGCGGCAGCTGCTTCCTCGGAAGACGAGCTTCCTTCAGCTCATCAATAAGTCCTTCGAGCAAGCTCCAGGCGACGCTGGGAGCAATGTTCTCGTTGTGGAGGTTGAGACCAAGGGCAGTAATGACCTCTAGAGGGTTGACACCGGATAGCCTGAGAGCAAGTAGCTCTTTGGCCATCTTATCGGTATTAATCGTCCCTAGGACATGCCTATCGTTGGGATTCTCTTCCTCGGAGTCGGGCTCGGTGTCCACGACGTACATATCCTCAGATTCGCTCTCGGAAAGATCATCGCGGACTATTGGGACCATACACGTGTCGTCGATCCAGCTGCTGTCTGTATTGATGATCATGGCGGGATTCTTGGTCAAATCTGACAAAACATCATAAAGGCGGAGTGACAATACCAGGGGTCAATAGTCTGGTGTCATACACACGGCATGATGATAGCTGTTTACTCTACTAACTTGGCTGTATCTATCCCCAACTTCTCCTGGTCCGTCTCGGGGGCCTCATCCCCAGCCTGTCCGGGAACGGACTCCACTGACGCCGCCTCTTCTGCCGCCTCTTCTACCGCCGCAGACTCGGGGGCAGCATCTATCGCCGGCTCATGGGTTGGGTCGGGTTCCTCGACATTCTCGGGGACAGACGTAGAGGTGCTCTCGAGTCTTTGTTCTTCGGTAGTGAACTCCGCGGGTGTCTCTGACAGGGTCTCCGAGATGCCTTCTGCAGTGACTGCAGCCAGGGCGGCCATGGCCTCGCCGTTGCCGACCTTAAGCTGATCAACCTCGCCCGACAGTTCCTCGAGCGCGTGTTTCTCCCGCTCGACCATGTCGCGTACCTGCCTATGCATCTTACCCACGCGCTGCTGGACGGTGAGGACCTTGCCGCTGAGCTTGGTCACGCGCTTGTTGGCCGTGCGGAGTTTGTTGGAGTATTCGTCGAGTGGGACAATAGTGGCCACCTCCCGGAAGTCCTCAAGCGCTATATAAACCTGAGAAGCTGTACAAACTCTTCATGAGGTCACAAATCCGGCTGAGGAGCTCGGCCTGGTTCGTCTGGATCGAGGAGATGGACGTCATGATGCTCTCCACGCCAGGCTTCAAGAATGACTGGATTTCTGAAGATAGCGTCTCTTGAAACGCGGCTTGTTCAGACATTATTGCTGTGTTTCGCCGTTGCTGTTTGACGAGATCATTTGCCGCGCCTTTCCGGGAGTCTCCTCAGACATCTGCATGGGCTCCTCTGTGGTCGTTGCTCGTCGGAAGCCCTTCTTGACGAACCCGTTCCGAATCTTGCCCGTCACCACTCTGTGCAGGTCTCTGTTGCTGTTTCCGAGGGAGGGGAGGTTGGTCTCATCGAGCCTTGACTCGACCATCTGGCTGACTTGGGGGACCCAACGTCTTCTGCCTGCTCTCTTTTGCAGCAGTGTGAGTGCGAGTTCACAGAGTGCCAGCGGCCTTCCCAGGGATTCGGGTCTGTCCACGCGTGAAGGCCAGGTCCGCCCCGATGATGGGGTCTGTGCCTCTTGTCCTTTGGGTGACTGGTCGAAGTGGGGGGGGCAGTGGCTGTGACGGTTGCCGCAGTCCCGCTGTTGGGGTTGACCGCCTCCTTCGGGGGGTTTGTGGTCACTGATGCAGAGCAGTAGGCTTGAATCTCCTTGCCGCACTCTTCGTCCGATTGAGCAAGTGCCCGCCCAATAAAGCAGACGCCGTCCAAAGACCAAGTGCGAGAAATATAGGCGCGAGGGGCACGCGAAGGAGTTATGTGCTCTCCAATGTTCGTATTTATCTCATTTCGCCGCTTCATCCAAGGGCAGACCGCGAGCACGCTTCGCCCACATCTGGTACAACCCGCACACGGTCTACCAGGTCTACCGGCGCAGACAAGGAGACGCATGACAGACTACGGCTGAAGCTACCATCCCAAGCCCCCCTCAGACCCACTGTACCAGGGGTGACACCACAGAGGCCGTCTCCACCAGTAACCGGGCCCCGTCCTCGGGTTGTGTGGGTGAAAGCGCCGTCAGCTCAATCAGCACAGTGCCTGGGTCCAGCAGCACCCTGTCCCTGGCGGCCATGGCCGCGGTCATGAGCACAGTGTCGTCCGGCTGAGTCGGTGAAGTTATGGACGTCGGTGGCGAAGGGACCATGTTTGGTGTGGGGGCGTCTGGTCTGAGTGTGAAGAGGTGGGTGATCAGCCGGCAGAGCACACCGCCCGGGAGTTCAAACTGGTGGCCCTGGGCATACGTTACAATCGCCAGGGGACGGTCGGTGGGGGCGTTCTCAGGAAGAGGGGTAGTCATTGCGTCGATCTTGACTGGTCTGCAGGTCACCGCACCTAGCTTCTTCGGCTTCTTGAGGTCGTATCGGGTGCCGTTGACGATGGTCCCTCCAAACTGGGAAAGACGGAGACGAGTGGCGAAGTTCTCAACAGACTGGCCGTATACCGCCTCATAGGCATGGAATTTGGATCGGACATGTGACATATCGTGGAGTATGTTGAAAAGCTCCTGGCCCGTTGAGATCCAGGACATAGTGTCGGCTGCATCGGCAAACATCACCTCGGTGTTGACCTCATTAGTACCATGGCGCAGTATACCTCGCAAATTGCACTCATATACCACTCCTCCTTGCGGCGCACTCATTCTTCGTCACTGTGGGCAAAACTGGCAAAACTAAGAATGCACAGAGATATGTCCAGTCCACGAGCATCGTCTTGGAAAGCGTGCTGCCGCTGGCCCAGGCGTGTATTAGGGGCACGACCCCCAGTCGGACGGCCTCCTGCCTGTACTCCTCGCCGGAGGTCTCGTCAATGAGAGCCCCCAGCAGACCGGGACAGTGTTGTGAGCACAGAGGTCGTCACCAGAAGCTCGGTCACGAGCAGCTCGTTGGCCGTGTTCACCTCTGCTGCAAACGTCCCCAGCTTGCTCAAGACTCCGTCCGAGTCGATGTGAGCCCCGTTCGGTCAGAACTTGGGTCATTCTCTCCATCTCCCCGGTCAGAGCGGTCTCATCGCTGAGGGCATGGAGCTTGGCAGCGTGCTTTGTTAAACAGGAAGTTGATACACATGACATCATCAGGAGTAGTCCTTACTTACCTTACCTTCATTTAACAGAGCTACTTCCGCTGTGGTTTCCCCACACCACGAAGGGTCTAACGGGTGTGTTTTTATCGCTAGCTCTACTAGATCGGTGGTGACAACCCATGATGGCCACCGCTTGGGCGATCCTCATGAAAGGAGGCGCCCCCGGGCCATGTTTTTGCCGCGAAGATTGAGCCCTCTCGAGTGAGGTAATGTTGGTAAGGTAAGGTAAGTACATCGACAGGCAATCATCGCGCGCCCCCTGCCTGCCGCTCGGCCTGGTCTGCCTTCCCCTGTCGAGTTACAGCCCCCCACGGCTGTTCCTACGCCTGTATGCCCTGACGAAGATGAAGCCGACTCGTTTGATGAGGAGACCGAGCTAGAACCTGTTCCACCGGAACTTGCGATGGCACTCGCCAGAAATGCCGAGCCTCGCACCGCGGAGATCCCACAGAGGACTCCTCCTCCCCCAGCAACGCCTGTGCAGCCCCAGGTGTCACCGGAAACACCGTCTCCCCCGCCCCGCCCCCCGAGTAACCGTCGCGCCGACTCGGCCAGGGTCCAGGTCCTCAACAGAGAACTGCTGGCCCAAGGCGCCTCGGCCCTTAGGCACGTTGCTGAGGCCGGTCACGTTGTACAGCTCTTCCACTGTAGCAGGACATTAAAGTGCACCACTCACTTGTCTACAGAAAGTGCCACAGAAGTCTTCTACAGCGAAATTTTAGTATGAGAACTGCCTCACACCCGCCTGATACCACCAACATCGTGGATTGGGCTGTATATCTGCACAAGGTCAAGAAGGAAAGTCAAGACTCCTGACCGGCCACAGCGGTAGAGTCGGCCAGATCCGCCTCCAGATGTCCCAGGGCGCAAACACGGCCCAGCTCAACCAATTCTTTAGCTGGCTTGGTATCAGCACGGCTGCAGGCTATCAGGAAGCCGTCAGTGTTGCGCCTCTCCCCACTCCGCCCCAAGTTCCCCGGGTCGTCTCTGGTGGTGCTCCGAGGGTTCCGTTGGCAGTCGAGGTTGTCCCAGTCGAGACGGATCAGGTCTCCTCTGGTGTGGACTCGGTCCAGCCCGGAGCCTCCCAGCACTACTAAATGGCTTGAGTGACTCTGCTGCCTCTGTCCGGGAGTCGGAAAGTGACACTGCCCGCAGCCGCCATTCATATTTACTATACAACCTCTCACAGCATGTCTTTCAGCCGCATTGTCTCCCGGTGATACTCCCGCAGTTCCTCCAGGAAGTCCGGGTCATCGTCACTGTCCTGGTAGCCGTCCTTGATGACGTCCCGGACATCCTCCATCCTCGCCATAGCTGGTCTGGCGGGGCTAAACCCGCTGTGGTTGTGTGAGCTCGTGGAGTTGGTAAGCTTCACCGCTGACGGCGACGCTCCTGAGACATGGCTGCCCCCGTGGCTCCTGCTGTATGCCTGTGACTCGTGTATACTGGCGCTGACGGCCGACGCTGCCTGCTGCTGCTTGATGGTCGCCCTCTGCTCTGCAATCACCCGGCGGGCCTGTGACAACTCCCGCTCGAGTCGCTGGTTATCAGCCCGCAGTCGGTCATTCTCATCGTTGAGCGTCCTGTTCTCTGCCATAATCTGCGTGTTTCTCTCTCTCAGGCTGTGTATACTGTCCTCCATCCTTGACTTGGCAGGGTCGTACTTGGACCCGATAAAACTCGCCTGGCTGGCTGACGTGCTCGGCCGCTTGACTGCGCCCTTCTCCTTCTTGAGGTACATGTGCATGTACGACGGTAGGTTGGGGAGGTCGCCGTCAGGAGGGAGGCGGCGGAAGGGCTCCTGTAGCGAACGATCGTGGACGAATTGGCGGAGAAGGCGGGCATATAGGTTACGGTTCTTCTTCCAGCTGATCAGAGTGTGCGGCTCGCTAAGGCGCTGCACCCACTTCTGAGTGAGAGGAGACATGGCGCGACAAACCTCAATAAGGATACGATCATGTGTGTTGAAATAGACATATTCTCGATCTATGGATAATATACAGTCCTGGAATCTCTTATCTAACGTCGCACTAAGCTCCATCAAGGGAGAAAGAGTTCCCGAAATCGGCCAAATTCCGGTGCAGTTTTAGGCATTGTAGCTTGAGACTCAACAATTCTAATCCTGCGCGGCACAGTGGCGAGATGGAGTGTGAGTGTGAAAGTGTGTGCTGGTGTGAGACGTGAGTATCGGACCCCGTTGCGTTGCTGATTGGCTCGACTTTGGCGAGGCTGATTCAGCGAGACGAGACCAAGGGTCAGGGTGATGGTTATAAAGAAGAAAGTTTTAGGCATAACGACAGTCAAGTCACCAGACCTCCATCGACACATCAATTCTTCGATACACTATTTACAGGTCCTTCTTGGCCGTGGGGTCGACGAGGTGGGGGAACCTGGTCGGGCCCTGGATGGTCAGCCCCATGTACAGGCCCCAGGCCGCTAGCAGGACTGCAAGTCCACCGCCGATAACGAGAGTGAGTGTGAGGCCGTCAAAGTAGTAGCCGAGGTCCCAGAGGTTGACGTCCTTGTCGGTGTCAGAGTATACGAAGCTCTCCGTGCGGCCGAGAGTTTGCGGGAAGGAAGTAAACATCACAACAGTGTGGCCTGCATTCACGGCAGCGGTGGCGATGGCGTCGAGGGCGGTGAGCATGCTTGCGAGGCTGTCGTAATCCTTCTCGGACACGGCGAATACGGTGGGGCCAACGATGCCGCTAGACGTCTCGGGCATGGCAAGTGGCTCTCCATACTTTTCCTTGATGTAGCTGGAGTCCATGAGGGCTGGGGAGGCGCGGACAGCCGGTGTCGAGGCAAAAGTGAGGTTGAAGTCGCCTTCACGGAAAAGCTCGCGGGAGGAAGCGGCCTTTGAGTTCGGGAAAAGAGAAGCGGAAGCCCGAACAACTTCATCCGCCCGGAAAGAGTCGATATCAAAAACGAGGGTGGTTGCAGCGGCCGGGACCTTGTAAGAGGACGAGGCAAAGATCGTAGCGTCATTAAAAGCCACGGTCAATGGCTTCCCATAGTACGTTGTGCTTGCAAATGAAAGTGTGACGAATGCGAGGAGCAGGAAAGCTCTGTTCATGCAAGCTCACAGCTGTCCTTAAACTGCTGCCCCGTAAAATGTGATTTACGTGTTATGTACGTCTTCGGTTATAACTGCATGCAAGCTTCTAGACCGATGACGAATGACAAGACCAGGAGATTGGAGGCCCTGGACATCGATTCTTACGTTGATCACCTTCTCTGGTATGACGCATACCGTTCCTCGCGTCGTGCCCGGCCGTTCCATCATTGCTTAGGCGGCGACGTCAAGCGCCAAGCTTTGATGGAATACGGCATCGCCAGCGTTGACGAATATGATCCTCCTCGCGTAGACGCAGGGTACTTCCGACTCCTCGTCGACCTCTTCGTCAAGCTCGGATGAAGAGGAGACCCGCGCTGAACGTAACAGCCGCCTGCGGCACGCATGGATGGGCCTGTGTGCCCCGTGACCAGGGAGGGTCATGAGCGGGACGAAGCGGCCAAGCACTTGAACAGTTCCTGAAGGGACGGAAGTTCACTGTCGTTACTTATCGCCGCAACCTGTGGATGGGCCAGTCTGACAACACCACGAGTTCTGACATTTAAAAAAAATATGCTGAGTTCACTCGAGGCCCTGGGCTAGCTCAGCACCGCAGCGCTCAATCATCATCCTGAACGCTTCTTCGCGGTCCGACGCTTCGTCCACCCTGGCCTCGAACACCTCAGCGAGGACACGCCGCTGGAGGGCAGGCAGCACCTTGAACACGGGCTTGCCCCACACAAGCCCGCACAGCGAGACGAGCTCCTTCGTGTTGACGGGAACCCTGAGACCTGGGGCCGAGCAGAGGTGCTGAGAAATGATGAATTCAAGGAGTCCGGCATATTCTTGAGTCGACAGAGTCACCCGGCTGAGTGCAAGCGCGGGGACAATCAAGCCGTGCTTGAAGTCGTTCGTCATCCCGCAGAGCACGGCGCCCACCCCGCCCCTGGTCAGCCGGGACATGTCGAGCCCGGCCAGGGCCGCCGCACGGGCGAGGATGTCTTCCACGAGGGAGATCTCCCGGTTGGACATCTTTATGTCCCGCAAAACTGCGGTGACTGCAGAAGTCTCCTTCATTTTCTTCCCCATCCTCGCCAGGGTCGTCGTGCCATAAACAGGGTGCAGGATTGCTGACAGACTCACCCCGAGTCGGAGCTCAGAAGCAGAGCCGGTCCATAGGCTGGATAGCTCAGTGGTTAGCATGGCCAGACCGTCAAAAGCCCGCTCGACGCGGGGCTCGTACCCGCGCCAGGCATCGGGTAGAGGAATAACAGCTGTGTGTAAGCCAAGCGAGACGAGCGTGTTGATGCCCAACTGACAATTAGGGTGTTCAAGCATCAGTTGGGCCTCGTGGGTGATCCGCTCTTGGGATACAATATCCCGAAGCTTGGGCAATAGACTCGAATCTTTCATCGACTCAAAGATCGAGTCGTGAATCTGGAATTTGAATCTAGAAGCGAATCTTGCCACTCTCAGCATCCGGAGCGGGTCATCTCTGAATGTCTGGGTCGGCTCCAGCGGTGTCCGAATCAACCCGGCCCGGAGATCGTCCAGGCCCCTGTGCAAGAAGTCCTCAACCATGCCCGTGTTGATGTTGTAGAACAGGGCGTTCATAGTGAGATCTCTGCGCTCAGCGTCCTGCAGTGGCGTTCCAAACTTCACTGTGGGGATTCGGCTGGCCTCGTTGTATTCCTCGGATCGTAGGTTGACGAAATCAACCCAGATGCCCAGGATATGGATACGTGCACACTCTAAGTGCTTCGACTTCTCGGGGTCTGCGCGGATTACGGCTACGCGGTGCTGCTCGGCGTGTGCTGGGTGAGGGGGGATGGGGTGACGTACTCTCGGCGTAATACTCGACAACCTTCTCTGCAAACTCACGCCCAGTGACATTGTCAGTAGTAATATCAATATCTTCATTCTGTTTGCCTAGAACTTTGTCTCGAACCTGGATAAGCGTTCGTTACGTTACAAACCCAGCCACCAGCGACGCGAAGAGTAGTTTTGCACTCGTATTTGGCTAAAACAGCCTTAAGAATGTCGAACAGCTGAGTTTCAAGCTCGGTTAGCTCAATCACGACATTTTCAACTGCACTCATCCTTTGTCCTTAACGTGCGGCTGAATACAGGACCGTCTAGCTCAGTCGACTGACTCAGCCGCCCGACAAATGCAGTAGACGGAGTCAAGATGCTGTTCTGTGCCCATCTATGGTCTGTCCTTCACCCTTCATTCGACGCCATCATCATCCGAGGGTCCTTTATCCGAAATGACGACCCGAAGATCGATGTCTCAGGCTGAGATTCTGGCTACCGCGACCAGTTCTCGGTGGAGACCGTCAAGCTCAGAGCTCTTCTCCATCCGCATGAACAGTTGCTGTGTGAATGGGGTGGGTGGGTCGTACCTTCAGCCACATGTTGCTGCGGCGGTACTTGGTGAATGTCCGCTCTCGCAGCTCGCAGTAGATGTTCTTCTGGTGTCTGTTGCCGTCGCCCTGCTTCAGTGTGAAGTACAGCTCGGCAAGGTCAAGCAGCTCCTCACGGCTCGGGGGTGCAAAGCTGAGGCTCGGCTTCTCGTGGATCTCATAGCGCTCGCGACATTGACGATTATCCATGGCGTCTACGTTGGAGGCAACCGCGACCCAGTCTCCCGTGCCGTGCCTGCTAATCGAGCACAGTAGCGCGAAACGAGAAGCAATGCAGCGTTCGAAGGCTATGTAAATGCTTTTTATGCATGGATTCACGGGAAATTGTGCAGATATCTCGATCTTCCCTTACTAGGACGAAAACGAGATTGTGCCGAATCCGTTGAGAAAGAACAAACAAATAGGGTCCTGGATGTATTCCTCAACAGTCGAATAGTCACCAGCAAAAGCCATGAGGCGTGTCGCTTGAGACGAGAGCCTTTTGGACGGGATTTGTGGTCTAAAGTGCACGACCAGAATCGCCGGAAATGCAGAACATCCGGGGCCATGAAAGGCGTAGGTCCGCATGCGATGGCCCTCGACGCAGTATAGCATTCGTGCATGGCTATCGATGTCAAACCAATTTTTTCAAAATTGACCGTTGCAGGGATCTGCAGGATTACACTCAGGGGAGCACTGATTCACCGAGTCGAGACCAAGGGTCAGGGTGATGGTCATAAAGGGTTCGGGAGTTACACTCGGGTAGCACTTACTGTCACTCAAACCATGTACAATTTATCGGTGTCTGCTTAGAAAGCAGCGAAGCTCCCACCATCATCAGCGAGCTGGGACACACCCTGGGTAGGCTCAGCTTCGTCCACGTCAGGCACAGCGATTGCAAAATAAGTCGCGCACACCCTGATCAGCACGATAGAGTACATGAACAACTGTGGCACCAGACGGATGAAGTGCGTTGTGATGAGAGAGACGAAGAACGAGTGGAAGATGGTGTCGTGGTCAAAGTCGGGGTAGTAGTGCTTGAACCCGGCCCAAATAGCCCCGACGAAGGTCGACCCGTCCGCAAGGGTGCCCCAGAGGGCGAATATAGCGACGGAAGCGTACATGATAACGTTGAGGGCGACGTGATAGATGGTGCTGCGGTAGAGGAGGCTCTTGTCCTTCTTGCAAATGAGGATGGAGATTGTGACTTCATAGGCAAGGAGTGTTATTGCTAGGATGAGGTACACAAGCGACGTGAGGAAGAAAACCTCAGCGATGAGCATGACCGCAGCCATGGCAGCGGCGACACCAACCGACACAGCGAAGCAGACCATGGGGAAAGCATACACCGTGTTCGTAGGGTCCTTGGTGACGGTAAAGGCGCTCCATGTGCCTGATGCAAGAACTGCAAAGACGTAGATGATGGCGAAATGAACGAAATACTCGCACACGGCCATGGAGGCAAAGTCAGTGAGGCTGGCAACAACAAATATCATGTCGCTCTTGATGATGTGGAGTTTGACCGCGAAAATGAGGGTATAGAGGGCAGAGAAGATGGCATAGAGGGCAAGGGCGACGACGGCGAGGTTGGCTCCAATGCGCGCATTAAAAAGAGTGTCGGTGAGCTGCTTCATGTCGAACTTCTTGGTACGAGTAAGCTTCTCGACAATCGTTTTGCTGCCCATGAGAGTTGCGCCGCCAACAAGCGCAACGAGAAGGCATGCAAGAATTGTAATGGGCGTGCCATACGGAAGAAAGAAGGAGGGCTTCAAGTACCCAACAAGGTTCCCTTCGACCATTAGATAATAGCCACTGACAAGTACCACGGAAATGTCACTGACGATTCCCATTCAGTCGTGTTGTCTGAGTGCATTTTTGTGGATACGATCTCGAAGATCGAAGAAAAAAAAAAGAGGACTTCGTCAACCGCCTGGAGGTCGTCGAAGTCATCCGGGACTTCAGCACGAGTGGTTGGATGGAGGGCAGGCTGCCTGGCTTGGGTGTCCTCGGCAGAGCACAGAGTTGACGTCTTTCACGGCTGTCAGCACGTCGAGCGTGCCACAGAGACGGATGGCGGACTTGACCCGTGGTGCTGGCGGGCATAGTCCACCATCACAGCACGACGATATAGCGGAGCTGGATGACCTTGTACCAGAACCCCCAAACTGTCTTCTGCCCAACGCTGCGGCACGTCTTTCAAAGCATCGCTGGCTTTTGATTGATTGTGACATCTGTTTCGCCTATTTAACAACACGGCTCACGACCGCAGGAAGAACTCAACGAACTTGGCCGCTGACCTCAGCTCGCTCTGTGTGACTGATGCTCTCGATGGCTTGCGGCAAATCACCCGCGCCAACAACGTCGCCGCGCCCTTCACAAAATGGTCATCGGGCTCGAAAGAGATCATGTAGCGGACAAAAGACATGACGTAAATGAAGACAAGGTAGTGGGCGTGTGGCAGGCCCGCGGGTATGGCCCTCATATCGCTCTCAGTACTGGCGGCCATGATGGCGGGGAAGAGCTCCTCTGGGACGACAGCGGGACCGATGCAGTCGAGATAGACAAAGAAAGCGTCCGCCACAGACGAGATGTACGCTGTGTCCAGGTCTCCTGGCTCCCGGCCGACGGTGACGGTGCCCAGCTCAGTCAGGGAGTCCCGGATGAGCACCAGGTCGTCGGGAATCGGGCCCTCGAGTAAAGACCCCGCGGCCGCCGCCCCGTGCTGATAGAGCGCGTCTGCCAGCACCCACAGCGGCTTGGGCAGGGTCGGCGTGGTGAGTGAGACCCCGAACACCGTCCTGCGCCACCGTGCGCTGAGTGTGAGGAAGTGGTCCTTGCTCTGGTGGAGGTGCAGGATAACGACAGTCTCGAGCTCCTCGGGGCCTGCGTTCAGGGCCTCGAGGTCCCGGGGTGATGTCTGGAAGTTCAACTCGATAACGGCCTCGGAGGACGGCATGATGACTCCCGTCGGGGCGGGTGCCGTAATCCAGAATGGAAGGGTCGACGCCGCACCGGGGGCCGGCTTGAAAGAGTATTGCACGGGCACGACGCCCGTGTTCGTCAGTACGAACGACCGCCGCACGGTGTCCCCGAACGCCACCGCACCGTACGACAAGGCGTTCGTGGAGATGCTGGCGTCGGGCATGTACTCGTTCTCCAGCCTGTCGAGATCCCGGGCGATTTCCCGCAGGATTTGCTGGTACTTGGAGTGGTCGATGTCCTTGGTGCGGGCCGTGAGTGTCAGACTCACAGGCTTGTGGTCGGAGATAGTCAGCTCAGGGTGCCAGCTGTACTTGTGCGGGGTGACTGAGCCCGCGCTGGCGTCCTTTACCCTGTACAACACCCTGTCGCACCAGGCAGGGATGCGGGGCTTGTCCTGTGCCTCGGCCACGTACTCCTGGGTGTCCGGGACAAACTTGTACGTCGGGGGGAACGCTATGGGGCACTCGTTGAAGTGGGGGAAGACCTCACCGTTGTCCCGCTGGATCTGGAGCTGGTCGTGCTTCATGAGCTCCTTGAAGCCCTCGATTGGGTCCTCGGCGTTCTTCGCAGCGGCAATCTGGCCGTGGACGAACTGATAGTCGGTGGTTGTGAGTCTGTAGTTGAGATCGCCGACCCAGAACACATAGTCGTGGTCATAGACCCCAAACTTCCCATCAATTGATGATTTCTGGCTCAGGACGCCGCTGTGTGAGTGGATCTGGTCGGGGACGGGGAAACGCATGCGCTTGATGATGTCGTTGAAGTCCTGGTTGCGGCGCACAACTTGGGCGATGTCTGCGGCGAGATGAGCGCAGACGACGCAGACGGTCGAGCACTGAATGCGGAAGGAGAGCGCCACACCGCCCTTGTTACCCAGCATACCTAGAATACCCGTAGCCACGTCCAGGGTGTGTGGGGCCGAGCAGAGGGGGAACAGGCTTTCGCGGACCCACACCCCGACCATGATGCCCGCCAGCTGGCGGTGGGAGAGGGGTAAGAACTTCGTACCACTGCTGTTGATGGTGGCTTCCACGGTCTCGAGCCAGGGAAGCGCCTTATCAGTCTGCTGAGTGAGGACGCCTGCGACTGTGAGGTCAACTTCTTGTAGCCCTACAACGTAAACATCGGGCTGGTTGTTAGATGGAGATGACGGAAGAAGCCAAGGGGCCATCTCTGCTGCTGTTGGCGGCTTCTTATTGTTGACGTTCCAGGAGCCACAGAAAACGCTGAGGTCATTCCATCGCACGTACTCTTCCTGGCGTTTCGACACATTATTTGCAAGCCATAGCTGAATTCTCTCTTGGTGCCATTGATTTGCGGTGCCTGTTGAGCTTTCACCGCCCTCCATGCTGAAGAGTGTACAGGTTCGTCCCCGCAGGTTACGGCGTGACTTGGGGAGTCGGTCGTCGACCCCAAATTGCCCAAGAAAGGAAGTGAGGCGGTATGAGGAGTGCTACAGAGACTCTGCCTGGACTTGATCCAGCCCAGCTTCCCCCACAGGTGTTGGATCTCGTGAAAGAAGATCAAGTTGGTTTACCGTTTGGAAAAGGTCACCCCAACCGTGGTGTATGACAGAGGCAATGGGCAGATGTGGATGGCATGAGGGAGAGGATGGTTAGGTGAGGCGGGGTGCTAGCTACATGTACGCTGGCACCAATGAAGATCACTATCGGAAAAGACGGGAAAGGCAGGTAAACTCCACTCAACTTGAGCTATGGCATGCATTAACACTGAAGTTGGTTCTGGAGTGCGGCCGATACTCATTTGTGCAAATCTGACAAAACAAAAAGTTGACAAATGAGTCCCTGGGGGATGAGTGCATAGTGGCATCATGCCGGGAGCTGTCACATCCCCCATACACTCGCCAACCACCAGCTGCGGGGGTCGGCCAAGTGCATCTTCTAGGCTCATACGTCCTAGGCCCATCTGATGTCGCGCGGCAGTCTCATACTGCAGACGCGCTCTGTAGCTAAAACCCGGGTTCCGCGCCGTACAAAGTGGCGCGGATCTCCCGGTGTGCTGCAAGGGCCTGAGGCCAATGCATAGCCACAGGTCCGAAGACGCCGTGGTGCACAGCTACGTTTTGACATCGTATGATGGTGGCGGACTTATCTTGTTGCCGCTCCAGGGTCCCGTCGGCACACCTGATTGATGTTGTTTAGTTCGGCACTGAACAGCGACCGATACGGGAAGAATGAATACGAATGTGACCTAGACGTACAGATGAAAGCAAATGGGACTAAATTTCACAGAGAGCACCAAATGAGCCACAAAGCATTGATAGATGACGACTATTCCGGAGATGTTCTGCTGAACAAAATGCAAGAAAAAAGAAGATGTGCAGATTAGGAAGAGATCGGTGTTGGTTTGAAAAGATGAAGGACGGTGATGACGTAACCTGCGTTGTCCCAGATCCGGCGGCCACAGTCCAGTGCCAGTCCACCACACGCTCATACAGGAATCCGCTTTTATAAACACGTGAACATCGCTTAATAACATCGCGAAACAAGGGAGGTCAGCTCACCACATCGACGAAAGCTTCTGCATCCTCTCATCAATTGGCCTCACACCGTCTGTCCGTGTGGATGTAGCATGGGTGTCAACCGATCGGGCAGACACTGGCCCGAAGTCAAGAATAGTACTCGCCACAGAGTTCCAGGAGCCCACTCTGCGCAGCGGGGGTATCCGCCGCCGGGCTCCAAAGTCTGACTCCGACTCGGTGCTGTATGCTGTGAGAGAAGGTTCGTATGCACTCTCTGTAGAGGCTGGCGGCCTTCTCAGCATAAGCTCGGCGAGGGTGATGACGAAAAGGTACGGTATGTGAACGCACGCACAGGCTAATACAGTCAGTGACACAAACTGGGCTTTGGAGACAAGTTCATCGTCTGCGCCAAACCGTGCCATGGCAATCGAGGCGTACCCCGCGATGGCTCCGGCGATAAGCTGAGCAATAATGATGGTAATGATGCACCAGTGCGCTATGCGTGTCGGGCGCATCTTCAGACGACGTTGCTGGCCTGGGGAGCGGGGCAGGAGGAAGATGGCGAGGAGGGGGGCGGCCGATGGGAGACAGATTGCCATAACGATGGCGTTAAAGAGGGGCATAGCGATAAAGGTGATGAATAGAACGAGAATGATAACGTTGAAATGAGCCGCAGTGGCCTGGATAAGTTGTTATGGGAAAACTACGCACAAGTAGGAAAAGAACGACGGGAATGAATCGCCGCTTCGGCGATTCGTAAACAGACTCGTTTGTGTTGGATAGATAACCACTGGTTGGAAGTTGGCGCTGCAAAGCCCTCACTTCCTCGTCGCGGTTCATCTTTAACTGACGACCTCCGACCCTCAACTTCCCGAACAAAGATTCAGCCACGCACGAGATCGAGCAGACTGAATCCGGCGCCCCGTCTTCCAGTGCCAGCATTTAATATGCTCCCATCATGACACGCTTCCATCATGACTGCAACAGGTCGGTCAGGTCATGAATTACTCGAGACTTGCTCAGCTGACTGTCTCAGAACTGCTCCTGCTAAGAGGCAGGAAATTTCTTGCGGGTGATGATCGCGGGCTGTCGGGGTGAGTCGCTGCGGCATCCTCGGTCTCATCCCCAGTCATGTCGATCGCGGCCTCAATCCTCGCCCGGCACATGGGGCACAGGCCGACACCAGTTGCGGCGATGCCATCATAGCATGAGGGACACACACATACATGGCCGCAGGGCATCAGGGCCACTGTGCTCGGCTCCTCCATGTCCACAACACACCTCTCGGAGACAAAGAGACCGGCGTCTTTCAACTCGTCGGTGCTACACGCGATGAGCGCGCCCATTGGGAAGGAGGGCGGCCTTTGGGTGGTAAGTGATGGAGGGGCGTTGGGCGACTGGGCCTGGGCGCTGCTGAAGGGGCGGACGTTGTATACCCGCTCAACGTGCTGGGCGAGCTTGCGGAGGCCGATGGCATAGCCGAACAAGATGAATAGTGGAAGCTGTTTCAAGGCTGCCACGAAAGGTTTGGAAGTTCGTCGCACCCAGGCAACCCAAATGATGAAGTTGAAGGCGAAATAGCCGCAGATGGCGACAATCGCGCAGCCGAACATGGCAAAGACGCCTGCAAGGCAGATTCCGAGCAACATGACGGCGACACACGCTGCGGCGACGAGTAGCATCACTCCAAGCACAGCGACGGCCATGAGAGCAAGCTGCCCCAAGTCCTGCTCGGTGAAAGGCGTTGTGGCGTCCAGATCGCTGCCCATCAACCGACCGTGACACGTCGGTTCGTATTTCGCACCCAGCCAGATCCGGCTCTCTCCGGCTATGCAGGTCATAGTGCATTCTGATGTCCCACTGGAGTCGGGATCAGCGCTATTCTCGGGTCCTTCCAATTTTGGCCATTTTCGGCAAATCCTTGGAAACCTCCCCATCGCCGTTTCTCGACGACTATCTGTTGATGTTCGTACCAATGCAACGATAGACTGTGACGTGGATAGACGTGATCCTAGCTATTGCTAGCTGAACCTCTTGAGTCTCGGGTCTCGTTTCACGAGCCGTTGTTCGATTGTGCACCTTACAATCAATGCTCGCTATTCAATCAACATTCTTCGATGCAGGCCTGTTAATTGCTTACGCAGCATGCCGATGCAAATCTTCGTCAAGACTCTCACCGGCAAGACTATCACCCTCGATGTCGAGCACTCCGACTCGATCGAGAACGTGAAGTCCAAGATCCAGGAGAAGGAGGGCATCCCCCCGGACCAGCAGCGCCTCATCTTCGCCGGCAAGCAGCTCGAGGAGGGCCGCACCCTTGCTGACTACAACATCCAGAAGGAGTCCACCCTCCACCTCGTGCTCAGGCTGCGTGGTGGTGGCCGCAAGCGCAAGAAGAAGGTGTACACCAAGCCGAAGCGCACTCATCATGTCCGCCAGAAGGTGAAGCTTGCTGTTCTCAAGTACTTCAAGGTTGAGTCCAACGACGAGGTGTCCCGCCTCCGTCGCGAGTGCAAGAACTGCGGTGCTTCCTGCTTCATGGCCTCCCACCACGACCGCCAGTCCTGCGGCAAGTGCGGCCTGACCTACCTTCTCGATAATTAAAATAATTGAGTCGGAATCTTGGCATAACACTGAAGAGAGAATATCAGCAGGTATTGCTAAATTCAGGGAAAATCGACCACTGTTCAGATTTTTATGAGCTGAATTAAGTAAAAACAGATGAATTTTTAGCTAAAATCAACCGTTTTAAGCGCTTAATTCGGTTGATTTTCGCTCAAAAGTCAGCTTTGCGCAATGTATTCTGAAGACCTAAGGTGGCGCTGTGTGTTTCTAGCCACCATATATGGATGGTCCTTTCGAGAAATAGCCTTAGTTATGCACATTCAGAGCCATACAACTATCAGCCAATGGGTTTCACGAGCTGAAAAGACAGGAAGTGTTCGTCATACTGACAGAGACAAGCGAAAGCCTCAAGTACCGATGGAAGTCATTGTTTACCTTACAGAGCTGATTAGATCAGATCCCTGTTTCTATTTGGACGAGCTTCGAGATAAGATCGTTCACAAGTTCAACCGAAAGATCTCCACCGCCACAGTGTGGCGCATACTACGCTTCAGCTTGAACATGACACGGAAGAGCCTCGAAAGACGAGCCACACAAGCAACAAGCATGCAGTTTGCCCGGTTTAGTGCCGAGCTCAACGCCGTTTACCACTGTCAGGATCAGCTTATATTTGCTGACGAGACGGCAAAAGACCTTCGTGCTGGGATTAGGCTTCGCGGCTGGGCCACTGTTGGCCAGAGATGCAAAGTCACTCTGCCTTTCTCCCGCGGCCAGAGGTATAGTGTGTGCGCATGGCTGGGTCATGACGGCATACTAGGGCATACAATAACGCCAGGGACATTCGACAGGCAGCTATTCTACGACTCCTTTATCGCCAATGTGTATTACAAAATGAATCCATGGCCTGGGCCACGGTCGATCTTAATGCTCGACAACGCCTCAATTCACCACTTTCCTCAGTTGCAGCAATGTATCGACAACATTGGCGCCAAGATGATCTTTCTGCCCCCATACAGTCCGCACCTTAATCCCATAGAGGTCATGTTCTCCATCATCAAGTCTCGCATACAGAGAGATCAAGCTGCTTTTGCTCAAGCTCCAGCATCCACACTGAGCAGGCTCTTCGCTGAAGTGACCAACAGTCAATCACACCTCTTCAGCTCCCATGGCTACCACGACGGGCAGCTGGACATACACTTCAGATAAACGCTTTATTCAGTCTTCCTGGTGCTCTCAGCAGTCCACACATATGCCTCAGGCTTGCTGCATCTGGTGAACTTGCTCCAGGCAGCCATAGTAATGTCTTCTAAGAAGACCTTATCATTGGGAAGCTTGTAACGTACCTGAATTCTCTGCTTTGCAACGCTCTCTGCAATGTTATACCCCTTTTCGCTGACCAAGTTGCGAATATCACGCACGAAGGCTTCCATAGCTGTCCACTCTTGCTTCATCTGCACTATAAACGTGCAAAGTACCTTGTTACGAGACTTCTTCACCTTAATAGTAACATCCGTTCCCTCATCGTCCATCGCTCAATTCACCTGTTTTCAGCACTCAAAACACAGTGTTTGATTGCTTAATTCAGGACTCAAAATAAACAAGCTCGTGGTTGATTTAAGGTGAAAAAAGCAATAAACCCTGGAAGAGTAAAGTTCGCTCAAGCCCCGACTGCCACGGAATTTATGATATGATAGCGTTCTCCTCATTCAATGGGCACAGCAACGAGCGCCACCTGTCCCGCGAACAGCTCCCCGAGCACCGTCTTCCGCTCGTCCAGCGCCTGGCGAGGGAACACAGTGTACAGCATGTGCGCTGTGGAGTCCACTTCAACGCTGTCGAGGAAGTTGTACAGCATCCCAACGTCCTCTTCGGACCTAAACCTGCGGGCAAGGGCCTTGTTGTTGGGCAGCTTGATTCGGACGTTGATGCCGTCGACTGGCTCCTCGGTCAGATCTTCTGCCCTCGCCTTCATGTCCTGCATCGCCTTGTCCTGTAGAGATGCCTGTATTGCCTCGAGAAGCTCCTCCTCTTCCTTCTGTCTCGCAGCCTCGTACTCGGCCTGTCGTGCCTCGTCTTCTCGCCGCCGATCGGCCTCCAGACTATGCTGATACGCCGTCTGCTGCTCCGCTCGGAGCGTGTCGTGCTCCTCCAGCGTGGGACTCTGGTAGGGGCTCGTGCTCGCGGCATCCCTGCTCGCCGTGATGTCTCCAAGCCGGCTCGTAGTGTCAAGAAGAACGTCCACAAGGCTGGGGGCATCCGGGAGACGGCCACACTTCGTGTACATGATGATCGGCTCGCGTAGTGACTTGGAGAGAGGAGAAATGATCGTGATGGCGGGGAAATCAGTAATTGCAAGCTCGTCGAGAAGATGCACGGCCTCCTCGGAGGCACCGTCAACGGCCCAGGTGATATATGAGGAGTTGAGGACCTCACTGACTATATCACTGCAGAAAACCTGCTGGAAGAAGCGGACAGAGTCCTTTCTTTCGCGGGAATGAACGAAAACAACCAAGCACCGACGGGAATCCTTCGCTTCCTGGAATGCAGCATCAAGTGGGGCAGTTCTAAGCATTGGTGGCGTTACTTTCAAACGTCGTGCGTATCTAGTCCAATCGAGAGGCATTTGGTGTGTTGCTTGTCAGATGATGCATCGCAGAAATCAATCCCCGCACCTTGGATGAATGGTGGCTTTGTGACTAGGCAGAGCAGGCATTGCGGTACAGTCCTTGGCTTTCGTTCTTCTTCAGACTCTGCCTGCCGCCCTGCCGCACCGGCATCTCACATTACGCCAGTCTCGATAACCTCCATAACGCCGGCATCAGAGTGCTTACGAGGGTAGTCCTACTGTAAGCGGCATGACGTCTCGGATATACGGTCAATCTCCACGATTTTGACCCGCTCATTTCACAAATTTCTAACGCCGACCAAATGAGCGAGACCTCGCCGCCAGAGGAAGTAATTGCCGAGAAAACAGACCCATTAGTAGAACCACGTGAATCCCATGTTGAAGAACCGGCTCCTCAGACGCCGTCGGGTCCAAAGACTACGCTGGAGCACTCCTTGAGCTTCAGCGTTTCTTCAATACCATCTGAGGGCATTGATGAATCCCTACTCATTGACGGTGACTCGGAGCCTGAGCCCCAGTCCAGTGCCCCTGTCCCCAGGCCGTCTCATCTCCACCACAGCTTTGATGCCACCTCCCATGCCGAGCCAGGCGATCCCCTCGGTGTAGAAGGACGCACTGTGCCAGAGATCCCGCTGGACCTCCAGGTTCATGGCATTCCCGAGTTCTGGGACCGCCATGTGACGAATCAGCCCGCCATTGAGCCCAGCACCCCGGGCGGGGGTACCAAGCCGATAATGCTCACAGTTGTATTCCCTGACAAGGCCCACAAGCTCATCCCCGCGGACACTGCGATGACCGGGACCGAGCTGCTCGAGCTGGCGGCCGAGAAGGTCGGGCTCCGCTTCTGGCGGCTGTACTCTCTCCGCAAGGTGACAGACAGCCACCGCAGCCGAGGCCGCGGCTACGAACAGTTTGTGGACCTTGAGACATCCATCGGCTCCCAGGGCGTGACGACTGACATGTCGGTCGAGCTCACCATCCGAGACTTCATAATCCCCAAGGGCCTCTTCAGATACAAGCCCTCGGCCAAGGACACCCTCGCCTCAGACGAGCTGGCGGTGGAGTACTTGTACAACCTCGTCAAGGACAACATCATCTCTGGCCAATGGCCCATATCGGAGACGGACGCCGTGGACTTGGCGGCCAGACAGCTGCTCGTGGAGGTCGGCAGGTACGATCCGGTGTCACATACCGTCGGCTACCTCGACCGGCTCGATGTCACGAGCTACATCCCCAAGGCTCTGGGTCGACTGCTGCCGTCGGCTTACTGGCAGGGCAGGATTTTTACAAGGGCTGAGAGCATTCCTGATGCTGACAAGTTGGTCCACCGTATGTCATATATCCGCCATGCCGTATCCACTCCATATTTCGGGATCACCCTTTTCCACATGACTGATGTCACCCAAGCCTATTTACACAAGTCAGTGTATATCGGTACAGCCATGGACGGATTGTTCGTATTTGACCCTGCCACCATGGTGCCGGCGTCTGAAATCAAGTGGGATCAGATCCTCTCTGTGGAAAACGGCTTTGCCCGCATGAAGATTGTCTACGAGTACACTGCCGGCCGGATCCCCGAGTCTCGCGAGCTGGTACTCGAAGAGAGTGACGGTGGCAACAGCGTCCATTTGTCGGGCTCGGCTCAGTCATTCAGGGCCTTCACTCCAGACCAGGCCGAGCTCGTCGCATGCCCGCCCTTCCGGTACTTCAAGATCCTCTCCAGGACTGCCTTGGGCGTTCTCAAGGGAGTGTACGTCAAGCGGGCGATGGAGAAGAAGCAGCCGCTGCTGTCTGACATCGTGAAGGCTATTGATATTGCAATTGACACCAAGGCTGAGCTCGACAAGCTTTCTTTCGACCCCTCCGTCACGCCAAAGTCGTTTGAGCAGTTCATCCAGGCTGTCGAGGAGACTCAGACCATCATGGCGGTCGACCCGCATCTCAAGGACGATATCCGCGTGAGAACTCTGATTCTTGACCGCTGCAAGCTAACATATGAGTCGGCTCCCCTAATCAAACGTATCCTGCTCGCCCTAGATTCTGTTACGATCTTTAAGGTAATCAAGGTCCCCATCAGCAACAAAGGCGTCATGTCACTTGCACGCACCCTCGATGAGGTCCATGTGCTTGTTCTTGACACGGTCGACCTCGGGAACAAGGGGTGTGAGGCTCTCGCCAATGCCATGAAGTTGACGAGGACCGTGACTGAGCTGGTGCTCCCGAACAATCGGATCACTGACACGTCGCTCACTCGGCTGTCGGAGTGTATATTACTCTGCCCCCTAGCTAGATTGGATCTGTCCAATAACAGATTTACTGCTGCAGGGCTTGATGCAATCAGCTCGGCTGTGGCCCAGTGCACCTCTCTGACTGAGATGAGCATCGCCAACAACAGGCTCGGCGCCGCCTCTCTACCCGCGATCTTCCGATGCGTCAGCCACTCCGCATCGCTCTCGAAGGTCAATCTTTCCGGCAACCATCTCGGGCCAAGCATCATCGGTCACGTCACAGATATGGTCGATCTCAATCATGCCCGGATCAGATCATGGGACCTTGCAAACAATGCTCTAGGCGATAAGGCCGCGCGTCAGGTGGCATTCATGCTCCGCAAGACCCTTGCGGAGGAGGTCATCATGGACAGCAACGGTTTGAGTCAGGAAGGAATGACTGCCGTCGCTGAGAAGTTCGCAGAGAGCGAGCACATGGTATATCTCCAGATGTCTGGAAACAAGCGAGTCTCGGGTGGTCTCGTTGTCAGTCGGAAGATGATTGTTGTCACCTAGGCTGGTCATTTGTTGTAAACTATCGCGATGTCTCAGCGCCTTGGGGTGATTGTTACACGCTGAATCGCCCCTTGAAATCACGAGTTGGGATGCTCTGGACTAATGTCTGGCTGAAACGTCAGGGCTATTAGTGTACTATATGCACGGGTGTGGAATCCCCCTAAATGCATCAACTGATTGAGTTCTGAAAATGTCAGTTTTGACTTTTGCCACGCACCCGTCTGAAGAGCTACAGCCGGCACATCTCCTAGATGGTTAGGGCCTGGCTAGCCCTCGCGATCAAGCCAGTCCCAATCGAATTCAGCTAGGTGTCCGCACTTTGTTCGTTGGAGATTCAAAGGCCAACAGCCTGCACTAAGGAATAAGTGCAGAGCTTCTATCAGTCCAGAGGGACGGCTTCGGTCCTCTGTCCGGAGAGTTCAATGGTGCCAGTCAATTGGCAACGTTGGTCACAAGTGGGAGCTCTGTGACCGAGCTATCAAACTATCAGTAATGATGTTCACTTTGGTTGCTATCGTCTCAATAGACGTAGTTGCGGGGTCAGCAAGAACGGTCTTGATCTCGGCGTGAATAGCACGCAGGTGCGAGAATTCCTTTGTGACGGCCGGGATCTTAGAAGGCTTTCGAGTGTCCTCGGCATTGGTCCGAACGTCCTCAACAGACTCAACAAGGCTTGCAATTGTCTCAGCCTGAGTCTTGACGAGCTCCTCGAGTTGGAGGAGCTTACTGGCTGCGTCTTGCTCGTCGTCAGCCATTTCCAGGGATGTGCCGAACAGGGGAGGTTTTTCCCCCTTGGTTAAATTGGCTTAAACGTCCCAGGTCACCAGCCGAATATTTTCCCCGAATCTAGAAGATTCTCCCGAATCTTTTGGGTTTGGGTCCGGGTGATCGGCACCCCACTCGGACCCTTGTGGACCGCGCCCCAAGGCGCACTGTGTCTACGTCAACGACGGTACCCGACCGTCTGGTCGACGATAATCGATTATTCCAATTGATTCAATCAAATTTACTACCTGGGTTGGCCGAATATCGCTGCCCCTCCTTCGCTCTCTGTCCTGCTACTGTTGAACGAGCGCCGCAAGGCTCTCAACCGTTATCGGAGGTGGATCCTCGGCCATCAGGTTCTGCTGGTAGGTGATACGATTTGGTCCTGTTGATTCCTCTTGACTCGTATCATCTCTGGTCTATCAAATAAATATTTTGTCGATCTCAAGAATCTTCTCGGTATCGCCGAGATAGATCTCGCGCGGACTCCGACCCAGCAGTGTCAGTGTCCACTCTACACCACGCCCGAGGCGTGACTATCTACATATCGATGATATGCCGTCTGTCGGGCAGACAGTGGGTATGTCTATAAATGTATAACCCTGGGGCATCCCGGACACCAACAACTCTTCTGGAATCCCTGTTTATCGCGACCTCTCTCAGTCCACGCGATCGCCAGATGCTGCTCTCATGACCAGTGCTTGGCAGGTTTTGTATGTGGAGTGCCAGCCACCAGGCTGGGTCTAGTGGGTGTCCCGGCACGGACGGCACCAGCTTTCGCACGTCCCTGCGGTGGGTCTTAGTCGTTCTGATCGTGATGACGATGCCTCTGGACCCTGCTGGCTTGACGTCGGCGCACCTCAGGGCGAACACCTCACCTGGCCTGGACGTTGTCGAGTACGCCGTAAGCGCGAATGCGAACGCTTGTACCCGTGTCCGTGAGATTGGACCCGCAGTGGTGGCCTCCATCAGAGCTCTGCGGAACAAGGCTAGGCGGATCGGTGGGGCCTGCCCGATGGGGTTACCGAGGGCGCCCTTGGCGGCCTCCTTGGCAATGCGCTCGAAATGTAGGGGCAACTGGAGACCAAGGAGCTCAGGCCCTGTCGTGGCGATGATGCGGGCCTTGCGCATGATTGTCGCCTCACTACACGACTCTCGTTGTTGTTGGACCCACCCGAACACCTGCGCGTTGGACGGATGATACGAAGCGGTTGCCGCGAAGTTCAGAACTGTACCGGCGATGTGTCTCTTGTACTGGCTGGACAGTCCTCCGAGGCGGGCATGAGTGATGATGCGTTCGAATCTCTCAGCCGGAACGCCAGAGCCATAAGTCTGACGGAGCAATCCTCTCTTGCTGTCTTCTCCAGCTCCGTTCCGTCGAAGGTGCCGGGGGGCAGACGGAAATAAAGACGATGGGGCGTCAGACGCTTGAGGGCCAGGACCGGGGACGACGTGATGTCCGGCAGGATGACGGCCATGGATGGCCATCTGTTGGGGTCTCCTGAGTGCGACGGGGCGCTGATGGATGCGATCTTGGACAGCACCGCCGGTATGAGGGCCCACGGAGGGGCGGCATAGACGCGCAGTCCCTCCCATCGAGAGGCCAAGCCGTCCTGGGCGCGGGTTAGTGGTAGTAGCGGCTTGGCGGCGACCTGCAGCACCTTGTTCTCCGTGGCCGTGACGTCGAGCTGCAGGGTGCCCCACTTGTCGACAATGTGGTTGAGAACCCGCTGAGGCGTCTCCCACTGGACCCTTTCGAGTCGGGAGAGCCTGTCGGCTTGCACATTCAGGTGGCCTGAGACGTGCACAGCCCGGAGGAGCAGGCCTCTCTTCCTGAGGGCCGGAAGCAAGAAGTGGAGTTCCTCTAGGACCGCTATGGGGCAACGGGACGACCCCTGCTTGTTGAACCACGATACTGTTGGCGTTGAGTCCGAAAACAGCCGGATCTCGCGGTTCTTCACTGAGGACGTCGACAGGATGTGCCGAATGGCGCCTGAAGCTGCAAAGAACTCCAGTTCTGTGATGTGACGACCTGTATGTGCTTGAAATGGGACAGAAATTGCCGTGCTCCGCCCATCGATGCGGATCACCGCACCCGCGGCGAAAGTCGACGCATCTGAGGTTATTGTGATGTCTAAGTTCTCTCTGGTGCCCCATATAGCCAATAGTTCCTTGAACTGACGCGGAGAACCGTCGTGTAGGAGCTGGCGCCAATGTTGAAGCGCATCGCGCTGCTCTTTGGGGGAATGACTCGATGGGAGTTGGTGGCCGCCCAGGACTGGAGGTGGCGGAGCCACAGTCGTCCTTCCGGGATCGCCACTGCTGCGAAGGAGAGATTGCCGACGAGCCGCTTCCACTATGTGGCCGATGATCCACGGTTGAGGGCATCGTCGATCCTGGAGATGTACTTGGCGGCCTTCGACGGCTCCACCATGATCGTGCGTCGTGCTGCATCGATCAGCATGCCGAGGAAGACCGTGCTGTCTACCGGCTGGAGCTCTGACTTCGCGAGGTTCAGGATAAGGCCGAGTCGCTGGAGGAAGGAGACTATGAGCGGAATTGTCTCCTTGAGATGTCCGTGCGGTGCCATGAACGCCCAGTCGTCTAGATAGACGACTATCTTCACGCTGAAGCGAGCAGCTACCATCCTTGCGGCCTCCAGCATGATTTGCTGAAAGTGAAACGGGGCGGCAGCCCATCCGAACGGCAGCACGCGGAATGCGTACGGCCTCCAATCCACAACAAAGCCTAGGAGAGTTGAATCGCTCGGCCGTACACCGACTTGCCAGTACCCGGATTTCAAATCCAACCGAGCCAGGCTGTCGCCTTCCGTCAGTAGGTGCACTACGCGCTTCACTCCGTGGAGCCGGAACGTCCTGGTCTCCGACGTCACGCTGTTGAGGGGTCTCAGATCGTGGATCAACCTCGTGTCCGACTCTCCTTTCGCCACTAAGAATATCGGACAGATCAGCGCGGGGCTGCGGAACGGCACAGCAGCTCCTGTGCCCAAGAGCTCCTTCAGATGGCGTCTGAAGACGGGCCTGTCGGCCGGGCGAGGTGGTGGGATGCGGGGCTTCTCCGCTGGTCCGAGGATGTCGACGGGAACGCCTTCCCGGATCCACTTGACCACCTCCGATCGCGCGCCCAAGTCTTTCCAGACCTGGGCATTTGTGATGGACGGGAAGCGGAGCGGCGCTGGCGCGGACCGGGGCAGAAGTGGCTCGGGCGGGGGTGGGGGAGGTGTCGGAGGAGCGGGGGGAGGAGGTGAGAGAGGAGAAAGCTGGAGAGGGAGAGGGGAGAGAGAGGGGGCGGGGGGAGAGGGATTCGTTTTCTTTTCACAATTACTCGGCGCGTCGGCCGCTTCGTTTCGGTCGAGGGCGCGACTGAAAAGCCGTTCGTTCTCTCTGCTTGTCACCCAGGCGGGGAATCTTACTCAGGGTCGTCAGTATCTTCTCCTCGATACGCGACTCGGGGATCTCGGGCGTGGTTGAGAGTAGGGCTTCCGTGGCCGTCTCTACGGCCAGACCAACGTGGAAGCCGTAGCGGTCCTTGATTGCAAGGGCCCGCTGGCGCGCGAAGAGGCGATTAAGCACCTCGGTCGAGGATGCGGCGGCGTCGAAACGGATTGTTCGGTAGAGGCGCTGGATAAATTGCCACTCGTTTCTCATTGAGTCTGAGTGCGGCGGATGCCAGCTCACTGCGCGCCGCTCATCCTCTAGGTTCGTCACTGTAGCTCTCAACTGGTTAACGGTTGCTTGGAGCTGCTCTACGACCTTCTGTTCCTCGGGAATCTCGTCTTGTTGGTCCTGAACGTCGATCTGCTCCTCGTTGTTGGCCGGATTCTCCATGTGCTTGTAGGTTCGAAGTGTCCTCGCAAACTGGCGGCGAATTGATCTGATCCTGATCCGATTTGCTCTAATCAATCGCACTCGATCACTAAATCACACAACCCCTACGTCGTACTGGGGGCGCGTGCCCAGCACGACTGTTAGTCGACAACAGTCGAAGTCTCCAATTGATCTAATCAAATTTATACTCCTGGATCAGGCTGAGCGTCTTGCTCGTCGTCAGCCATTTCCAGGGATGTGCCGAACAGGGGAGGTTTTTCCCCCTTGGTTAAATTGGCTTAAACGTCCCAGGTCACCAGCCGAATATTTTCCCCGAATCTAGAAGATTCTCCCGAATCTTTTGGGTTTGGGTCCGGGTGATCGGCACCCCACTCGGACCCTTGTGGACCGCGCCCCAAGGCGCACTGTGTCTACGTCAACGACGGTACCCGACCGTCTGGTCGACGATAATCGATTATTCCAATTGATTCAATCAAATTTACTACCTGGGTTGGCCGAATATCGCTGCCCCTCCTTCGCTCTCTGTCCTGCTACTGTTGAACGAGCGCCGCAAGGCTCTCAACCGTTATCGGAGGTGGATCCTCGGCCATCAGGTTCTGCTGGTAGGTGATACGATTTGGTCCTGTTGATTCCTCTTGACTCGTATCATCTCTGGTCTATCAAATAAATATTTTGTCGATCTCAAGAATCTTCTCGGTATCGCCGAGATAGATCTCGCGCGGACTCCGACCCAGCAGTGTCAGTGTCCACTCTACACCACGCCCGAGGCGTGACTATCTACATATCGATGATATGCCGTCTGTCGGGCAGACAGTGGGTATGTCTATAAATGTATAACCCTGGGGCATCCCGGACACCAACAACTCTTCTGGAATCCCTGTTTATCGCGACCTCTCTCAGTCCACGCGATCGCCAGATGCTGCTCTCATGACCAGTGCTTGGCAGGTTTTGTATGTGGAGTGCCAGCCACCAGGCTGGGTCTAGTGGGTGTCCCGGCACGGACGGCACCAGCTTTCGCACGTCCCTGCGGTGGGTCTTAGTCGTTCTGATCGTGATGACGATGCCTCTGGACCCTGCTGGCTTGACGTCGGCGCACCTCAGGGCGAACACCTCACCTGGCCTGGACGTTGTCGAGTACGCCGTAAGCGCGAATGCGAACGCTTGTACCCGTGTCCGTGAGATTGGACCCGCAGTGGTGGCCTCCATCAGAGCTCTGCGGAACAAGGCTAGGCGGATCGGTGGGGCCTGCCCGATGGGGTTACCGAGGGCGCCCTTGGCGGCCTCCTTGGCAATGCGCTCGAAATGTAGGGGCAACTGGAGACCAAGGAGCTCAGGCCCTGTCGTGGCGATGATGCGGGCCTTGCGCATGATTGTCGCCTCACTACACGACTCTCGTTGTTGTTGGACCCACCCGAACACCTGCGCGTTGGACGGATGATACGAAGCGGTTGCCGCGAAGTTCAGAACTGTACCGGCGATGTGTCTCTTGTACTGGCTGGACAGTCCTCCGAGGCGGGCATGAGTGATGATGCGTTCGAATCTCTCAGCCGGAACGCCAGAGCCATAAGTCTGACGGAGCAATCCTCTCTTGCTGTCTTCTCCAGCTCCGTTCCGTCGAAGGTGCCGGGGGGCAGACGGAAATAAAGACGATGGGGCGTCAGACGCTTGAGGGCCAGGACCGGGGACGACGTGATGTCCGGCAGGATGACGGCCATGGATGGCCATCTGTTGGGGTCTCCTGAGTGCGACGGGGCGCTGATGGATGCGATCTTGGACAGCACCGCCGGTATGAGGGCCCACGGAGGGGCGGCATAGACGCGCAGTCCCTCCCATCGAGAGGCCAAGCCGTCCTGGGCGCGGGTTAGTGGTAGTAGCGGCTTGGCGGCGACCTGCAGCACCTTGTTCTCCGTGGCCGTGACGTCGAGCTGCAGGGTGCCCCACTTGTCGACAATGTGGTTGAGAACCCGCTGAGGCGTCTCCCACTGGACCCTTTCGAGTCGGAGAGCCTGTCGGCTTGCACATTCAGGTGGCCTGAGACGTGCACAGCCCGGAGGAGCAGGCCTCTCTTCCTGAGGGCCGGAAGCAAGAAGTGGAGTTCCTCTAGGACCGCTATGGGGCAACGGGACGACCCCTGCTTGTTGAACCACGATACTGTTGGCGTTGAGTCCGAAAACAGCCGGATCTCGCGGTTCTTCACTGAGGACGTCGACAGGATGTGCCGAATGGCGCCTGAAGCTGCAAAGAACTCCAGTTCTGTGATGTGACGACCTGTATGTGCTTGAAATGGGACAGAAATTGCCGTGCTCCGCCCATCGATGCGGATCACCGCACCCGCGGCGAAAGTCGACGCATCTGAGGTTATTGTGATGTCTAAGTTCTCTCTGGTGCCCCATATAGCCAATAGTTCCTTGAACTGACGCGGAGAACCGTCGTGTAGGAGCTGGCGCCAATGTTGAAGCGCATCGCGCTGCTCTTTGGGGGGAATGACTCGATGGGAGTTGGTGGCCGCCCAGGACTGGAGGTGGCGGAGCCACAGTCGTCCTTCCGGGATCGCCACTGCTGCGAAGGAGAGATTGCCGACGAGCCGCTTCCACTATGTGGCCGATGATCCACGGTTGAGGGCATCGTCGATCCTGGAGATGTACTTGGCGGCCTTCGACGGCTCCACCATGATCGTGCGTCGTGCTGCATCGATCAGCATGCCGAGGAAGACCGTGCTGTCTACCGGCTGGAGCTCTGACTTCGCGAGGTTCAGGATAAGGCCGAGTCGCTGGAGGAAGGAGACTATGAGCGGAATTGTCTCCTTGAGATGTCCGTGCGGTGCCATGAACGCCCAGTCGTCTAGATAGACGACTATCTTCACGCTGAAGCGAGCAGCTACCATCCTTGCGGCCTCCAGCATGATTTGCTGAAAGTGAAACGGGGCGGCAGCCCATCCGAACGGCAGCACGCGGAATGCGTACGGCCTCCAATTCACAACAAAGCCTAGGAGAGTTGAATCGCTCGGCCGTACACCGACTTGCCAGTACCCGGATTTCAAATCCAACCGAGCCAGGCTGTCGCCTTCCGTCAGTAGGTGCACTACGCGCTTCACTCCGTGGAGCCGGAACGTCCTGGTCTCCGACGTCACGCTGTTGAGGGGTCTCAGATCGTGGATCAACCTCGTGTCCGACTCTCCTTTCGCCACTAAGAATATCGGACAGATCAGCGCGGGGCTGCGGAACGGCACAGCAGCTCCTGTGCCCAAGAGCTCCTTCAGATGGCGTCTGAAGACGGGCCTGTCGGCCGGGCGAGGTGGTGGGATGCGGGGCTTCTCCGCTGGTCCGAGGATGTCGACGGGAACGCCTTCCCGGATCCACTTGACCACCTCCGATCGCGCGCCCAAGTCTTTCCAGACCTGGGCATTTGTGATGGACGGGAAGCGGAGCGGCGCTGGCGCGGACCGGGGCAGAAGTGGCTCGGGCGGGGGTGGGGGAGGTGTCGGAGGAGCGGGGGAGGAGGTGAGAGAGGAGAAAGCTGGAGAGGGGAGAGGGGAGAGAGAGGGGGCGGGGGGAGAGGGATTCGTTTTCTTTTCACAATTACTCGGCGCGTCGGCCGCTTCGTTTCGGTCGAGGGCGCGACTGAAAAAGCCGTTCGTTCTCTCTGCTTGTCACCCAGGCGGGGAATCTTACTCAGGGTCGTCAGTATCTTCTCCTCGATACGCGACTCGGGGATCTCGGGCGTGGTTGAGAGTAGGGCTTCCGTGGCCGTCTCTACGGCCAGACCAACGTGGAAGCCGTAGCGGTCCTTGATTGCAAGGGCCCGCTGGCGCGCGAAGAGGCGATTAAGCACCTCGGTCGAGGATGCGGCGGCGTCGAAACGGATTGTTCGGTAGAGGCGCTGGATAAATTGCCACTCGTTTCTCATTGAGTCTGAGTGCGGCGGATGCCAGCTCACTGCGCGCCGCTCATCCTCTAGGTTCGTCACTGTAGCTCTCAACTGGTTAACGGTTGCTTGGAGCTGCTCTACGACCTTCTGTTCCTCGGGAATCTCGTCTTGTTGGTCCTGAACGTCGATCTGCTCCTCGTTGTTGGCCGGATTCTCCATGTGCTTGTAGGTTCGAAGTGTCCTCGCAAACTGGCGGCGAATTGATCTGATCCTGATCCGATTTGCTCTAATCAATCGCACTCGATCACTAAATCACACAACCCCTACGTCGTACTGGGGGCGCGTGCCCAGCACGACTGTTAGTCGACAACAGTCGAAGTCTCCAATTGATCTAATCAAATTTATACTCCTGGATCAGGCTGAGCGTCTTGCTCGTCGTCAGCCATTTCCAGGGATGTGCCGAACAGGGGAGGTTTTCCCCCTTGGTTAAATTGGCTTAAACGTCCCAGGTCACCAGCCGAATATTTTCCACGATGCTAGAAGATTCTCCCGAATCTTTTGGGTTTGGGTCCGGGTGATCGGCACCCCACTCGGACCCTTGTGGACCGCGCCCCAAGGCGCACTGTGTCTACGTCTACGACGGTACGCAGTCAGACAGGCTGACGATTCGGTAGACTCCGTCCATTCCCACAGGGAACCAGTCGCCGCCCAAGCGATTGCAGCCGATCGGTGCACTTTAAGACACTCTCGATGTCTTTCATGCAAGTTGTGCCCCGGCTGCAATTCATTGCATATGCCAACACAAAGAGCTCAAAACGAGGTCTGTAGCCCTCAACGGCGCTTCGTTGAGGAGTTCTAGCGATTTTTCACTTTTGTTGCGCAATTTCTTCATCTGATGCGCAATTATTGAACCATCGAGCCTAAAAGAGACTCTAAAGCCTTAACGGCTTCCAAATAGCCAATATCACCTTGTCCATCAAGGTTTATGATTAGCCTCACTAAGGCCCACAATCATACCCCTCGCAGCCACTCCTCAATGGCTTTGAGGGGCTTATCTCTTCTTATCCTTCTCTAATAAGGCTCTGAACGGGGCTACGGACGTGCTGTAGTCCAGGCGAAGCACGTCTTCCACATAACGGATCAATGAGTTCTGGTCAGCCCATGTGCCCTTCGCCGCAACAACCGGGATAGGGATACCCATCAGAACCAGGTCAGCCGCGCTCCCGCGGCGCAGACCGTGCAGCCGAGCCTGCGTGGAGATGATGCCCTTCACCTGGTCCTCAATGACTGAGTAGGGGTGCGACCAGAGAGGGTCTTCGGCCACCGCGCCTGCATCTATCCTATTGACTAGGACCTCAGATAGCCAGTGAGCCGGGTCTAGCTCCCCGTCGACTCTCGGGACGAGCTTCTCAACGACCACTCGCCGGGTCTTAGTGCCGTGGATGGAGATTCTTAGCCCGCGGCGCGCGCTCTCCGCTCTAACGTCACCAACATGCAGGGCATAGATCTCTCCTGGCCTGGAGGTCGTGGCGTAGGTGGTCAGTGCAAAGGCGAAAGCCTCCTTCCAAAGGTCGTCGTCTCGAGACTGAGGGTGGGCAGCCCGAAGCCTGTCAACCAGAGTGTGCGCGCGAATCGGGAGAGCAGGCCCTCTAAGCTTCCCAAGAGCGTTCCTTGCCTGCTCTTTGATGACTGCGTCGGCGTCCAGCGGTGGTTCCCATGATGACACCCGGCCGAAGAAGCGACGGATTAGGCTCCACTTCGAGGTGATTGTATCCTTGGTGACCCTCGAGGCTTGGTCCTTGGCCCATGCTCTTATGACTTCGATGCTGCTAGTGTCAGGTGGAAGGGCACCCCAGAAACCCGAGAACTGTTGGAGCACACCCGCGACGTGGCGCTTGTCTACGAATCCACTTAACATGTCACCCTCGAGGGAGATGGTGAAGATGTCACTCCCACAAACAGGGCCGCCAATCGGTATGTGCCGTCCGCCTGCAGGGGGTGATCGCTGATAGGTCCGCGTCCTCCGCTTTGACTCTGAAGAACATGCGGTGCGGAGTCAGCTCTCTCAGCGCAACTGCCGTCGGCGATCTGCAGTCGGACACTAGCAGGACGAGGGCACTTGGTAGGGATCTCGGCTGTGTGGTCCTTGCAATGTGGAGGTGGCACAGCTTTGCATATACTGCTGATAGGAGCGCGAAGGGTGTCACTGCTAGCCACCTTCCTGTCGACCAGTCCATGTCTATGAACCTGCTGTCGTCGACCGTCGACGGGCTGTGTTCTACTCGAGCTCCAAGCCACTCGGAGGGCCAGATCTCTTTCTGCATGGGACCCCACTCGGCTGTGATCCTGTCGATGATCCGACGAGGCGCTGAGAGCGTTTCGGACCTCGACAATGCGTCGGCTTGGACGTTCAAGTGACCAGAGACGTGAAGGAGCCTTATCCTGATGGCCCTTTCGCTCAGTGTGGGTAGCAGGTCCCGTATGACTGAGTCTACAAACTGCGGAGCCTTGGTTGAGCCTTGCTTGTTCCACCAGCTGACTGCTGCCACCGAGTCGGAGTAGATGGTGACCTCCGCGTCTGTCAACGGCTCTGCTAGGATCAGTCTCACTGCTTGTTCCACTGCTCGGAACTCGAGCAATGTGATGTGCTCGTCCACCGGGGCCGGCCTGGTGAAGGTGAAGGGTTGACGGCCCGGGATTGTGATCACTCCGCCGAGTCCTGAGTGAGAGGCGTCTGTCATCGCTGTGATGTGGAGCGTCGGAGACAGACCCCACAGGTGAAGCAGCTCTTGGAAGGACCTTATCGGAGATGGCCGTGATAAGCGGCGCTCCCATTGGATCAGTGCTTCTCTCGCTTCGCCGGATATGAGTGTGCGGTAGCGGTCCTTCAGTTGGGCTCTCTGGAGGGGTCTGATAGCGGCTCGGCCCTCCGGCCAAATGATGGCTGCAAAGCCGAGATTGCCCAACAACCGCTGCATGCTGTGTGTCGTGGCCCCCGATGCCAAGGCCTCCCTGACTCGTGAGAGGTACTTCTGCCGCTTGCTGTCCTGCAGAGCGATCCCCCGCCGGCCAGAGTCCATGACGAAGCCAAGGAAGTCGGTCTGCTGCGTGGGTGAGAGCTGCGATTTCTTCCTGTTGATGACCAGGCCGAGGTTCTCTAGGAGCTGTAGTATGCCGGGCATCGCAGCGGTCAGTGTCTTCTTGTCCCCGGACAGGAGCCAGTCGTCGAGATAGATGGTCAAGTTGATGCCTGGGAACATCCGTGCTACGATCTGCGCTGCTGTCAGCATCACCCTTTGGAAGAAGAATGGCGCTGGGCCCCAGCCGAAGGGTAGGACGTTGAAGGCATAGGGTCTCCCGTCGACCACGAAACCCAGCAGCGGGCTGTCCGAGGCCCTGACCCCTAACTGGTAGTAGCCCTTGACTAGGTCCAAGCGTGCCATGTAGTCTCCTTCGCGAAGCTGGGCCATCGCTTGCTTGACTCCCTTCAGCCGAAAGGTTCGATGTTCCGTTGACACTGCGTTCAATGCCCTTAGGTCGTGGATCAGACGCGTCTCTGGTGGCGTCTTCGGCACAGTGAAGATAGGTGAGATCAAGCTGGGAGACCGGCATGGGCTTGCCGCGCCCAGGCTCAGGAGGGTTTTCAGGTGGTCGCGGAATGCCTTGCGGTCCTTGGCGCGAGTTGGTGGTAGGCGCGGATGACGAGGGTGCGCTCTTAGGGATATCGGGACGCCCTCGCGTAGCCACGTAACCACCTCTGATGGCGCGCCCAAGTGCCTCCATAGGCGCCACTGCCTGTTGATGCAGGGGAATGGTGGAACTGACGGGGGAGGAGGAGGCGTCGGTGACAGGGGAGGAGATTGAGGAGTAGTGGGATTTGTGGTTGGATGAGGAGTTAGGACCTGTGGACCGGGGCGAGGATCCTTGATGGGTGGTTTCTTTTGACTTAGTTTGAGTTCTTCGTGCCGGCGCGCTTCGGCTTCTTCCCGTGAAAACCCCGGTTGCCGCCGTCATGTCCGCTGCCGGGCTTGGTGTTCTTCTCGGTCAGGCGGGGGATCTTGGACAGGGTGCGGAGGACGAGAGTCTCGATCTCCGTCTCGTTCATCTCGTGGCGCTCGGCAAGGGCGGCCATGCCCGCGGTGGAGACAGCAGAGGCGGCTAGGTAGCCGTAGCGGTCCTTCACCCATAGGACTCGGTGACGGAGGAAGATGCGAGCGAGTACGGCGAAGCCACTGATTCGATTGAACTTGAAGCTGCGGTAGATCTCCTCGAGGAACTCCGCCTCTTCGCGCATAGTGGATGAAGCAGGACGCTTCCAAGTCATGGTGGTCTCTTGCCGAAGCAGATCTACTGTCTCTCGGACGTTGCCGCCGGCAGTAAATGCGTCTTGAAGCTGTTGAACGGTGGCTTTGAGCTCTGCGATCTCTTGGGCGGCGTCTCCCATCTGTTTCAGTTCGCTCTTGAACAACTGAACCGCCCTTATGAGACGCACGATCCCGTCTTTGAGATCGTATCGAATCATCCTCGACCTCTCGCGCCGAAGTTTTGGCTCCGCTGGCCTTGCCAAGCTTCCATAGCTCAGTCGGTAGAGCGGCAGACTGTTAATCTGTAGGTCGTTGGTTCGAGCCCAACTGGGAGCGCAGTATGTTTAAGTTTAGTCTGCCAGGCTTGCTGTCCACAAAGTGTGGCTCTATAACAGAGAGCCCTCCTCTTAAATCCAACCAAAATGGGGGGGCGAGTATTTACTTCGGGTGGCTTCCCCGAGCTCTTATGACAGACCCGGGTAAATCCTCGTCTCGCGATCCGGTCAGGTCCGAAACGGCTCCGACACCTGCCGATGCGTTTCGAAGTGTGACCTAAAGTGCACATTGATCGGCGCGCGCAGGTGCCAGTGATGGTCCTGTGACAGGATCCACAAAGTGTGGCTCTATAACAGAGAGCCCTCCTCTTAAATCCAACCAAAATGGGGGGGCGAGTATTTACTTCGGGTGGCTTCCCCGAGCTCTTATGACAGACCCGGGTAAATCCTCGTCTCGCGATCCGGTCAGGTCCGAAACGGCTCCGACACCTGCCGATGCGTTTCGAAGTGTGACCTAAAGTGCACATTGATCGGCGCGCGCAGGTGCCAGTGATGGTCCTGTGACAGGATCCACAAAGTGTGGCTCTATAACAGAGAGCCCTCCTCTTAAATCCAACCAAAATGGGACAATCCCGCAAGACGTCCCTGTGGGACTAAAGCTTTGGGCCGGCGAGTCTATCTCGCCTCGACCAGAGTTAAGAATTAATGATGAATCCAGGCCGGCGAGTCCGTCTCGCCTCGGCCGTTCCCCTCGAACGCGGATGTTTAATGGAGGGGTGGTTAAAAGTGGGGCCCGAGAAGGCTGAGGTTCATCCTCCTGGTGAGGTCCTCGTTTGTTCTGATGGCGTCAGCGACATAGCTGCGGAGGGAGGTGACGTCCTTCCATGTGCCCATTGAGAGGATCACCTCCAGCGGGACTCCTGATAGAGCCATCTCCGACGCTGCCCCCCTTACGGAAGCTGTGGAGACCCGTCCGTGGACCGAACAACGCCTTCACGACTCGTCGGAGGTGTGCGGCTGTGAGCGGTTTGTCTCTGCTCAGGCGCCCGTTGACTATGACTCGCCAGATGGGGGTGTCATCAGCCAGGTAGTGTGTGCCCTCGACCCAGCGTCTAAGTGCCAAGGCCGGGTTGAAGGCGGCTGATAGCCATACGTATGGTACGCGCTTCTTAACTCCCGTTAGGATGGTCTTGGTCCGCTGAATGTGTAGGAGAATGTCGCCGTTCTTGAGTAGCTCCAGGTCGGCCGGGCATAGGGAGAGTATCTCGATGCCTCTGGACACCGTCAGATAGGCGACTGCCCCAAAGAGACATGCCTGATATGACTCAAAGTCGTCACTCCGGCGCCCCAGTGCCTCGATCATCTCAGCCTTGGTGATGGCGCGCGAGCCGCCGGTAGTTCCCGCCGTGCTGGCGCCCTTAGCCGCCTGCTTAACGATGTACTTGGAGTTGGCGGGCGGATGCCAGTCTTTGAGGAACTCCTGTAGCTGAACAATCCAGTAGCCCTTCCTCGCCACGTTCGATGGCCCGCAGAAGGAGCCTTCGTCCTTGAGGAAGGCTACAAGCTGGTCTCGATCCGACAGGCTGAGATCGCGAGAGCCTTCGAACCTGGCTGTGGTATGGATAGAACAGCTAGCGAAAGAGATTTAATCAATTGCTCTCCCAGCCACTAGCTCCCGTCAGAGATTTAAAGTGGTGGTTGGAGAAGGATGGAGGCCAGGTGTCCCTGGACCCCCGGGTGTGTGCGGACCCCGTTGCCCATATATCTCAGCATGCTTTTCGTGGAGGCCCACGTCCCCATGGACAGGAGGACTTCGGTACTCGTGTGGGCTACCGCCAACTCCGTGGTGGCGCCCTTGCGGAATGAGTGCCACGAAATGTCGGTGCCGTACGCCTGGTGGATCCAGTGGCGGAGGGTTGACGCCGGTAGCGGCTTCGATAGTGAAATACCACCGGTTGAGGTGATCGCCCGCCAGATGAGGTCGTCGTCGCGGCGCGTTGCCGTGGGGACCCATGCCTTCAGGGCCCTTGCTGGGTTAAAGCGGGCCCACGATTGGTTTGGTACCAGCTTGCGGACGCCTGTGGCAGTCTTAGTTCTCGCGAACAGAAGGAGGGCATTGCCATCAGCGTCGAACTCGACGTCTCTTCGTCTGAGCCCAAAGATCTCTGCGCCTCTACTCACGGTGATAAAGCAGAGAGCAGAAAAAGAGGGCGGCCTGGAAGGCTTGGGGTGACTTCCGACGTCTGTCTATGACCCTGCGGACTCTCGCGGACGTGACAGGCTTCGCACCCCCGGTCAGGCCTTCTACAGAGGCGACGTTCCGGGCGGCGGCGATTATCTGCTTGGCAGCGATCGGGGGCGCCAGTCAGACACGAGTGGGGCGGCCTCGCAAATCCAGTAGCCTTTCCTGTGTATCGACTGTGGGCCCGACGTGGTACCCTCGGTCAGAAGGAACTCTTTGAGCTGTTGCGCGTGTGAGTGGCTCGCGTTGCGGGATTGGAGGAATTTGGCGACCCAGCCCGCTGCTGTGCGGCGCGACGATTCGTTTCTGAAATGTGATAGTCGGTCGTCAGCGAGGAGGGCTTGGAACGGGTTTTCAGGATAAGCGCCACGAAGCGGATCTTGCCCTTGTCTGTCGCTGTCCAGGCTAGCTCGGACTGCAGGAGGTGTTTCGCCTGGACTCTGAGGTACAACTTGAGGGGTGTCAAACGTTTGATGGCTCGGACCTCGGGCGAGTTGAGGTCCGGGCACAGGACTATCGCCGCTGATCTCCAGTGTCGAGGGTTCCCAGTCTGGGTCGAGGCGCGTATTGTCTGGAGGCGACGACACGTCACTCCAAGAAGGGCTATAGGAGGAGCTATATAAATCCTGACTCCCCTCCAGTCCATCTGGAAGCCGTTGTCGTGGATTGACCAGGCTATTTCTGCAAAGCCTGGTAAGGCCAGAACCTTGTCGGGGCGTGCTGTGACGTCGATCTCGACCGGCCCCCACTTGCGCATGATGGTTTCCAAGACTTCTCGGGGTGACGACCAGTCGAGCTTGGCGAACCTGGAGAGCCTGTCCGCCTGGACATTCAGGTGTCCGGCAATATGGAAGCAGTGGACGTCGAGGCGCTTGGTTTCTGCCGTGTTGTAGATGTCCTGTAGGATCTGGTGTGCGGCTGGGGGAGGTTCGGCGATCCCCGTCTGTTTACCCAGCTGATGGCAGCTGAGTTGTCGGCAAAGACTGTGAGAGAGGAGCGTGACTCCTGCTGGGGCACGAGATTGATCGCCTGAGCGATCGCGAAGAGCTCCTTGACGCCAATGTGTTCCCCCTTGAGATGAGGGGGGAAGGCACCCTGTGATGCCGCTCCCTTCTCCCCATTGAACAGGCATGCTCCCCAGCCGGACGTTGATGCGTCTGAGGTGACAGAAATCTGGAGCGTATCGCGTATTTCCCAGTCCGCTCTTGCTTCGGCGAACCTCTTGGGTGGGCGATCGCGGAGGAGGACTTGCCACGCCGCCAGCTGCCTGCGGATTTGGCTGGAGAGGTGGACGGTCTCCGTCGTAGGGGTGGCCTGCAGTGGTCTGAGTGCGAGGCGGGCGAACTGTGTGGTCCCTGCGAAGAATGACAGACGGCCTAGGAGCTTCTGCCAGTCTGAAGCTGTGATGGACCCGACCCGGAGGGCCTTGGAGATCGTGGCCGTGTAGGCCTCGGCCTTGTCTTTTGAGATTCTTAGGGACTCGCTTGCGGTGTCTATGTGGACACCTAGGTAGTCTACCTGCTGGGTCGGCGTGAGGACGCACTTGTTGAGGCCCGGTATCGCCCCCAGCGATAGCATGAGGTCGATGATCTGCGGGGTGACCGAAGCTAGGTACGATGGGGAGGCATGGGACACTAAGAAGTCGTCGAGATAGACCGCGATGGTCACCCCGAACCTGTGTGCGATGATCTTTGCAAGCTGTATGGTCGTGCTCTGGAACACGTACGGCGCCGCTGTCCATCCGAAGCCGAGTGTGTTGTACCTGAATGCGCGGCCGTCCGGTAGGACCACGCCTAGGAGGGGGGAGTCTCGCGAGGCGACGCCAAGTTGGTGGTATCCCGATGCTAGGTCTATCTTGATCATGTAGTCGTTCTTGTGCAGATTGCGGACCGCCCGTCTGATGCCGAACAGACGAAACACCCTCAGCTCTGCTGTCAACTCGTTCAGGGCTCGGAGGTCGTGCACGGGGCGGACATCGTCTTTGCCCTTCGACACCGCGAACAGGGGTGCGCTGTGACGCAGTTCGTCTATCGGGCACGGGGAGAGGACGCCCTTGGCGACTAGCTCTTCGATCTTCGGGAGTAGGCGGGGGTCCACTCGCCTTTGCGGTTCTGGTGGAGGGGGCGCAGAGGTGAGGTGGATAGGGACGCCATCCCGCAGCCAGCTTACTACCTCGGGGGAGGCACCGAGTCTTGCCCACACCGGCCACTTTTTGTTCATTGACGGGAACTGAACATCTGTGGCAAGGGCTACTTCTTGTGCTTCTTGTGAAACCCCCCTTTGTTCTGGGGCTGGTCCTTTCTCTTACCCTTGGCTCTGGCTTTGGCTGCGCAGTAGGAGATGGCACGGGGGGTTTTGGTCTGGGACGTGTTGAACAAGTCGAGAAACAGTTCGCAGGTTGCGTCCGACCAGTTGTCGTCCTTGAGGTCCAGAAGGGTACGGCGTGCTTGGAGTTCCACCAGGAGTCTTGCTTTGAGCGGCTCGTCGTCGAGGGCGTTGACGATCACCATCACGCGGCGAAGCCACTTTGCTTCCGCCTTAAGTGGTCTCTTTGTCGGAAGCTCGCCGTATGCATCCATCTCTGCCAGTGTTTGGTCAATATCCGCTTCATCTTGTTCAGGGAAGAAATCAATTTGAGATTCCTTCGGCGGCTCGGTCTCGGGCGGCGGAGGAGGCGGATTAAGCTTTGCAAGCTGTTGCGAGATGGTAGCGATTGAGGCTTCTAGGTTATTGAGCCTCGTTGCCGTCGGATCTGGATGTTCCGAATTTTCTACCATTCTGCCCGCATAAACTGCGCGGCTCGCCTGGTCGGCGCATCACCATGCCGGAGCGAGGCGATCTCATTGCCCTCCGCTCACGGCCCGTTACCCGAGGTAACCTGTCAGCGCGATGTAACGCCAAGTCGAGGCTTCACAAAGTGTGGCTCTATAACAGAGAGCCCTCCTCTTAAATCCAACCAAAATGGGGGGGCGAGTATTTACTTCGGGTGGCTTCCCCGAGCTCTTATGACAGACCCGGGTAAATCCTCGTCTCGCGATCCGGTCAGGTCCGAAACGGCTCCGACACCTGCCGATGCGTTTCGAAGTGTGACCTAAAGTGCACATTGATCGGCGCGCGCAGGTGCCAGTGATGGTCCTGTGACAGGATCCACAAAGTGTGGCTCTATAACAGAGAGCCCTCCTCTTAAATCCAACCAAAATGGGACAATCCCGCAAGACGTCCCTGTGGGACTAAAGCTTTGGGCCGGCGAGTCTATCTCGCCTCGACCAGAGTTAAGAATTAATGATGAATCCAGGCCGGCGAGTCCGTCTCGCCTCGGCCGTTCCCCCTCGAACGCGGATGTTTAATGGAGGGGGTGGTTAAAAGTGGGGCCCGAGAAGGCTGAGGTTCATCCTCCTGGTGAGGTCCTCGTTTGTTCTGATGGCGTCAGCGACATAGCTGCGGAGGGAGGTGACGTCCTTCCATGTGCCCATTGAGAGGATCACCTCCAGCGGGACTCCTGATAGAGCCATCTCCGACGCTGCCCCCTTACGGAAGCTGTGGAGACCCGTCCGTGGACCGAACAACGCCTTCACGACTCGTCGGAGGTGTGCGGCTGTGAGCGGTTTGTCTCTGCTCAGGCGCCCGTTGACTATGACTCGCCAGATGGGGGTGTCATCAGCCAGGTAGTGTGTGCCCTCGACCCAGCGTCTAAGTGCCAAGGCCGGGTTGAAGGCGGCTGATAGCCATACGTATGGTACGCGCTTCTTAACTCCCGTTAGGATGGTCTTGGTCCGCTGAATGTGTAGGAGAATGTCGCCGTTCTTGAGTAGCTCCAGGTCGGCCGGGCATAGGGAGAGTATCTCGATGCCTCTGGACACCGTCAGATAGGCGACTGCCCCAAAGAGACATGCCTGATATGACTCAAAGTCGTCACTCCGGCGCCCCAGTGCCTCGATCATCTCAGCCTTGGTGATGGCGCGCGAGCCGCCGGTAGTTCCCGCCGTGCTGGCGCCCTTAGCCGCCTGCTTAACGATGTACTTGGAGTTGGCGGGCGGATGCCAGTCTTTGAGGAACTCCTGTAGCTGAACAATCCAGTAGCCCTTCCTCGCCACGTTCGATGGCCCGCAGAAGGAGCCTTCGTCCTTGAGGAAGGCTACAAGCTGGTCTCGATCCGACAGGCTGCGATCGCGAGAGCCTTCGAACCTGGCCACCCAGCCGGCCACCGTCCGAGCAGACGCGTGATTAAGGTGAATCACTCTGTCCGACCTGAGGACTCTGTGGAAAACGTCCTGAACGCCATCACATTGAACCGTAGGCGTCCTCTGTCCTGTAGGTGAAGTAGGTGGGCCAGATCTGAGCTCGAAGCCGGGACGGAGAGACGGAGTTTCCAGGACGTCCAACTCTTGAGGAGTCTCATCTCCGGCGCTTGAACCTCTGGGTAGAGGAGAAAGACTGCTGAGGTCCAAGACCTCGGGTGTCCAGTCTGAGTCTGAACTCTCGCTGTCGCTATCTTCTGGACTATGGCTGCCATAGACGAATTGGGGGCCCAGAGGACGCGACATCCAAGCCTTACGTCTACGTCCGTTGAGACTGTCTGGACTGGACCCCACTCCGCGAGGACAGATTCCATGCTGGACTCCAGAGAGGAAGGGAGTCGTGAGAAGCCTCTGGACAGCCGATCTGCTGCCAGGTTGATGATGCCCGGAGTGTGTAGTCCACGGAGTGTCAGGTTCCGGTCCTCCGCCTCCTTCTGGATCTGGGCTAGAATGTGCAGGGCCTGAGGTGGAGCCTTCGTAGACCCCGCCTTGTTGAGCCAGGCCAGAGCTGATGTGTTGTCTGAGAAGATCGATAGCTCGCGTTGGGAACTCTGTCTGCCGATCAGACGGATGCCCTGTAGGATTCCCGCGAGCTCCTTCACGTTGATAGATTCTGCTCTTAGTTCTGGAGTGAACGTGCCCGAGGCTGAGGTCCCATACTCGCCGTGCACGGCTGCTCCCCACTTGACTCCAGATGCGTCTGTCGATACGACGAGGTCTAAGGAGGGGTGAGCGCCCCAAAGCGACTGAAGTTCTCTGATGTCTCGGACTGGGCGCTCTCTTAGCAGTAGCAGCCACTCTTGCAGTAGCTCCTTGGAGAGTGGGTCCTGTTGAAGGTGTCTCAGCCGGAGGAAAGCCCCGTGGGCGGTTGTAGCGAAGTAAGTCAGTCTCCCGAGGATCTTGGCCCAAGTCTCCTGATCGATGGTCTTGCCTGCCAGAGCCTGATGAATGTGAGAGGAGTAACGTTTGGCCTTGTCCGCCGGGAGGCGTATTGTAAAACTCGCGGAGTCTATCACGAGCCCCAGATAGACCAATGACTGAGTCGGTGCCCATTCTGACTTCTCCTCTGAGGTGAGGACACAGAGGTCGGCTAGAGTCCGCCTGATGCGCGGCACCGCCCTCCTCAGGATTTCTCGGTCGCGGTGAAATAAGAGGAAGTCGTCGAGGTAGACAACGATGGTAAGACCCGTCCGAAGGGCTAGTATCTTGGCGAGTTGGTTGGTGATCGTCTGAAACACGAACGGCGATGCGCGCCAGCCGAAGCCTAGCACTCTGTACTGAAACGCTCGTCCGTCTGGAAGATAGACTCCTAGCAGCTTGCGGTCCTCCTTCCGTACTGGTACTTGATGGTACCCGGACTTGAGGTCGAACTTGACCATCCAGTCGCCCCTCTGGAGAAGGGAGAGAGCTCTGCGCAGACCGTAGAGCCGGAAGGATGAGCGCTCTGCCGAGCAGTCGTTCAGTATCGTGAGGTTGTGAATGATCCTCTTCGACTCGCCCTTCGGCACAGTAAACAGCGAGGCGGTGTGTCGCAGGGAAGAGGGATTCACTTGCTCTATGACGCCTGTCTCTATCAAGGAAGGAATCTGCTGGACAATGAATGGGTCGACTGTCGGCTGTTGCCTTGGTGCTGGTGGTTGACTTCTCAGACGGATCTCGACCCCGTATCGTAACCAGTTGATCACCCGTTGTGATGCTCCCAACCTCTGCCACTCCCTCCACGCCGCGTTCATGCATGGAAAGAGGGTTAGGTGTGGGCTCTCTTGCCGGAGGATCCTGTCTGAGTGCGACCTCGGTCCTGAGCGCGGCCACCGCGGCGAAAATTAGCGTCGCGCTTATCGCCCTTAGACTTGGCGCGGGCCGCCAGTTCCAGGACCTCGTCGCGATCAGGCACGCCCTTCGCCTTGCAATAGTTCTCGAACCGCTCTGCAGTAGCGTCAGTGTACACGTCCTTGATTAGAAGGTACTGGATTCTTGCAAAGAGAATGTTCCCGATCTCCTTCATCTTTGCGCCGTTCTCGATCCTATTCATGGTCTTGTATACGAATCTGGCCTCATCTTCGAGGCCGAACCTCTTTGGCATCTCCAGGAACAGTGGACGGCGAGCTGCTTCTGCTTGCTGCTCCAAAATTGCTTCCGATTGTATCTTAACCAAGCGCTCCAGCTTCTCGATACGCTTGTTAAGCTCATCGGGACTGTCTTGCGGCGGCAGGTCTTCGTTATCAGACATCCTGCCGATGCGTTTCGAAGTGTGACCTAAAGTGCACATTGATCGGCGCGCGCAGGTGCCAGTGATGGTCCTGTGACAGGATCGCGGGGCGAGATGCTAGAGTATCCTAGCATCCTAACTCATATCCAAATGGGAAACCGACCAATCCCGTCCTCCTCAGGGAGTTAGCTGCACTATGCAAGCTTCTGTGCCAGCGGCTCCTTGCCGCCTCGGCTCACCGGACGTCGCCATGACGATCCTCGGTGCGATGGTGTTTAATGGGATGAGAACAGTGTCTCAGCAGTTTTTCTTAACTGCGACGGATGATTTCTGATGGCCTCGCCGATGTAGGGGCGGAGTGAGTTGCCATTGGCCCATGTGCCCAGCTGTAGCAGGGTCTCGAGGGGTGTCCCGGCGAGGGCTAACTCGGAGGCGGCCCCCTTGCGGAAGCTGTGGAGGCCAACGCGGTCGTCGTTGAACGTCCTCCGGAGCTCATCTCGCATGTACCGCATGGAGGCCGCCTTCCGTCGGCTGATTGTACGGTCGGAGGTGATGACTCTCCAGATGCCGACATCTGGCGGCAAGCGGAGGCCGAGAACCCATCTCTTCAGCGCGAATGCGGGGTTGAAGGGACCCAGTAAGACGTTCGGCAGGGATTTTGACACCTTAGTCTGAGTCTTGGTCTGGCCGATGAGGAGTTGGACGTCTCCGTTGGCTTTGAAGACGATGTCGTGAGGAGTGAGGCGGAATATCTCTGCCCCACGGCTGACTGTTAGGTATGCGATCGCGGCGAACAGGGTCGCCTGGTAAGCCGAGACGCTGTCGTTCCGACGAGTGATTGCGCGCAGCATGTCCTCCTTGAGTATGGGCGCCGAGCCACCTGTCATGCCGTCCGTCGAGGCGTGGGCGGCGATGCCGCGTCGAATCTGAGAGCAGTAAGTGACGATGCTGGTGAACAGGTCTGGAAGGCGAGGGCCATGAAGCGGATATTCCCGTTCGGCTTGGCCAGGCGCTCTACGAGAGGGAGGTCGTCGGACGCGAAGTCGCTCCTGGGGATGGAGAAGGCGATCTTGCAAGTTGCCTGTGATTTGAGGAGTCGGAGCTCGGGCGATGTGATGTCTGGGACGACGAGGAAGACGGCTGAGGTCCAGGTTGACGGAGGGGATGTAGTCCGGGTCGCGAGGATCGAATTCAGGACTCGACAGACCCGACCCAGTATCATCGGCGACGGGGGTGGTGCCGCATAGATCCGGTGTCCGCGCCAGTCCCGGTCCATCCCGTCTTGCCAGGAGGTGGAAGCGAACCCTGGGAGGAGTAGACTGTGGTCTGGGTATGGAGTTACGTCTACGTCCACCGGACCCCAGCTGGACAGGATCTGCTCGAGGACGTGGGGTGGTGTGAGCAACCCCCGAGATAGGCGGTCTGCAGCTAGATTGAGATGACCTGGAGTGTGATGGGCGCTGATGAGCAGTCTCTTCGCGCTCATCTCGCGGTAAAGGGAGTGGAGGATCTGCAGGGCCATTGGCGGAGCCTTCGAGCTGCCCTCCTTGTTGATCCAAGCGACACACGTGGTGTTGTCGGAATACACGGTCAGGCGTCTCGTCTGAGGCTGTGTTGGCACCAGGCGCGAGCCGAAGAGTACGGCTGCCAACTCCTTCACGTTGATTGACTGATTGGCTAGCGCGCCATTGAAGGAGCCGTGGCTGCTCTGCGTGGTGGCTGCCCACTGGGCGCCCCAGCCCGAGCCTGAGGCGTCGGTTGATATGACCAGCTCGAGGGTCTGGTCGTTCTGCCACATGTTCTTCAGCTCCACGAAGGGGCGGCTTGGACGGCTGGACAACAGCTCTTGCCATTCTCGAAGTTCTGAGGCGTAGGGTGTGATGTCGATCCAGTCCGAGGGAGCCCTTGGCAGTGACCGGAGCTTTAGTGTGGCTCTGTGGGCGGATGTCGCGAAGAAGGACAGCTTGCCGACCAGCTTCGCCCAGTCCTCCGCCTTCATGCGGCGTTGAGCGAGGGCGTCGGTAATGCACGCTTGGTATTTCTCCGCCTTGTCGACTGGAAGGCGAAGGGTCTGGTCTGCCGAGTTCAGAAGCAGACCAAGGAACTCGATGCACTGGCAAGGAACCAGAATGCACTTCTCTAGAGATGGTATTAGTCCGAGGGCGTCCAGAGTTTGCATGGCCCGTGGTAGCTCTGCTTTGAGGTGGGCCTGGCTCTCGGCGGAAAGAAGAAAGTCGTCTAGGTATACGTTGACTGTCACGTGGTGCCGCAGGGCGATTATCTTCGCTGCCTGGATCATGGTGGACTGGAAAAGAAGGGTGCCGCCGTCCACCCGAATCCGAGGGTGCGGTAGCGAAATGCTCGCCCGTCTGGAAGTACGATCCCCAGGAGAGGCTTGTCGCTGTCCTTGATGCCGAGCTGTGAATATCCAGACCGGAGGTCTATCTTGGCCATCCAGGCATTCTTGCTGAGCGTGTTGATGGCCCGTCTGATGCCGAAGAGTCGGAAGGAGCGACGTTCTTTCGAGACGCGGTTGAGACGCGTGAGGTTGTGTATTACACGAATGTCCTGCCCCTTGGCCACGGCGAACAGAGGGGCGCTGTGGCGAAGTTCTGAAAGTCGTGTCGGCTCGATGATACCATCTTCCTGCATCTTGGAGAGTTTGGGTAAGATACGCGGGTCGATCGAGTTTTGTGGACGCGCCGGAGGGGGAGGATGCGTGAGCTCGACCGGGATCCCTTCTCTGATCCAGCCCACGACTTGCTGAGAGGCCTTGAATCTTTCCCACACCCACCATCGCTTTTGAGTGGAGGGAAAGGCTAGGACCTCGAGCGGCGGCCGTTGTGGCCGCCCTCCGGTTGAAAATTACGCCTCTTGCGCTTACCTTTCATCTTGGCGCGGGCTATGATGGCGTCGATGTCTAGCTCTGACTCAATGACGGATGCCTTGAGGGCAGCAGCTGCATAGTCGGTTGCCGCGTCATCGTAATCGTCCTTGAGGAGCAGTAGCTTATAGCGGCCGAGGAGTCGGAGGCGAAGTGTGTTGGCATCGAGCATGTCGGTGGCGATGTCCCTTAGAAGCTCTTTGATGAATCTGGCTTCATCGCGGGGACCAAAGCGTTGCGGAAGTTCTAAATCGGCGAGCGTGTTGAGGAATGAGCGGTTTCTTGCATTGACTGGCTCGTCGTAATCGGGCCCCTGCGCGATGTTCGCTTCAACCGAAGCTAAACGGCCAGAAAGCTCGCCTAGAACCCTTAGTATCTCCTCTTGTTGCGGATTGGGCGTGCCCGTGTCTTCTTCGGGCATCTTTCGAATTCTGCCATATCCTGCACATCTGGTCGAATCAATCCAACGATCAATAGTCTCCGGCCCGCGCTCCCCGCGGGACCCTCCGACCCTCAGCACCCCGGGTGCCCTGGTCGAGTGCTGCTCGCCACCTAACTCATACTCCCAAAGGGGAACACCGTCCGCAGATCTGAGGTAAGTAGAGTAATTACAGTGGAGTATGGCGGCTCCATGCCTGCCTCAAGTGCCAGCAGCTCCTTGCTGCTTTCGGCTGGACCGGGTGTCTCCTTGACGGCCTCCGGTGCGATGGTTTATGGTGTTAGAATGGGAACAGGGTGTTTGCAGTTTGTCGGGTTTGACGAGGGTGGTTGCGGATAGCCTCCCCGATGTAAGGCCGGAGAGAGTTGCCGTTAGCCCAGGTTCCGAGTTGGAGTAAGGTCTCTATCGGTGTGCCTGCTAGTGCCAGTTCGGAAGCCGCTCCCTTGCGGAAGCTGTGTAGGCCAATCCTGTTGTCGTGGAAGACTGTGCGTAGCTCCTCTCGCATACGTCGCATTGTGCACGGGGTCTTACGGCTGACCTTCGATGAGGATGTGATCGCGCGCCAGATGCAGGCGTCCGGTGGAAGGTTCAAGCCTCGTACCCATCTCTTCAGGGCCAGCGCTGGGTTGAATGGGCCTAGTAGGGTGTTGGGTAGTGACTTAGTGACCTTTGCAAGCGTCTTTGTGCGACCAAGGAGCAGCTGGGCGTCCCCGTTTGCCTTGAACACGATGTCAGCGCTCGTCAGGTTGAAGATTTCAGCTCCGCGGCTCACGGTCAGGTAAGCAATCGCGGCGAATAGTGTCGCTTGGTACGTCGCGATGTCGCTGTTCCTGGACTTGATGACCCTGATCATGTCCTCCCTTGTGACTGGGGCTGACCCGCCTGTCATGCCGGTGGTGTTGGCGTTGTCTGCTATGCCTCTTCTGATTTGTGGACAGTAGGTGCTGGGGGTCCAGTCGGAAAAGAGTGGGGCGGCCTTCTCGATCCAGTATCCCTTTCGATCGACCGTGGCTGGTGCATTATACTCGGCCTCGTCCTCCAGGAAGGCTCGGTACTCATCGGTGTCGTCCTCGTGTGGGTCGCGGTACTCAAGGAATGCTGTAATCCATCCGGCTACTGAGCGCTTGGACTCGTCTCGGCGCATGTGAGACAGTATTGGGTGCTGCAGGATTCTGGAGAACGTGTCCTGAAGGCGAGAGCTATGAAGCGGATGGTCCCGTTTGGCCTGGAGAGACGGTCTAGGAGTTGTTGGTCCTCTGATGCGAAGTCGTCTTTCGGTACTGAGAAGGGAATCTTGCATGTCGCGTGCGCCTTGAGTTGTTGGAGTTCGGGGCTCGTAATGTCTGGCACGACGAGGAAGCATGCTGAGGTCCACGAGTTCGGAGGGGATGTAGTCGGGGTCGTTAAGATCGGTAGGAGGGTCTGCCATGTCCGTCCCAAGGTCATCGGGGACGGGTGTGGCGCGGCATAAACGCGGTGTCCGCGCCAGTCCCTGAACAGGCCGTCCGGCCAGTGTTCGATGGTAAACCCTGGGAGGCGTAGAGTGCGGTCTGGGTGTGCTGTAGCGTCCACGTCGACGGGGCCCCAAGTCTCGAGAATTGTCTCCAGCACGTGGGGTGGGGTGGACAACCCGCGTGACAGTCGGTCTGCGGCGAGATTGAGGTGGCCTCGGGGTGTGTCGAGCGTGTATGAGGAGCTTCTTGCGTTCCATCTCCTTGTAGAGTATCCTGAGTGTCTGTAGCGCCATCGGGGGGGCCTTTGAGCTGCCCTCCTTGTTGATCCAGGCGACGCACGAGCTGTTGTCTGAGAAGACCGTGAGATTGCGCTCTGAGTCCTGTGCTGGTATGATGCGTGAGCCAAAGAGGACTGCGGCGAGCTCCTTCACGTTGATAGATTGTTCCGCCAGTGCGCCCTTGAAAGAACCGTGGGAGTTCGCGGACGTGTTGGTCCACTGGGCTCCCCAGCCTGTGCCCGACGCATCTGTGGAAATAATCAGCTCTAGTTGCCGGTCCTGAGACCATAGGTTCTTCAACTCGGCGAAGGAGCGGGTTGGTCGGACGGCCAGGAGCTGCAGCCACTCCTTGAGGTCTGCTGTGTAGGGGTGGATGTCGACCCAGTTCTCCGTGGCAGAGGGGAGCGTGCGGAGCTTCAGGGTAGCCCGTCTTGCAGAGGTGGCGAAGAAGGAGAGCTTGCCTACGATCTTCGCCCAGTCTTTCGCGCGGATGCGCTTCTTGACGAGTGCTTCTGATAGGGCCTCTGCGTACCTCTTGGCCTTGTCGGCGGGGAGACGGATGGTGTTGGACGTGGTGTTCAGGAGCAGGCCAAGGAATTCTATGCACTGGCACGGTGTTAAGATGCACTTCTCCAGCGACGGGATGAGGCCCAGTGCCTCCATCGTCTTGATGATCTTGGGTATTTCCTTGCTGAGGTGGTCTCTGCTGTCGGCTGACAGTAAGAAGTCGTCGAGGTAGATTGACGATTACCTTGTGGCGGAGGGCGATGACCTTTGCTACCTGGACCATAGCGGACTGGAAGAAATAAGGCGCGGCGGTCCAACCGAAGCCTAGCGTGCGGTATTGGAACGCCCGACCGTCGGGCAGAGCGATGCCCAGGAGCGGTTTGTCCGAGTCTCTGATGGCCAGCTGTGAGTAGCCGGATCTTAGGTCTATCTTGGCCATCCAGGCCTGGCTGGAGAGTGTGTTGATGGCACGACGTATGCCGAACAGACGGAAGGAGCGGCGTTCGCGTGTGACCGTGTTCAGCCGCCTCAGGTCGTGGATCACTCTTATGTCTTCCCCCTTGGGGACAGCAAACAGCGGGGCGCTGTGCTTGAGCTGACTGAGGGGCGTCGGCTCGATGATTCCTTGTTGTGTCATTGATTCGAGCTTCGGAAGTATCCTCGGGTCGATGGTCCTCTGTGGGGCTGCCGGTGGTGGAGGCGCTGTGATCTCGACGGGGATTCCGTCTCGTACCCGCGCTACTACTGCTGGAGCTACCCTGAATTGTTCCCACACCCGCCATCGCGAACGGGTTGATGGGAATATTAGGAGCGGGCCCGGCGGCCGACGCTGCTGGAGCCCTGCTCCTGAAAATTCCGACGCTTACGCTTGCCCTTAGTCTTGGCCTTAGCGAGGATCGTCTCGATCTCCATCTCAGACTTCGGGGGCGTGGCTCGCAGGGCTGCAGTGGCGTAGTCACAGACGTTGTCGTCGTAGTCGTCCTTGAGGAGAAGGACCTTGAACCGGCTCAGGAGACGGAGCAGTAGATCGTTCACGTCGAGTGAGTGCGGGTCCGCGGTCGTCAGGAGACGCATGATCTCGCGTAGGAACTTGGCTTCGTCGCGGGGCCCGTACCTCTTGGGGAGCTCCAAATCGAACAAGAAGGACGGAAAGCCTTGGAAGGTTCCCTGGGTTGCTTGCTCATCGGTTTCTAGCTCGTACTCTTCTTGTTCTACCTCCCTCTGGATGGATCTTTCCTCGATGTTCTCCATCTTCGTTTTCATGAACTCCAATGTGGCAGTTACGTTGTTGGTAAACTTTCGGAACTCTTCCTGGGATACAGGAGGTTCTGCGGACGTGCCCGATGTGCCTTCGGGCATTCGAAATTCTGATGCCATAAACTGCACGTTTCCGTGCGCCCTCTCGGGCGTCTCAGCCCACCCCGGGTGCCAATGGGCTCGAGTGGTACTCCCCGCTAGACTAGGCTAGCCACCTAACTCATGCTAGCTATCCTAGCCTCATGACATTCTTTTCATTAACCAACGGGGATATCCCGCCGGCAACGTGCTAACAATGGTTGGCCCACAGGCACGCAAGTGGGCCCCCCGACCAACCCCTCGTGGGTTCGCGTCCAAGAATGTCGGTACCGTGCTAATCGTCACTGCCCCACGACTCCCGTCGTGATTTAGAGTGGTGGTTGTAGTAGAATTGAGGCCAGGTGACCCTGGACCCCTGGATGGGTGCGTACCCCGTTACCCATGTACCTCAGCATGCTCTTCGTAGATGACCACGTGCCCATTGAAAGGAGGACCTCCGTGTTTGTGTTGGCCACTGCCAGCTCAGTAGCTGCCCCCTTGCGGAAGGAGTGCCATGAAACGCTCGGGCCGAAGGCGCTGTGGATCCATGTGCGGAGGGTGGACGCTGCAAGTGGACACGTGAGTGATATACCTCCCGATGGACCGATCATGCGCCAGATCGAGTCGGAATTGTGTCGCGTCGCAGTTGGGACCCAGGCCTTGAGGGCTCTTGCCGGGTTGAAGCGGTCCCATGACCTGTTAGGAATAAGCTTATGGATGCCCGTGGCCGTCTTGGTGCGGGGGAACCAGAGCATAGCGTTGCCCTGTTCATCGAAAGAGATGTCGCCTCTCGTCAGGCCGAAGATCTCGCCTCCCCGGCTGACTGAGATGAATGTAAGTGCAGCGAACAGCGCTACCTGGAACGCTTTCGGTGAGGAGCGTCGCCTGTCGACGACCTTGCGGACCTGGGCTCTGGTCACCGGTAGTGCGCCTCCTGTTAGGCCGTCGAGAGATGCTACGTTCTCCGCACTCTTGATGATCTGCCTGGCTTCTGGCGGAGGTCGCCAGTTGGAGACGAGTGGAGCCGCTTGACAGATCCAGTAGCCCTTTCTGTGGATACTCTGCGGGCCAGTGGTCTCGCCCTCAGCGAGGAGGAATGCTCTGAGTTGTTCGGCGTCGGAGAGGGCTGCCTGTCGCGATAGGACGAACTTAGAGACCCAGCCAGCCGCTGAGCGGCGCGATGACTCGTTTCGGAAGTGAGATAGCCTGTCGTGGCGGAGGAGTTCGTCGAACGGGTCTTGACGATCATCGCAATCATTCTGATCTTTCCTTGCCTCTCGGTCCAGGATAGCTCCGTGTTGAGCATGTGCGAGGAGTGGACTCTGAGATACATCTTGTGTTGGGACAGCCGTTTCAGCGCTCTGACTTCGGGTGAGTTGAGATCGGGGAAGAGGAGTATTGCCGCTGACCTCCACGTCCGAGGGGACGTAGTCGGGGTCTGAGGCGTCCGAATCTTCTCCAGACGACGATGTGCCGCTCCCAAAAGCGCTGTCGGCGGAGCCAGATAGATCCTGGCGCCGGTCCAGGAGCGCTGGAAGCCGTGATCGTCGAGGGACCAAGCTTTCCTGACGAATCCTGGCAGTGCGAGCTTCTTGTCCGGAGATGCAGTGACGTCTATCTCCGCCGGACCCCACTTGGCCATTATCGTCTCGAGTACCTCGCGGGGTGAGTGCCAATCGAGCTTTGCGAATCTCGACAGCCGGTCCGCCTGGACATTGAGGTGCCCTGCGATATGGAAGCAGTGAATATCGACATTCTTCGTGTTCGCCGTGGTGAAGATATCCTGCAGGAGTCGAATGGCCGTGTCGGCGAGACATGGGGAGCCCTGGCGGTTGACCCATGCGATGGCCGCGGTGTTGTCCGAAAAGATAGCTAGTTGGGTCCTGGTGCGCTGGGTTGGGGTGAGCTTGATAGCCTGGCCAATCGCATAGAGCTCCTTGACTCCGATATGAGAGTCTCGGAACTCGGGAGGAAAGCGGCCTTGAGCCGAGCGGCCCTGGTCGCCGTTGAATAGGCAGGCGCCCCACGCGAAGGAGGACGCGTCGGATGCGACCGAGAGCTGGAGTTCGTCCTTGATCTCCCAGTCTGCCCTGGCCTGAGCGAAGGGTCTGGATGGACGATCTCTGAGCAGCGCTAGCCAGCTGTTGAGCTGGCGACGCATCTGCTGCGAGATGTGAAGCGTCGAGGCGGGATGTAGGGCCTGGAGTGATCTGAGCTGGAGCCTGGCGAACTGTGTCGTACTTGCGAAGAACGAGAGGCGGCCTAGTAGGCGTTGCCACTCGGTTGCATCGATCCTGCCGGCCCTGAGGGCCTGCTCGATTGATGTTGCATAGCGATCGGCTCTGTCCCTGGAAATCTGCAGTGTCTCGGCAGCTGTGTTGATGGTGACTCCTAGGTACTCCAGGCGTTGTGTGGGAGTTAGGATGCACTTGTTGAGCCCTGGGATAGCTCCCAGCGACCTCATGAGCGCGACTATTTGGGGTAGACGGTATCCCCGTAGCTTATGAGGTCCAAGACCTCACTGAGGGCAAGAGGGGCAAGACAATCAAGGTCGACGCAGCCAGAGTACGCAAGTTCAACCCAGGCACGCTATCAGAGTCGCAGATCAGGCAGATCGCCGCCACGGCGTTGGACGAGTACGAGATCGATCGCATATCGGACGATAGGGGCGCAGGGCCGGTCACGAAACGAGAGTACCTCGTGCACTGGCTCGGGTTTGAAGACGACGAAGCGACATGGGAGCCGTACGCTAACGTCAAGAAGACCGAGGCCCTTGAATTGTTCCTGAAGAAGAGCTAAGACATTTACAAGTGCCTGGTGACCGGGGTAAAGGGCACACACACAAGATCGTTTACTTGAACCAAGACGAGGGGCAGTGCTTAGCCAGCTTGTGAGCCCGGAGGAACTCGCGAGTGATGTCCAGTCGAGCCAACTCTCGGTCGACCGCGACGATGGAAAGCCCCGGGAAGCCAATGTAGGCGATGAACAACAGAAGGACGCCTTCGCGATTGAAGTCGTGGCCGACGATGGCCTCGAGCTCATACTCGCGCTCAGGATCGGACGCCTGCAGACTGAGGCCGACCAGACGGGGAGGCAGAGCAGGCAGACCATGGGCGAGGTTACGGACGAGATAACCCCAGATCGCCGACACGTCGGCACCGCGAGAGGACGCGACATAGACGAGGCGGTAGTAGGCAGGGGCGAAGGTCATAATGGTCAGACGGTGGAGAGACAAGCGAAGCTCAGTCTCGGAGACGCCAATCCGTCCGCCCATGAGGTACTTAATCAGTGCGGGGCTGACCAAACGATGGGAGGCTCCAGTACCGGTGATGCTCATGTCGCCATCATAGGCGCGGGACATGATGTCACGATCAGAAGCCGGACCCAACTTGTAATAGAGCGCGATCGACTTCAAGACTGAGTGGTCAATGCGCAGGTCGCGCACCTGTCGAGCCAGCGTTTTCAGAGGACCGACGTCAAACTGGGCGAACCCCCCAGTCTCAATGGCGTCAAACACCGACTGAAACGGGAAGTCCACCCAGTTGACGTAGTTGTTGACGTGCTCAGTGACGAACGGCGTGAGCACACCGTCGAACTCGGTGAACGGCGGTAACTCAAAACCCTCAAGGGGGACAGAAGACAACAGCTTCTCGCGCACGGCAGTCGTGATTGTGGCGCTATATCAGCGTTAGGTTGATGTTGTTACTTACTTTTGGCCGTTTTGCGGCTAGCGCGCTTACGGATCGCGCCAGAAGGAGCGGCAGCGGCAGAAGAAGCGGAAGGCAGCGTGGCCAGAAGATCCTGAAGCTCAGCGGGAGCAAGCTCCATGAGCTGCGAACGGATATCGGCAATAGATGACGCAGAAACCGTTTCCCCGCTTTTGGCATGCGAAAAGCGAAATGCCAAATCTGACAATTTAGTTCCGCGTCGAAACTCCCCCAAAATGCTGCCAAACAACGTCATATAACCTCCATTTATCCCCTTATTACCTATTTTGATGTTGTTATTGTTATTGGTGCAGGCACCAGATGACGGCAATGGCTGTGAAGAAAAAAGCACCAGAACTCGACAACGAAGCCTCGTTGAGGCCTCTAATGGCCATATTTCGACAGTACTATGTAATGAACGCGAAGAAGTCCCCATGTTGGGCAAAATACGAAACCGAAGGTCGTTTGACCCAAAGGTGCACCGTTTGATTGTTTCAAACTGGTTTGTTTCATTTGACGGCCTATACTGGCCGTGGAGGGCAGTGTCCCCGGTAAGGATCCATTTTACATCAGCGCGCTATTTATCCAGTGGTACCACACAAAATATTTGAATCTCAGGAAAAGATTTGAGACATTGTCAGTGCGCGTAGCGACACCGACTAGAAGGTCAGACATAGCCCATCTCACTGCCAATGAGATGGACTGCGGCGCGAGCGGCGTGGCAACCGTGAACAAAGCAGTTGACTCTTCGACAAATCCTCACTAGCCGTACAGTCACACCGCTTGAGGTCGTGCCCATTTGGGCACTGAAGGGGCAGTGTAGTGGGTCTTACCCAATACTTACATAGTTTATGACTTATAGATTACACCATATTTGCAACCATTGGGTTTTCTCTTTATTAAAGTTCTTTCCCTCCTCCAGTAGGAGCACAAAGTCTGAGATGGAGATCGAGACGATCCTCGCTAAGGCCAAGACTAAGGGCAAGCGTAAGCGTCGGAATTTTCAGGAGCAGGGCTCCAGCAGCGTCGGCCGCCGGGCCCGCTCCTAATATTCCCATCAACCCGTTCGCGATGGCGGGTGTGGGAACAATTCAGGGTAGCTCCAGCAGTAGTAGCGCGGGTACGAGACGGAATCCCCGTCGAGATCACAGCGCCTCCACCACCGGCAGCCCCACAGAGGACCATCGACCCGAGGATACTTCCGAAGCTCGAATCAATGACACAACAAGGAATCATCGAGCCGACGCCCCTCAGTCAGCTCAAGCACAGCGCCCCGCTGTTTGCTGTCCCCAAGGGGGAAGACATAAGAGTGATCCACGACCTGAGGCGGCTGAACACGGTCACACGCGAACGCCGCTCCTTCCGTCTGTTCGGCATACGTCGTGCCATCAACACACTCTCCAGCCAGGCCTGGATGGCCAAGATAGACCTAAGATCCGGCTACTCACAGCTGGCCATCAGAGACTCGGACAAACCGCTCCTGGGCATCGCTCTGCCCGACGGTCGGGCGTTCCAATACCGCACGCTAGGCTTCGGTTGGACCGCCGCGCCTTATTTCTTCCAGTCCGCTATGGTCCAGGTAGCAAAGGTCATCGCCCTCCGCCACAAGGTAATCGTCAATCTACCTCGACGACTTCTTACTGTCAGCCGACAGCAGAGACCACCTCAGCAAGGAAATACCCAAGATCATCAAGACGATGGAGGCACTGGGCCTCATCCCGTCGCTGGAGAAGTGCATCTTAACACCGTGCCAGTGCATAGAATTCCTTGGCCTGCTCCTGAACACCACGTCCAACACCATCCGTCTCCCCGCCGACAAGGCCAAGAGGTACGCAGAGGCCCTATCAGAAGCACTCGTCAAGAAGCGCATCCGCGCGAAAGACTGGGCGAAGATCGTAGGCAAGCTCTCCTTCTTCGCCACCTCTGCAAGACGGGCTACCCTGAAGCTCCGCACGCTCCCCTCTGCCACGGAGAACTGGGTCGACATCCACCCCTACACAGCAGACCTCAAGGAGTGGCTGCAGCTCCTGGCCGTCCGACCAACCCGCTCCTTCGCCGAGTTGAAGAACCTATGGTCTCAGGACCAGCAACTAGAGCTGATTATTTCCACAGATGCGTCGGGCACAGGCTGGGGAGCCCAGTGGACCAACACGTCCGCGAACTCCCACGGTTCTTTCAAGGGCGCACTGGCGGAACAATCTATCAACGTGAAGGAGCTCGCCGCAGTCCTCTTTGGCTCACGCATCATACCAGCACAGGACTCAGAGCGCAATCTCACGGTCTTCTCAGACAACAGCTCGTGCGTCGCCTGGATCAACAAGGAGGGCAGCTCAAAGGCCCCCCGATGGCGCTACAGACACTCAGGATACTCTACAAGGAGATGGAACGCAAGAAGCTCCTCATACACGCTCGACACACCCCGAGGCCACCTCAATCTCGCCGCAGACCGACTGTCACGCGGGTTGTCCACCCCACCCCACGTGCTGGAGACAATTCTCGAGACTTGGGGCCCCGTCGACGTGGACGCTACAGCACACCCAGACCGCACTCTACGCCTCCCAGGGTTTACCATCGAACACTGGCCGGACGGCCTGTTCAGGGACTGGCGCGGACACCGCGTTTATGCCGCGCCACACCCGTCCCCGATGACCTTGGGACGGACATGGCAGACCCTCCTACCGATCTTAACGACCCCGACTACATCCCCTCCGAACTCGTGGACCTCAGCATGCTTCCTCGTCGTGCCAGACATTACGAGCCCCGAACTCCAACAACTCAAGGCGCACGCGACATGCAAGATTCCCTTCTCAGTACCGAAAGACGACTTCGCATCAGAGGACCAACAACTCCTAGACCGTCTCTCCAGGCCAAACGGGACCATCCGCTTCATAGCTCTCGCCTTCAGGACACGTTCTCCAGAATCCTGCAGCACCCAATACTGTCTCACATGCGCCGAGACGAGTCCAAGCGCTCAGTAGCCGGATGGATTACAGCATTCCTTGAGTACCGCGACCCACACGAGGACGACACCGATGAGTACCGAGCCTTCCTGGAGGACGAGGCCGAGTATAATGCACCAGCCACGGTCGATCGAAAGGGATACTGGATCGAGAAGGCCGCCCCACTCTTTTCCGACTGGACCCCCAGCACCTACTGTCCACAAATCAGAAGAGGCATAGCAGACAACGCCAACACCACCGGCATGACAGGCGGGTCAGCCCCAGTCACAAGGGAGGACATGATCAGGGCCATCAAGTCCAGGAACAGCGACATCGCGACGTACCAAGCGACACTATTCGCCGCGATTGCTTACCTGACCGTGAGCCGCGGAGCTGAAATCTTCAACCTGACGAGCGCTGACATCGTGTTCAAGGCAAACGGGGACGCCCAGCTGCTCCTTGGTCGCACAAAGACGCTTGCAAAGGTCACTAAGTCACTACCCAACACCGTACTAGGCCCATTCAACCCAGCGCTGGCCCTGAAGAGATGGGTACGAGGCTTGAACCTTCCACCGGACGCCTGCATCTGGCGCGCGATCACATCCTCATCGAAGGTCAGCCGTAAGACCCCGTGCACAATGCGACGTATGCGAGAGGAGCTACGCACAGTCTTCCACGACAACAGGATTGGCCTACACAGCTTCCGCAAGGGAGCGGCTTCCGAACTGGCACTAGCAGGCACACCGATAGAGACCTTACTCCAACTCGGAACCTGGGCTAACGGCAACTCTCTCCGGCCTTACATCGGGGAGGCTATCCGCAACCACCCTCGTCAAACCCGACAAACTGCAAACACCCTGTTCCCATTCTAACACCATAAACCATCGCACCGGAGGCCGTCAAGGAGACGCCCGGTCCAGCCGAAAGCAGCAAGGAGCTGCTGGCACTTGAGGCAGGCATGGAGCCGCCATACTCCACTGTAATTACTCTACTTACCTCAGATCTGCGGACGGTGTTCCCCTTTGGGAGTATGAGTTAGGTGGCTAGCCTAGTCTAGCGAGTACCACTCGAGCCCATTGGCACCCGGGGTGCTGAGACGCCCGAGAGGGCGCACGGAAACGTGCAGTTTATGGCATCAGAATTTCGAATGCCCGAAGGCACATCGGGCCTAAAGGAGCCCGAGAAGAATAAATCCTTTACCCCCCCCCCTTTGGGAGTATGAGTTAGTGGCGCAACATCGTCAGTAAGGTTACCTCGGGTAACGGGCCCGGAGCGGAGGGCGATGTGATAGCCTCACTCCGGGCAAAAGGTGTTTCGCCGGTCAGGCGAGTCACGCAGTTTATGCGGACAGAATGGCGCAAGGTTCGGATCCGCCGGATCCGACGGCAACACGCTTAGATAAGCTAGAAGCTTCAATCAATTCCATGTCCGAAGCCCTGAACAGGCTTGCTCCTCCGCCTCCGCCAGAGAAAGAACCTGACGACGAAATGCTCGAAAGTTCCACCGTTGCTAGGTTCAATACCTCCGAATCGTTGGAGGAGGACACGATGGAGGACATAGATGCAACTCTGGCAGAGATGGACACCTTCTCGGAGTTACCAAGCAAGAGACCTCTCAAGGCGGAAGCGAAGTGGCTTCAACGCGTTGTCGTGATCACTAGTGCTCTCCCAGATTCCGCGACGAAACAACGTCTTCTTCTCGAACTACAGGCTCGTAGAATGGTCCTAGACCTCAAAGATGATAACTGGTCCGATGCCACGACCGAGCTGTTTCAGGACCTCTTCAACAGCACAGAAAGCAAGAGCAGCCGCACCATCGCTTACTGCGCAGCGAAGGCCCGCTCTAAGGGCAGGCGTAAGGACACCAACGGTAACATGGGGGGTTTCACAAGAAGAAGAGAACATAACAACCTCTGTTCATCAATTCCCGTCGATGAACGCGAGGTGGTGGTTATGGGAAAGGCTCGGCGCCTCGGACGAGGTGGTCGGCTGGCTCCGTCACGGCGTACCTATCAAGCTAACAGGCACTCCCCCGCCACCCACGCCACAACGGCGCCTGGACCCACGGCTCACCCCAAAGCTCGACGAGATGGTCCGACTTGGCGTGATCTCACCCTGTACCAGCGGGCAACTCCGGCACAGTGCCCCGCTCTTCGCGGTTGCAAAGGGCGAGCACGATGTCCGCCCGGTACACGACCTACGCGACCTCAACGCAATCACTGCGGAGACGCGGGTCTTCCGGCTCTTCGGCCTAAAACGAGCAGTGCGCAACCTCAAGCGCAACGACTTCATGCTCAAGATCGACTTAGCCTCCGGCTACCACCAGATGGGTGTGGCTCCGACCGACTCCACGCTACTGGGGATCGTCCTCCCGAACGGGCAGGCGTACAGATACAACACACTAGGGTTCGGCTGGACCGCTGCCCCGTTCGTGTTCCAGTCTACGTCCATCCAGCTAGCAAAGATACTCGCGAACCGCTTCAACGTGACAATAGCGGTGTACCTCGACGACTTTCTCATCTCACATCGGTCACGTCGCCACCTAGCAGACGCCGCTCCCCAAATAGTCGCGCTCATGAGGTCGCTGGGAGCTATCCCAGGGCTCAACAAGTGCATCCTAACTCCCACACAACGCCTGGAGTACCTAGGAGTCACCATCAACACAGCCGCCGAGACACTGCAGATTTCCAAGGACAGAGCCGATCGCTATGCAACATCAATCGAGCAGGCCCTCAGGGCCGGCAGGGTCGATGCAACCGAGTGGCAACGCTTACTAGGCCGCCTCTCGTTCTTCGCAAGTACGACACAGTTCGCCAGGCTCCAGCTCAGATCACTCCAGGCCCTACATCCCGCCTCGACGCTTCACATCTCGCAGCAGATGCGTCGCCAGCTCAACAGCTGGCTAGCGCTGCTCAGAGATCGTCCATCCAGACCCTTCGCTCAGGCCAGGGCAGACTGGGAGATCAAGGACGAACTCCAGCTCTCGGTCGCATCCGACGCGTCCTCCTTCGCGTGGGGCGCCTGCCTATTCAACGGCGACCAGGGCCGCTCGGCTCAAGGCCGCTTTCCTCCCGAGTTCCGAGACTCTCATATCGGAGTCAAGGAGCTCTACGCGATTGGCCAGGCTATCAAGCTCACCCCAACCCAGCGCACCAGGACCCAACTAGCTATCTTTTCGGACAACACCGCGGCCATCGCATGGGTCAACCGCCAGGGCTCCCCATGTCTCGCCGACACGGCCATTCGACTCCTGCAGGATATCTTCACCACGGCGAACACGAAGAATGTCGATATTCACTGCTTCCATATCGCAGGGCACCTCAATGTCCAGGCGGACCGGCTGTCGAGATTCGCAAAGCTCGATTGGCACTCACCCCGCGAGGTACTCGAGACGATAATGGCCAAGTGGGGTCCGGCGGAGATAGACGTCACTGCATCTCCGGACAAGAAGCTCGCACTGCCAGGATTCGTCAGGAAAGCTTGGTCCCTCGACGATCACGGCTTCCAGCGCTCCTGGACCGGCGCCAGGATCTATCTGGCTCCGCCGACAGCGCTTTTGGGAGCGGCACATCGTCGTCTGGAGAAGATTCGGACGCCTCAGACCCCGACTACGTCCCCTCGGACGTGGAGGTCAGCGGCAATACTCCTCTTCCCCGATCTCAACTCACCCGAAGTCAGAGCGCTGAAACGGCTGTCCCAACACAAGATGTATCTCAGAGTCCACTCCTCGCACATGCTCAACACGGAGCTATCCTGGACCGAGAGGCAAGGAAAGATCAGAATGATTGCGATGATCGTCAAGACCCGTTCGACGAACTCCTCCGCCACGACAGGCTATCTCACTTCCGAAACGAGTCATCGCGCCGCTCAGCGGCTGGCTGGGTCTCTAAGTTCGTCCTATCGCGACAGGCAGCCCTCTCCGACGCCGAACAACTCAGAGCATTCCTCCTCGCTGAGGGCGAGACCACTGGCCCGCAGAGTATCCACAGAAAGGGCTACTGGATCTGTCAAGCGGCTCCACTCGTCTCCAACTGGCGACCTCCGCCAGAAGCCAGGCAGATCATCAAGAGTGCGGAGAACGTAGCATCTCTCGACGGCCTAACAGGAGGCGCACTACCGGTGACCAGAGCCCAGGTCCGCAAGGTCGTCGACAGGCGACGCTCCTCACCGAAAGCGTTCCAGGTAGCGCTGTTCGCTGCACTTACATTCATCTCAGTCAGCCGGGGAGGCGAGATCTTCGGCCTGACGAGAGGCGACATCTCTTTCGATGAACAGGGCAACGCTATGCTCTGGTTCCCCCGCACCAAGACGGCCACGGGCATCCATAAGCTTATTCCTAACAGGTCATGGGACCGCTTCAACCCGGCAAGAGCCCTCAAGGCCTGGGTCCCAACTGCGACGCGACACAATTCCGACTCGATCTGGCGCATGATCGGTCCATCGGGAGGTATATCACTCACGTGTCCACTTGCAGCGTCCACCCTCCGCACATGGATCCACAGCGCCTTCGGCCCGAGCGTTTCATGGCACTCCTTCCGCAAGGGGGCAGCTACTGAGCTGGCAGTGGCCAACACAAACACGGAGGTCCTCCTTTCAATGGGCACGTGGTCATCTACGAAGAGCATGCTGAGGTACATGGGTAACGGGGTACGCACCCATCCAGGGGTCCAGGGTCACCTGGCCTCAATTCTACTACAACCACCACTCTAAATCACGACGGGAGTCGTGGGGCAGTGACGATTAGCACGGTACCGACATTCTTGGACGCGAACCCACGAGGGGTTGGTCGGGGGGCCCACTTGCGTGCCTGTGGGCCAACCATTGTTAGCACGTTGCCGGCGGGATATCCCCGTTGGTTAATGAAAAGAATGTCATGAGGCTAGGATAGCTAGCGTGGCTAGTTTAGCGGGGGAAGACGAGCGGAAAAGAAGCGCCCACCGAGGGGCTCGAACCCTCGACCACTGGATTAAGAGTCCAGCGCTCTACCGACTGAGCTAGACGGGCTTGCAGGTACGGCGCGAAGCCAACCCTCTCGGACAAGCGTGGTCCGGGGCCAGTGACGGCAACCCCCTTGCTCTGGGCTGGGATTCCTGGGGTAAGCCGGCAGCGCTCAGGTGGGGTCCTGGAGCCTCACCCTGATCGTTTGGGTTTGGTCTCGAAATGTCCTGATTGGATCATTTCCAGAACCTCGAGAACGAGCCCGATGCCTAATAAACATCCTGTTGCCATTTATGACGTAGCCCGTTGTGATCGTGCAGGGCACGGCGTACCGTCGTAGACGTAGACACAGTGCGCCTTGGGGCGCGGTCCACAAGGGTCCGAGTGGGGTGCCGATCACCTGGACCCAAACCCAAAAGATTCGGGAGAATCTTCTAGATTCGTGGAAAATATTCGGCTGGTGACCTGGGACGTTTAAGCCAATTTAACCAAGGGGGGAAAACCTCCCCTGTTCGGCACATCCCTGGAAATGGCTGACGACGAGCAAGACGCAGCCAGTAAGCTCCTCCAACTCGAGGAGCTCGTCAAGACTCAGGCTGAGACAATTGCAAGCCTTGTTGAGTCTGTTGAGGACGTTCGGACCAATGCCGAGGACACTCGAAAGCCTTCTAAGATCCCGGCCGTCACAAAGGAATTCTCGCACCTGCGTGCTATTCACGCCGAGATCAAGACCGTTCTTGCTGACCCCGCAACCACGTCTATTGAGACCATAGCAACCAAAGTGAACATCATTATCGAGCGCCGCCTTGAGTTCCTCCGTGTCCTCGACGACGCCGGGGAGGACGCCGCACGCTACTTCCAAGTTACAGCTGCAACCGAGAACAACCCGCGAGAATTCATCAAGCTAGCCGCGAAAGCGAAGAAAGCCGCTCCGCCCCAGAGCTTCCGCCATCGCCAGCAGATCCGTAAGCCTTTCTCGCGCAACAGGTACTTCCAGCGCTCCCCACAGCGCCACTTCACAGCTTCGAACGCCTCGGGCAACCGCAATGCGGCCCCGGGGCAGCAATAAGCGGCCAAGAAGAGGTTATGCCCACCTCGAAGACAATAAAAGGCACTATCTACGTTTACGAGCACTATGAGACGAGAAGAAGCAAGAAAGCAAGTACAAGAGCAAGAGACATCAACAGACAAGCAACCGATCAAAGCTGCGCAGTCACGCAAGTCGTACGACGCTCCGCCCGACTCTTGCCCGGTGTCCCGGGCACAGGTGGTGGGCTCGATGAGCCGCGCCTGGAGGGAGTGGGAGGCCTTGGGGGCCAGCAAGGAGGTCGTGAGCACACTGAGAGACGGGGTGAAGGTAGCCCCGGCAACGCCCAACGCCCCGAGAGCGAACGGGAGGGAAGGCCCAATAAGCGAGATGCTGAAGGAGCTAGTGAACATTCAAGCTTTAGAGGTAGCAACGGCGAGCAACATATCCCCGGTCTTCCTGATTCCGAAGAAACCATCGGATTGGAGACTCATACACGACCTCCGGCCGGTCAACTTTTTCCAACAGGTCCGCAAGTTTCGGTTGAAGGGGTTGATGGAGGTGGCGGCCAATCTGGCACAGGGGGCATGGTTGACGAGCGTCGACCTGAAGTCCGGCTACTACCAGGTGCTCATGGCGGAGGAGGCCAAGGAGTACCTGGGGATTACCCACGAAGGAACAACATATCGGTGGAGAGCCCTGCCCTTCGGCCTCAACACAGCACCAGAGGCATTCCAGAGGGTCACCGCCCAGGCGGCAAAGATTATTCGAAGAGAGTTTGGCGTGCAGGTGTTCGTATACCTAGACGACCTGCTGTTCGCAGACCACTCACGCGCATCACTCGCGGAGAAGATGCCAGGCATACTCGCGCTGATGAGAAGACTCGGCATGGTAATCTCGCAGGAGAAGTCTGTTGCTGTGCCAACGCAGGAGCTCGAGTACCTCGGGGTGGTGATCAACTCAGCAGAGGGATGCATGTACCTGACAGAGAGAAAGGCCACAGACATGATCAGCTTGATCGACAGACTGCAGAAGGAGAGACGGTTCCTAGTCAAGGACCTCCAAGCCCTCATCGGGAAGCTGCTGTTCGCACGGTTCGCCGTGGGAGCTCGGGCCCTGCCCAGGCTACGCGAGCTTCAATGTGCGGCGGCCTCACTCGCAGGAAAGTTACGGGGCACGAAGAAGGACATCCCACAGGAAGCGAGGACAGACCTGCGGTGGTGGGCGAGAACACTGAGGAGAGACCCGCACTGGTGCTTTCTCACGAACGGGAGAGAGATTCGGATCGAGACGGACGCGAGCGACCATGCTTACGGTGGCGCCATCTGGACAGAGTTCGGGACCGACTCGTTTCAGGACACGTTCGACCAGACATTCGTAGGCAAATCAATCAACTGCAAGGAGGCGAAGGCCATGGACATAGCGCTGCGCCGCTGGGAGCGGAGGATAGCCGGCAGGGACGTCTTATTAGTCGGCGACAACACGTCAGCACTGGCCTGGATCGGGAAGAGCAGTACAAAGGCACCGGCCCACATGCGACGAGAGGTGAAGGAGCTCCACGACTTCTTACACGCGATCGGGGCGAGGGTGCGAACAAAGCACGTCCCGGGTCTGCTCAACACCACAGCGGACGACCTCTCGAGATTCAAGAAGCTCGACTGGGCGATGCCGGCATCACTAGCGGCGAGGGCAGCAGAGCAGTGGGGCACAACCGACAGATCGCTGTTCGCAACACGAACTTTCCTGCCAGAGGACTTGGGCTATGTAGAAGACGCCTTCACGGCGGACTGGACCGAGTGCAGGTCAATCGCAGTCCCACCAGTTGCGCTCTTACCCCGCGTGACCGCCAGATTGAGAGAGATATGGCAACAGTCAGAGGTCACCCCAGCCCAGCAGCCCAGGGGAGTGGTAGTAATCGCACCGCAGAGAGGCACCAACGTGGACCTGGACCTGAACCGGATGTCCCAGGACAAAATCGAAGTCACGCTGCCGGCACACTGGTGGACCGGCACAGAGATAGAGAACTTGTTCGCCGGGAAGGATCGTATCCCTTTCGTGGCTTACTGGGTGCCGGTGAGGTCGACATTGGCACAGCTTTGTCCGCCCCATGGGTGATGGCAAGACACAGGGCCATGCGAGCCGCAGGTCAGACCCCAGAGAGGCCACCTCTCGTGTCAATGGACACGCGAGCCAAGAGTCAAGAGTAGTCAAATAGAGGCCCAGCTCACGAATAACCCCCTCCTCATGGACAAGGAAGTATCTACCAGGCAGCGCATCGCCGCAGAGACAGCCAAATTCACGTTTTTCCGATCATCAGTCCGGCATGACCCCGACTGTGACTCTGACTGTGACTCTGACTGTGACTTACCTCAGGACGACCCTGCCCCGACGGCCAGGGACACGGCACAGGCGACGCTGGACCGAGCAAGGCAGGAACTCACAGACCGCGAGTGGTTGCACGAGTTCGCCGAGCTCCTTGACGCCATTGAGCCGGCAGACGCACTGATGTTGTATCTATTTTCCGAAATCCCCTTCGTCGCCAGAGACACATTCATCACGAAGGAGGCGAACATCAGAATGGGACTGGAGGCACTGGGCGAGAGCGCTGAGACGACAAGGTTGCATCGGGCCCTGACCAGGGCAGGTGCGAGGCTAGCAGGCCGATGCGAGCTAACGCCCGGACGTAAGACTGGGAAGGCTTGGCCAATCAGGCGTGAGACGCTGGAGGCTGCGGCTAGGTCAGCCGGGGCACACGCGACCCCGCCCCTCACTCAGGCAATTGCCTTTGGCCTGGTGACGTTTGCGACAGTGTCGCGAGCAGGCGAGATCCGGGCACTCAAGACAGAGGATGTGAGGCACGGCGGAGCAGACGGCGCGCTGGAGATTACGATACGACACACAAAAGACAAGGGATGAAGCGACGCTGAAGTTGGTTCCCTCAGCCGACGACCAGCTGCGGTCACCAGCCTGGTGGCTCGCCATGCACATGAGTAACCTACCAGATGAAGGCCCCTTGTGGCGTTCGTACACCCATAGCCAGGCAACACTACGAGAGAGCCGGTCCGCGTTGAAGGGGGCGCAGGAGCCGTGGGCGCGATTCGAAATGATGATGGACCTCGAGGAAGTATTCAAGGCCACCGGACATTCCTTCCGCCGCGGCGCCGCAGTACATCTGGTTGAATCTGGAACTCCAATGGAAGTGGTGCAAGCCTTGGGGGGATGGCGGGCGCAAGACTCAGTACAAACGTACATCAGTGAAGCAATACGACTGTCCAGAAGCGCATGGAGCTGAGCTAACTGTAGATAGAAGATATAGAAGATAAGAAGAGCACAATGTGTACAAATGAGTGTTAAAATAAGAACAGAAGCGAAGACAGAGACCAAAGAACCATTATGCCCAGTTGCAAAGTCAAGGTCATGGTGAAAAAACTAACGTCAGAAGAGGAGGGGCGGACGACCATATAGGGTCTATAGAACTCGGTAAGGGGTGTCTCAATTATATTTATTTGATGGCGGGATACATCAATTGGAGACTTCGACTGTTGTCGACTAACAGTCGGCGTACCGTCGTAGACGTAGACACAGTGCGCCTTGGGGCGCGGTCCACAAGGGTCCGAGTGGGGTGCCGATCACCCGGACCCAAACCCAAAAGATTCGGGAGAATCTTCTAGATTCGTGGAAAATATTCGGCTGGTGACCTGGGACGTTTAAGCCAATTTAACCAAGGGGGGAAAACCTCCCCTGTTCGGCACATCCCTGGAAATGGCTGACGACGAGCAAGACGCTCAGCCTGATCCAGGAGTATAAATTTGATCTAATCAATTGGAGACTTCGACTGTTGTCGACTAACAGTCGTGCATATCATCGATATGTAAGCTATCACGCCTCGGGCGTGGCTCACGCCCTGACACTTCGTCGACCAAATGGTCGTTGAAGGTAAGCGGAGGCACCGGACGATCTTCGGCTGAGCGGTCGAGGTCTTATTGATGCTGGCTCTTAGGTCGAATCAGAGTCAGATCAATCCTGGCCAGTTCGAAGAAAGGCAAGAATACTATGAATACTATGCAGATGAACGCCAATCAAGAGGAACAGCTTCAGAACGCCACAGCTTCGATTCAGGAGCTCATGGTCACCGTCCAGCAGCTCAAGCAGGAGCTTGCCACGCAAGAGGACCAGAAGCGTCTGGAAAAGACGATCAAGCAGCTCCGTGAGGAGTCCAACGTTGTCTGGCAGCGCCCCGCCAGCAACACGATGAAGGAGGAAACAGATTTTCTCGAGAACCTCTACCGCACCTTCAAGTTTGGCGAATGCTCAGGCTACACCGTGCTGTCGCAGATATATTTGCGCCACCGTGTGCTCTGGGTGAAGGACCATTACGGATACCTCCCCTCCCTGCAGGTCGCCACCGCCGGCGCAGCCGCTCTTGCTGAAAGCCCCGAGATGGGCCCAGCCGAGATTAACGCAAAGGTAGTGCTGAAGACCCTCGCCAAGAACCCCCACCTCAAGGAGAGGAAGTCCGAGTCGTCCAATTTTCACGGCGCGGGCAAGTCCAAGAAGGGCCCGAAGCGCCTTTAATAGACTACCATCAAGATCATCATCATCATTTAGCCCCTCTTCCTCCTCAAACCTCATCTCCTCCTCCCCTCACATCTTCATCCCCTCCTCAACCCCCATCTCCTCCGCCACGCCCGCCGTCGTCGCCGCCACCCCGGACCGCGGCTGTCAGTCCTCCTCCACCACCTCCCCCAGCTCCACGCACGCCTCACCAGTTTCCGAGTCTCAACGCAAAGTGGAGGCTCTGGGAGTCCTTGGGCGCGCCCTCCGAGGTGGTTGGGTGGCTGAGGGACGGGGTGCCAATCGAGATCCGCGCCGCCCCCCGGCACCCTGCGCTCCCGCCGGTCCGGCAGCGCGACAGACGAGCGTTCCGCGAGCATCTCACGACGCTCCTCGCTCTGGGCGCGGTCAGCCCGTTCCGATCTCCCCCTATTGTTCGCCAGGAAGATGTTGAGAGCTGTGCAGTCATTAACGTTCTTATATGGTTACCACGTGGCTTCTTCGTCCTCAAACCCGGACCAGTGCACGAGGTACTTCTTCTGCGACATGGTACCTGACCCGCGTGCTGCTGAAATGCGGTCGACCAACCACTCGTCCCTGCTAGTTGCAGCGAGTTGCTGGATCTGGTCGTCAGTGTTAGTGTACCGGGGTTGAACCTTCGCACTCGTGCGGCATCGACCTTGATGGTCTTACCATTCGTGGGTGACTCTGCCATGTCTTGGACTTCATATGCCACGGTGACGCCTGATTGCTTGATGCTCTTAACGCGCCTCATCGGGCCTCTCCACCCTGGTGATAGTTTGTCAGGTGGGCGAGAGGGGTACTTGACCGCACGGCCTCAGAAGGGGCAGCGCAGCCGACATGGTGCTGGCTGGCATCCCGGCAGAGGTAGTCGCGGCAAAGGGGACATGGGCGAACACTTCCTCAATGATCCGCTACATTGAGGATGCCCTCCGGCTAGACTACGAGACGTCGGCGAGGCCGATAAAGGTGGCAGCGAGCAGCCACCTTGGGGGTTGGCACCCCGGGCCCACAGCTGTTGAGGAGCAACTGGCTGGGTCCCGCCGACCTCCTATCACTGAGGACCCTTGAGGGGTTAGTGATAAACGGATGATGATGCTAGAGTTGCTGTGGGTCTTTGGGGGACTGGCATATTCATTGGCGACTGGTGCCCTATGGGATATAGACGTAGTCTACCGGACCGTCTGCCCAGTCAGACGTACCGTAGTCGTAGACGTAGACACAGTGCGCCTTGGGGCGCGGTCCACAAGGGTCCGAGTGGGGTGCCGATCACCCGGACCCAAACCCAAAAGATTCGGGAGAATCTTCTAGATTCGGGGAAAATATTCGGCTGGTGACCTGGGACGTTTAAGCCAATTTAACCAAGGGGGAAAAACCTCCCCTGTTCGGCACATCCCTGGAAATGGCTGACGACGAGCAAGACGCTCAGCCTGATCCAGGAGTATAAATTTGATTAGATCAATTGGAGACTTCGACTGTAGTCGACTAACAGTCGTGTGTTCAGGCCCAAGGGAGCCAACGTCAACTCGGCTATCGTGGCCGACGGTATTTAGATTCGATTTCGATTTGCCGGAGAGTGCAGGATCGACATCATCCACTGAATGATGACCAGAAGGGCCCTAGAGCCCATTAGACCTCCAACTTGCATTCAACGCACTTCCTATCACACTACTCAACATGGTACGCGACCTGGGCAAGCCAGCCGTGGGGGGCGGGGAGGGAGTGAACGAAGCCATCCGGTCGCCAGACCATAGGAACGGCTCGGACACTCCAGGCGGAGTAATGGCCCTGTTTCACGAAGAAGCGTTCGGAGCTCCATGGCGTCGAGGGTGATCTCAATCAAAGCGTGGGCGACAACTCTCCCGATCGTAGTCAAAGACAGGTAAACCAGCCCGGACCGAGCATCCCCCCTGGGCGCGATTCGCCAGAGACGCAAGATAACATACCTTCCTCATTACCATAAGCTAAACCTTTTATACACAGTGAGATTGTTGGGACATATTCTCCGCTATTTCTTCAGCTTGATGCTCCACTCGACAACCTTCCCCTTCGTGTCGCCCGAAAAAAGGCGCGAACCAGTCGTAGTTGCCCGTAGCGCCGTCACTGGCGCGCAGTGCTCGTGGTATTTGGCCAGCGGGGCAAGATTGTCCCCGTCCAGAAGCATGACCTGACCATTGTTCAGGCCGAGCACGAGAACCCGAGGCTCGCGACCAACGTGACCCTCGACGAACAGCATCGACCGGACGGCGTGCTTCACGGGGACGGATCTCACAAACATCCCGTTGATCGTCCACAGACAGACCGCGTGGGTGTCGACGATGATGCGGTGCCTCGAGGCCACCGCGATATCGCCCGTGCCAGCACTGATCGCGGTTGCAGTGACCTCGCCGCCGTCCGCCGTGTGCGGCGTCCGTCTGAGTCTGGGTGTCCGGGTTGACAGCCGCCACACGACGCACAGGCCGGACGTGTCGCCCGTGACGGCCATGTCCCACTCCTCGTCGATCGAGGCGGCTGTGACAGCGCCCTTGTGGACTGTGCTGGTGGTGTCGATGACGAGGTCGACGGGAACGGGGCCCTTCGTGTCTATCGTGCAGGTCCCGATGAAGATAAGGCCCGACGCCGTTCCACAGACGATGGAATCGCCGGTCAGGGACGCCTGGCACGCTGACACGTTGGTTACAGGCGCCCCGAACGCCCATACAGAGTGGTCCTTGCCGCCGACAAGCACCATGAGCCGCCCATCACTCCTGTTTGTTATGAGGACGCTGTTGTGGGGCAGGGCGCAGCGGTGGGGCCCGAGACGCTCGATGTCCTTGCTGACGTCGGGCGGGGCAAAGGACTCGACCGGCTCGCCGCACTCCTCCCTGACCCTGGAGACGAGGCAATCGGGGTGGGACTGGACTGTCGCTGGGGTCATCGGCGTCACGCGGCACGGCGGGTGGCGGGCCTTGAAGACGCGGTTGGGGCATTGTCCGAAGTGCAGCACCGAGACCATCTTGGCCGCCCGTTCGGTGGGGTCCTCGATGGAGGCGATGTCGTTGTTCCGAGGGTATGTGTTAGGATGGAAGACGTTGCATGCGGCCACGGCGGCCTTCCCGGTCTGCTTAAACCCGAAGATGAGGTCGATCCACTGGTGCAGGTGCTTCGTGACATAGGGCGACTCCAGCGCCTGCCGGTGGATTTTGACGAATTCAACGGGCGTGCTTGCCCAAGGAGGCAGCTCGACGTCGTTGACGGTAGCCCCGTCCTCCCGGACACCGAAGTCGAGCCCGCTGAGGTTCTCCAGGAAGTCGGGCAGGTAAAAGAACTCCGGGATCAGCTCCCTCACCTCGTTCCGGCTAAGGCGTGCGGACCCATCCCACAGCCGCGGAATCGAGTGGAACAGCCGGTCCGGATCGTCCCAATTGCCAGACTGCAGGGCCCGGTGACGCGTCGCGTACGGCTCCAGCCGGACCAGGTAGTGCAGCGCCGTGCTGGCGTTGGAGTAGTGCGTGCCGTAGTGGTACGGCGCAGTCCCGCTGCCCTCCTGCTGCATGGTCTTGGTCTGTCCGTACCGGTCCACGAAGAACTGCAATCGACACTCGTCCTGTGCACCCATGGGCTTTGACAAATCCCTATACACGCCCGGGTCGCTGAGGTCGATGGTCTCGGCGGTGTAGTCCTTGAGCACGAACGGGAACACGGGATACTGCGAGAGGTCATTGAAGGTCCGCCCGGCCATCGTGTTCACGGCCATGAGGTACCGGAAGTTAGACACTCCGCCCTCGGCCCACCGTTGCGTCATTTCCTTGAGGAATGTGTCCAGCCTGCTCGGTTCAAACGAGAGGTTTGGTGCGGCGCTGACGAGCCGCTGGACGGTCGCGTCTCGCGTCTTGGGGGTGTCGAACACCAGCAGCAGCGTGTGAGAGCCTTTTGACCCGCCGTGGAAGATTTCGACGGCGCTGTCACTCTGCAGGAAGCAGCGGTTGTGGATGGCGCGGATGTCCTTCAGGGGCACTGTCTTCGTCTTCGTCTCGAGCGCGGTCCCCAGCACGGGGGCGTCTGCATCGCCGTTCATCTTGAACCACTCGTACTGGTGCCGCAGGACGTCCTGGAGAAGTGGAGGGAGGCGCGACACCTTCTCGTCGGCGTCGTTGGCTGCTATGACCACATCCAGAGTCGACGAGCCCTTGAGCACGAGCACGGCGGCCTTGATGGCCAGCGGTGACACGACGAGGCAAGCGTTCTCATCGACGACGGCCTCCATAGGCGCCTTGGTCGTGGGCGTGGCGAGCACGCGCTGGACGTCCGTCAGCCCGCCGCGTACAGCAGGCCCCGACTCCTGCTGTGAGGGGCCGTCGTGGAGCTTGAGCGTCATCCGCTGCCTGTGGTGGCCTTCCCGCTGACTCAGGCCCCACCGGGCGGCCACACACGGGGCGTCGTCGTCGCTGTCACTGTCGAGGTCGTCCCAGCGCAGACCCGGTCTGAGCGGGTCGACCGAGATCTTCCCCGCATCGGCTCTGGTCCCGACCTTCATGCCCAGGGTCGGCGAGCAGATCTGGTTCGGGCGGGACAGCAGACGCTTGACGCGGTACATCTGCTCCCTGAGGGCCCGTGTGATGTCGCCGCAGTGCTCCCGGTTAATGTCTGCCAGCGGCCGGCCCAGGAGCTCGATGATGTCCTTAACCTGCTCGCGGCACATGTCACACTGGGAGGTCACGACGGCCGCCAGTCGGGCCTTCTGGTCAGACCACTCCTGGAAGATGAGGCTCTGCCGGGAGTCCTCGGCCGCCGTCTCGGCCGCCCAGCGCTCAATGGAAGAGTCGCTGCTGGCCGCAACAAGGGCCCTGAAGGTCCGCATCTCCGTGATGATGTCGGCCGTGGCGTCCGGAAGTATGCAGGTGGCGGGCACTATCCTGCGCAGGATCTGATTGAGATAATCGCCGTTCACGACCCTGCCGAGGGCTGCTGCGAGCTCGGGAGTGATCTCAGCCCGCTCCTGCTCGGTGAGATCGTACACGGCGTCGAGCACGGCGCACACCTCCTCGGGCCCGGCGTGGACGGTGGGGGTCGACCCGCAATGTACCAGACAAGTCATGACCTCCTGTATCTGGGCGGGGGCGAACCTCACGACGAGTGTGAGCAGTCTGAGGGCGACCATGTGGACAGGGGTGAGCGTCTTGGTGTCCCCGCCCGACATGGCCGCGAACATGGCCACGAACAGGCGGACAAATGCCTTCATGTCAGATGAGGCCAGCGTGTCCATGATCGTGACCCGGCCTGTGCCGAGGAAGGGTCCGTCAAGGGCCCGCTGGTTGCCCCACAGCGCCAACTGGCTGACACCCGTCTGCATGAGACGGCGGACGCGGCTTGAAAGATGGCTGTCCGCAGCGGCGCGGTGGTCGGCTGGGGCGAGCAGGCTGTGGTAAAAGGTGAGGCAGGACTGGAGAAGTTTGAGCTGCAGCGCGCTCTGCATGGCCGCCTGAGTCGCGCTGTCCGTAGCGGCGCAGCATCGGGACAGGTGCGCGAGGATGTGGGACACCGTGGCGTGGTCCCCGTGCAGCACAAACTGCGTCAGCACGTCAAGGACCGCTGAGACCGCGGCGCCGTGACGATCGGGCGGGCCGGACTGGAAGAAGTCGACCGAGGCCTCCTTCGCGATGGCCGCCACGAGGGAGCAGAGCAGGTCGATGGAGTCCTCCCCGTTCAGGTCCCGTGCGAGTCTTGAATTGTGTATGAGGCCGTGGAGCGAGCGGATGGTGATGTCGACGAGGTCGACGGACTCAGGGTCGGCCATGTCAAGGGAGAGGAGCAGCCGCAGCGTCGTCACAAAGGCCTCAGGATGCCGCGTGTCGTGCTCGAACGAGCTGAGCTGCAGGCTGATCCCGTTCCCTGCGAGCTGGACTCTTCCCGACCTGTCGAGGAGGAGCTGGACGACGTGGGCGATGTCCGAGGGCGCGACATCGATGTCGAGGGAGCCCATTATCCAATGGCCGCCGATATCAGTGAAGACCTTCGTGCACCGCTCAGACCTGTCGAGAATGAGCGTCAGCACCTTGAGAAGCCCAGCCCGGTTGCTCCGGTCGTGGACAGAGAGGGCGCCGAGCAGCACGGGGATCGTGAACACGTTGGACTGACCGTCAGCGACCAGGGCGTCGATCTGGTCGACCGAGCACCGCTGCAGGTAGCGGAAGATGGTCTCGAGCAGGGCCAGACGATGGGAGCTGCCGAACGACGCCAGCAGGGCTGTGAGGAGCAGGTCGGTGTCCCCGACGTGGAGGGGTTGATCCATGAGCAGGTCCAGGATGTCCGCGATGAGGTGGGTCACGGTGAAGTCGTTCTCGGTCAGGATGTCAGTCAGGAGCCGCATCGAGTGCATCAGGTCGAACATCACCACGCTCTCCACGCTGCAGCCCTCAGCGACGAGTCCCGAGACCTTGGGAGTGCCGTATGCGACATCACTGAACCGCGGGATCTTCGAGAAGGAGTCCCGCAGGCCCAGTGTGTCGGCCTCCCGGTCGCCTTGCCCGATCCCGTTCAGCCGGAGGACCCGGGACCGGTAAATGGGGGCGTGGTGGTGCGGGACGGGCACCCCGGTCGGACCCGAGGGCGGTGAGGGCTTCGGTCTCGGCTTCCTCTTCGGGTTGGTCGTCGCGGTGCTGATGACGGCGGTGGGCGAGACGATGCGGGTGTGGGGGCGGGACTGGAAGAGGTTGAACGTCGACCGGTGGATCGCGTCGAACACAATGGCGAGGGCCACGCGCTGCACGGCGACGTCCGCTATCTTGAACAGCCGGGGGTCGACGAGAAGGCCGAGTGCGTCGGGGTATACGATGCTGCCGCTCACTGCCACGCCAAACCGGGCGGTCTTGCAGTTGCCGTGGGGATGGGAGGTGAGGGGCGCCGACCGCGTCGTCTTGGGCCCGGCCTGCTTCTCCAGGGGTAGGGAGATGTGGACAGCGGCGTCAGACGGCAGCGGGGAGACGACCGCGGTGAGGCCCGCGAGCTTGGCGAGAGTGGGGATGAGGTCGAGGGTGTACAGGAAGGGGTGGGTCGAGAGGCAGTCGAGCAGCACCGCCACGCCGCAGTACCGGTTGAACTGGTCGAAGCACGCAGTGTTGTTGACACATGCCTCGACGAGGAGGGTGATGACGGCCTTTGCGTGCCGCTCGGGCTCCTGGGGGAAGCGGAACTCCGCCAACTGGACCAGCATCGCGGGGATGGCGTCGCTCAGGGCCAGTGCGGTGGAGACGTCGATCGTGGTGCACACCGTCGCCGTCACAGAGTCGGCCAGGCCCTTGTTCCGGGCTAATCTTTTGATTAGTGCCCCAGGCTTGAGCTGCTTTCCCTTAGCGAACGACACATCGACGACGGAGTAGTCTGCTGGGAGGAGATGGCACTTCCTCCTCGGGAATGGGTGGGGGAACTGCCGCTCGGGCAGGTCAACGACCTCGTAACCGATGATGGCTGCCGAGGACGCGCCCTCCGTGGACGTAGGCGAGAAGGAGCATGCCACCCGCCTCGACAGCACCGCCAGGGTGGCCCTGCAAGAGACCATGTGGTGGGCGATGCTCCTCTCCTTGCCCACGCCGGCCAGGACGGACTGGGCGTGGGTCAGCAGCAGGTTCGTCGCACTCGTACCCGCCGTGGCCAACAGCATCGGGGGAATAAGGTCGCCGCCCCCGACACAGAACAGCTCCCCCTGAATCCTGTCAGGGGGCGGGGTGACCGTAGTCAGCTGGGAGCAGCCCTCGACCCGGGCGATGTCCCGCAGCTGCCCGTCGATGTCCCTGGCGACGCCGGGCTGGCTGATGACCTCGCCGCAGACTACGGGCGGGAGGGGCAGCGGCACGCCGGACCATGCCGCGTCGTGGACGTAGAGGGCGAAGACGTCGGCCGGGGTCAGGGCGCAGTCGAACGCGACGACCGGGCCGACGAGGAGCTCGGCATGGGAGTTTGGGGCGGTCGACCCGCCGATTGCCAGCACCGGGAAGTCGGCCGTGGAGGGGTAGGGCATGTACACGGACTGCAGGCGGATTCCGTTGACGTAGAACACAGTCCGGGCCCGCTCCTTGCCGTCGCCGGGGATATGAGTGACCGCGACATGCCACCAGGCGCGCTTGGCGACGGCGTGTGTTGACACGGTGACGGTCTGGTTCTTAGAGACGAACTCGAGTCCGTCGGGCAGGCAGGTTAGTTTGATGAGGGGGGCGTGCCCCACAGACACCATCCTGACGGGCGTGGACGTCTGGGGTACCCTCATCCACATGACAAGGGCGTAACCGTCCGACCCGGGGAACGTCTCGCGGACAGTGATCTTGCCCACCGTCAGCGGCCGTTTGAGGACGATCGACGCGGTCACACTGAGCCTGATCCAGGTCGTGGGCCGCCGGGGGACGTGACACACATCCGCCAGCCTACGGGCAAGCACGTCTGACGTCGAGATGCTTCCCCACAGCGCCCTGATGTGCCGGGGGAGTGTGTGGTGCCGTAGGATGGGCGTCAGGGCGGCCCAGCTCTCGTGGTACAGCGGGTTGGTCGGGTCCATGAGGGCGCTGGTCGTCAGCAGCCGCACGGGCACGTCCGCGTCGGCCAGGACGACGTTGGAGTTCCTCGGGTCGGGGGAGAACGCCGCGTCGTCCGTGCACTGGGCGATGAAGGTCATCAGCTTCCTGAAGGCCGCGCGGTACTTCGGCTGGTCTCCGCTGCTGACGACGAGGTTGGTAGCCACCTCGACCGCGGCGACCGTGCCGATCACCACGTACTGCTGGCCTGTAGCAGCGTCCCTGCGCCTCTGGAGGGCAAGTCTGAATATCCTGGCGACGAGGGGCTCGAGCAGGGCGGGGTCGGCGGTCACCTGCCGGGCTAGGTCCGGCTCCATGTGCCGAATGAGCTGACCGACGTCGGACTCGTGCTCCGGGTCGAACGGACGGTCGTCGGCGCCGTTGGTGTGGGCAACGGCGGCGATGAACTCGATAAGCTCGACAACGAACTCTCTGCTGACGACCTCGCTCCGGTCGGGGGCCAGGACGACGCGGTGCAGGAACGACCCCGCCCACGAGCTCATGACGAAGCGGTGGCGGGGCGACCAGACGACGGACCCGAGCATAGGTTCCGCGGTCAGCAGCTGGACGACGGCCGTGAGCAGCTCGGTTCTAGAGGTGAGGGGGCCGACGACGTCGGTGGGTATGTCGGGCAGCGGGTCGGCGACGAGTAGCTCGAGCAGGCTGCTGAGCATGGCCTTGGCTCTCCTGTGGGCGGTGTCCTCCTGGCCTGGGGTGTACTCGACGCTGATCGTCTGGGACGTCGCCCGCAGCACTGAGCGGCGGAAGGGGGCGTGGGCCTCGAACGTGTGGCGCAGCTTGGTGTGCAGGCAGTGCTCCAGGTACTCTGTTGCGAGCACCGGCTTCACTGCGAGCACTGCGTCGATGAGCATCGGGTATGTCGTGTAGTGCACCTCCCCCACGGATCCCTCGGCCAGCAGAGTCCAGCAGCGGGCTGCCAGCGTGGTGAACGCCCCTAGCACGCCCTTCAGCAGGGAGTCTGTGAGCTGCGAGACGAACTCCACGAGCATGACGGTGCAGCTTATGTCGTCAAGGAACACAATGACGTCGTCGTCACCTATACGGGACCAGAGCATGGGCACGAGCTCAGGTGCCTTGATGTGCCGCAGCCCCGAGGCCAGCAGGCCGTGAATCCACCTCCGGTCGGGCAGGATCAGTGCCGGTCCCCACGAGGCCTTCTCGCCCTCTTGCAGCCCCTCAATCGAGGACAGCAGCACCTCAAAGCCCTGGTGTCGCCAGTCAACGTCGTCTGTGGCCGGCAGCATGGCGCAGCACCGGATGACAGTCGCGATGACCCTGCTGAACTCGGTGCGGGCCAGGCCCTGGACCGTGCGGCGGTTTGCCTCAGTAGTGAGCTGGGCGATGACTCCGTCGCCGTCTACAGGCCCGAGAACGGTCCGTGCGGCCTCGTGGGCCTCGGTCATGTTGCATGGGAATGAGTGGACCAGCCGACGGTCCTCATGGCGCTCAGCCGACGGGGGCAGGCCGCACAGCACGAGCAGGGTGTCGCACACGAAGTCAATCTGTCTGCGCCCCGTGAGGGCCAGGACGTCGGCGAGCATGGCGCGGTATATTGAGAGGATGAGGCCGTTCAGCTGCTGCCGGATGATGTCGTTCCTCGTGTTGGTGGCGCAGGGGATGAGCTCGAGCACTGTCTGCACGACGTGCGAGGCGAGTGGGTGCGAGAGGAGGGGCGCCGTGGGGTGGTGGGAAACGTAGTCGTACAGTGTTACAATGAACTCCGTCGCAATGCCAGGTTCGTCACACAGGCACAAGGAGCGTTCAATGATACTTGCATGCTCTGCATTGGTCATGGATTGTGTGATATAGTCTTGTCGGACCCGTTTCAGCAACTTGATCACAAGTGCGCTCTTCTGGTCGCTATTAGGGCCTTCTAGATACTTTCCTACATCAATAAACAGACTTGCTAGCGAGCTAGCTTCATCTGTAGTCATCCCGGGTCGTAGCTTGGCCGATGAGCGAAGCTTCGATGTTTGGCTTGCGCAGGATAAGGAAAGACCGAGACTAGGCCCCGCCGGGCTCAGCTATGGAGGTGCAATCATAGTAGAGTGACCGAACGGTTCAACTACTTCTATTCCAGCGTGACCTGACGAACAATGGCCGGCGAGCTGACTGGGCCTGGGCCGGCGAAGATAGAGTCGTGCCCTGGCGTTGTCTTGTCATGACAGTTGCTACTGAGTGTCGGTTTAGTTAGCCTGCTCGAGCAACCAATCACGATAATGAAGCCGCTCCTTCCTCATTCCTTCAGCTTCCTTATTCTCGCGGTTCTTTTTGTACTTGCCTTGGCAGATGTACAGAGCGTGTTTATTCTTCAGAGACACGGCAACCGCGCCCCCAACGACGACATTGCCAAGATTTGCCCGAACTACGCTAACATCCCGCTCTATAAGGCACAGCATGTCGATTATGCAATGCTCACCGGCTATGGGATGCGTCAGCTAGAGCTTCTCGGCACGTTTATCAAGCGCAGCTACCTCGACAGCGGCTACCTCGCCGATTACCACGACTACTACCCGACGAAGGTCACTGCATTCGCCTCCAACTCCCCGCGGTGCATCCAGTCGTGCCTGTCGACGGGCTACACCATGTACCCAGACGGCACCGGTGTACCTCGGGCGAGCGGACACTCCTTCTTCTCCGTCGAGTCGAACTCCCAGGAACATGACAACGTGCTCGCCTGCCGCAAGGCCAAGTGTGACGCCGAGTATGTGGCGCACACGGACCAGTGGCTGAGGGAGAACATCGATGGCATCCTGAAGGACCACGCCTCCATGATCTCCCAGGTCAGCAAGGCCTGCGGGTTCGACTTCACCACCCTCCCCAAGAGTGGCACGAACAACATAATGGACTCCCTCAAGGTCGTCAACGATGCGACGGCATTCGACATCAACGCCGGCTTCCCCCTAATCTCCGGCATTGAGGCCGTCCACACCGAGCTCAACGCAGTCTGCCAGTCCTACATCGACGGCTCGCTGCTCATCAACAACGACGCCATCGTCGCGTCCAACGGCAAGTTGCCCAAGTTCATGCTGGAGACGTGGGGCGCCCACCTCGACGCCGCCAACCACGACGGGCCCGACCCCAGCGGCCTGGTCCTCCTCTGCGGTCACAGGGAGATCCTATACGCACTCCGGACGTTCTTCGGGTTCAGCTGGAACCTGCCCGGCGACGCGATGGTGGCCGGCCAGCTTCCCCCCGGCAGCGCCATCGTGTTCGAGCAGCACTGCATCGAGAGCAGCACGGGCCCTGCAGACCATCTGATCATGCCATACCTGTGGTACCCCGACGGCCAGGGCGCCTCGTTCAAGAGACTCGACCTGCAGTTCACCAGCCCAGACGGCAAGAGCTGCGGTAAGGCCTGCCCGCTGGACTTCATCCAGGCTATCCACGACGCCCGTAACGCCAACGGCACATATAAGCAGATTTGCGAGAAGTTTGGTGAGGAGATCGATGCTGACCTTTTCGACAGTTACAGGGGCAGCCGGGCCTGGAAGGAGTGGGGTATGTAGAATGTAACATGTAAATGGGCCGTTTATGCTGTTTTAGATCATTTTTACATGTTACATGCTTATCTATGTATCTATGTATAGCATCAAGCGAACCGAAGATCGTGCTTCGATGAGCGATGACGCAGCGGTCTCGGCGTTCATTGATGCAAATATCGACGATACTACCTACATTAACCTGGTTCGGAGCATTACAGATGATGATTTTGAAGCGCTGAAGGAGCGGCAGCATGAAGTGGAAGCGCTGAGGAATACAAAGGACGCCTCGACAGGATACACGCTGCTTCACGTCGCTGTGTCCCTAGAAAAGATGGAGGCCATCCAGCTCCTCGTGGAGAGCGGGTTCTGCCCTGAGACGACGACGGCCTCCTATATTGCTGACACGTGCTTCCACCTCGCCGCCAGGTCCAACAATGCTGACCTCATGGAGCTCCTGGCACCACCGTCGGACCCTCGTTGGGAGCTGCCAAACTCGTTTGGCCAGACGCCGACGCACTCGGCCGTCCTCGTCGACGCCAAGGTGTCCCTGCAGTACCTACTCAGAGCCCGGTTCGCCTTGAGTCGGAAGGACAGCTACAAGTGGACCCCGCTCCACTACATCGCCCTGACCAACTCTCTGGCCTCGTTGAACCTCATCCTGGGCACCAACCCCTCCGTGGAGACACTGTGCCTGGGGGACCGCACCGGTAAGACCGCCCTGCACTACCTGGCCATCAACTCGCCTGAGAAGGTGGCCGAGCTCTGCGTTGACCCGAGCGGGGTCGACCCGGCAGGCCCGAGCGAGACCTGCATGCTTCGTCTCGCTGATTACCTGCACGAGTGCGACGAGTTCGACACCATGCCGCTCGCTGACAACGGCGGGAACACCCCTGCGCACCTCGCGGTCTTGTCCTACCCCCCTGACGTCGTCCAGCGTCTGATGGAGCGGCTTCCCGAGGTGTGCCTCAACGTGGTCAACAGAGCGTCTCTCACGCCACTCATGGCCGCGGTGGGGGCGTCCCCCGAGATGGCCGCGACTGTGCTCGACTGTACCGACGTCGACCCGATGGTCATAACACCACGTGGGACGGCCCTGACAGTGGCAGTCAAAGAGGACGACGTAGAGACGACCGCGTTGCTCTTGGATGTGACGATGGCGGTCCTGTGCGTCGACGACATCACCGAGCTGCAGACAGTTAACCGCGCGCTGGCCGCCTGGCTACGGGCCCCGGACAGCCATGGCAACACCGTGCTGCACGTGGCGTTTGAAGACAACAGGCTCGAGGTGATGAAGGTCCTGCTCCTCTGTGGGCCTAACCTGCCTCTGCTCGTCGCCAATGAGGCCGGCGACCATCCTCTTGCCCTTGCTCTGCGGAAGGGGCACTACAACTTGCTCGACCTGCTGTACGACTCCGGGCCAGAGCTCCAGGACGCCGTGTATGCAGCGCTGCAGCTCCATGACGGGGATCGGTGGACCGCGTGCCACCATCTGAGCCGACTGGGCGATGCGTACCTGATGAACAAGTTTATCACATTCAGCGGGCCCCGGTTCAATCCGGACCAGGTCACACGGCTCGGGGAGACGCCCCTGCACATCGCCGTCGCGGACAACAACCGAGAGATGGTGACAATCCTGCTGGCACACGGTGCCCAGGCTGTGCCGACCATTGACGGGTACTACCCCGTCCACACCGCCGTACAGCACAACAGGGTCGATCTGTTCCAGCTGCTGCTGACCACACAGCATGCGTCGGACCCTATCGCCAAGATGTACACGCGTGTCGAGCCTAAGTTGTCCCTGGTTGAGCTGGCGACGGAGCACAGGTCCTTTGGCATCCTGGGGGCCCTGAAGCGGGTCGACGGGGCATGGGCCGACCTGCTCACGAACTCGCCCGTCGGTCTCATGCTACACAGTCTGCTGCCCGACGTCGACCCGCTACAGGCCCTGCCCGAGAGCTATGTCGCGGCGGTCGATCAGTTGTGGAAGTCGGTCACCGATGAGGAGACGAATGCCACTGCCTCGACCAACGATGCCGCACGTGACACCATCGTCGAGGCCCAGCTGTTCATCGACTCCCTCACACGTGCCAGCGGTCCCCGCGACCAATTCGACCCGTATGTCCGGACGCTGTACGCTCTGGTCGATCTCCTGACGGGGACGATATCGGGGTCGAGTCTCAGCGCCCTGCTGAACTTGTCAGAGGGGCTCCGGGACGCGTGCGTGACTCGGGCGTCGGTCAGCCTCATCGCGCACCTGCTGTCCCTTGGGGCCGACGTGACCTTTGGGGACGTCGCAGAGAGGCCGGCAGCCCACCTGGTCGTCCAGCCGAGCTCGCTGTTCACCCGCTACGTCCTGCCGCTGCTCGTGAGCCAGGGGTCGGATCTCACGGCGCCTGCCGGGGATGACTCGACACCCCTCATGCTGCTCACGGGAGACTGGTCGTCGTTTGGCCTGGCTCTCCACTGCGTGTCAGACGCCGTCCCAGCCCGCCCCAGATCGGACCACGTTCGGCGACGGCGGATGTCGGTCGCCCCGCCCGAGACAGTGACAGTGCGGTCGGACGAGGGCACTGAGCTGGTGATCGGGCCAGCCCCGACGTTTAACATAGCAGACAACAAGACGCTCGAGCGGCCCATCCCCGCCGCTCAGGGCGGGTGCACGGTCTGCGGCAAGAAGTTCAGCCTGCTGACGCGGCGGCGGCACTGCCGGATGTGTGGGAACGCGTTCTGCGACGACCACTGTAGCGAGAAGGCAGACCTGCCGTGGCTCGGGTATAAGAGCCCGCAGCGGGTCTGTCATGCCTGCCTGCTCATCGTGGCGACCAGTGTGACGGAGAGCTGAGGGCCTGTACTTAAATGCGGTTATGTTCGGCCATGCCTTCAGCTCCTGGGGGAGGTCGACTGCCGTGGCAACGCAGAAGCAAAATCGATCCCAACGTTCAACGACGATGATAGAACAATCAAAACCACCGCATATTGACGCATTCCGTGCTGCCTACGCTCTTTCAGTCCGCATCACGCAGGACATGGCCGGTGATGTCCCGTCGATACTTGCACGGCTATTTCAGCTCGAGTTCGGCGATAGTGCTGAACTCAATGACGATAGAATCAATCAGGGCGTCATTGGTGACGATTTAGCAGCAGTTCTGAGCGACCTGGAGCCATCGAATGCGGCTGCACGGATTCTTCTCTGCCGAGCTCGCCAGTATCTCCATGCTGGCCCCGAGCTGAGCATGAACATCGAGCTGTCAGACGGTGTGGTGCTCCCAGACCGGCTGCACACCGTTCTCCAGGGCACGCTGTGGGCGATTCTTATGGGTGCGGGGGCGGACCCCGACCTGTACGACGAGGAAGATGAGGGTGACCTCGGTCGGAAGGAGCACAAGGTGTACGACCTCGTAGCACCAGAGACGCACAAGTCGCTGTGGTTCCTCTGCAAGAAGACCTTCTTCACCTACAACGTTGCAACAAAGGAGAACCACCTGACCAAGGACGGCGACGGCAGCCTTCCCATCAGCCTGTTCCGGCGGTATGGCGGGCGTCTATTCTCTCGAGGCTATAACGACAACCAAATTCTCGGCTACCCCTCCCAGGAGTATTCCCCTCAGTACACTCTGGTTCGAGTCCCACCAGTGCATGATTTTTTCGTAGATGAGAGTGTGGCTGTTGCCGTCACTCCTATGGGGCTGTACGGTTGGGGCTGTGACGGGGAAGGCGTCCTCGGTCTCGGTTGGGATGGGCCAGCGTTCCCGACCCGACTGGTTTTCAATGCGAGCTCCGCCGTCGCCTCGTTCGAGGCTGAGTTGCGGTCATGGCACAAGGACCGGCTCGTCACGCAGCTGGTCCTGACGCACAGCCTCGCCCTGCTGTCGACCCGGGCGGGACTCGTGGCTTCTGGCCAGTTCTCCGAGTGTCTTGTGAATCCTGGTCTCGAGACGACCGAGTTCAACCCCGTTCCCCTGCCCGACGGGTTTAGGGCCGGCCACGTCGAGGTAGTTGGTGAGATGGTTCTTGTTACTGACGAGTGCACAGGCGCCGTGCTTGCGTCTGGGACTAACGAGTGCGGTCAGCTGGGCCTGGGTCGCGTCGACGACCTGACCCGGCTGGTTCCGCTGCCCTACTCCTTCGACCGTGTGCTATTCAACTCATACACCCACACTGTCCTCTCCGCCGGCCGGGCCCTGCTCTTCATCGGCGACCCGCGGCCCCAGTTCCGCCACTTCCTCCCAGACAACGGCGACGCGATGCTCACTGCGCCTGTCCCTCTGGTTCTCCCCCATGCAGCGTCTGCCGCTTTCCTGTCGTTCTCCATCGCTCTATTCGTCCGCGCAGACGGCCGCGGTGCTTTCGGTGCGGACAATGAAGGTCACTCCATTTCCTTCCCTTTCATCCCGACCGTAGTCCGTGTTAGCTACCGCCACGGCAAGGCGACTGTGTTCCTTTCCACTGCCACCAGCTGGTACGGCTTCGGCTGGAACGAGCTGGGTCAGGTGTCCTCTGTCAGTCAGGCCCCTTTCATCCACATCCCCATTGAGGTCGACCCGGCGACTGTGACCGGGTTAGAGCTGGTACGGGCCGTGGCAGTGGAGGTCGACGGGAGTGAATAGCCTGAATAAAATTGAATAGGACCAGCACTTTAATACACTCACTGCCGCTCACCTACCGCGGCTGAACCACTCAATGGTGTCCGAGACCCGCTCGACGGGAACATCGGTCACCCCGGCCTTGGCGAGCAGGTGCTTCTGGATGTCTGGCGGGAATGAGAGGAACTGCTCGACCACGTCGCCGTCAATAAAGCCCTTTGGCTCGATCTCCGGCCGCTTGTCGCTGAAGAAGGCCCGGTGGAACCTGTGGGGGATGTTCACGTTCACACCGACAGTGACCTCGGCGATGACCTGCTCGATGGCGTGCAGGAGGGCAAACGAGTCCGCGGGTATCCTGTAGATTGTGCCTACCCCGCCGTTGACGGTGGCGTAGACGACCTCGGCCACACCGGGGCCCTGCTCGCCGGCAGCGCCGTCAGCCTCGGCCACGGGGGCGGGAGCGAAGACGTTGACCTGCTCGCCCAGGTGGAACGTCGCGATGTTCTTGAGGAGGACCTTGGCCTCGTCGTGGGTGTCCTGCCGCACGATGAAGATGTTGCGGTAGGTATCGGCGACGAGGAACGTGTCCTTGTCGAGGGCGTGGACCGCGCTGGTCCACACGGGGTTGTAGTCGGACGCGACCTCCTCCAGGGAGATGCCCTCCTCGTTGAGCTGGAGCACCGTCACTGACTTGAGGACGTCGCCCGCGATGATGCGGTTGCCGATGCTCGTCACGGTGACGCACAGCGCCATCCCGTAGTACCCGATGTCTGCCAGCAGCTCCTTGGTGGTCGGGTCCCACCGCAGCAGCTGCACCTTGGAGTCGAGGGCCACGACAACCCTGCCGTCGAAGAAGGGGCACAGGTCGAACACGCCGAGGTTCGACACGGTCCACTGGGCGACGAGGCCGAGCACCCGCTTGGCACCGTCTGACCTGACCTCGAACACGAGCACACGGCCCTGACGGGCCTCGACCTCGTCTGGGTATGCGAGCGCGGTGCCTGCGATGAGGTACTCGGCGTTGTCCCCGCTCAGCTTGGTCGACATAAGGGCAGACACGACCTCGTGGTCATCGAACTCGAACCGATCGAGGACGTCCATGGACGCCGGATCGATCAGACACAGGGCGCTCTGCTGCCCCTCGACCCCGCCCTCCGTCGTCACCCGAATGGTGCCGACGGCGTGCAGCCCGGTCGTCTCGTGTGTAGCGATCCGTCGGGGGAGCTCTCCAATGGGGTAGGAGATCGCCTGCATGTGCTGGACGGGGTCCAGAGAGCACACCGACAGGCCATTGGGCGACGCCACGAGCAGGACGTCGTGGGCTGTCCCGTTGACGGTCAGTCGGCCCATAGCACCACCGTACATGCCGTCGAAGGGCAGGTTGACTTGGTTATGGGTCAGGCGGCGGGTGGTGCCAGTGATGATCGAGGGGCGGGACGAGGCGGCGAGTACGAACGACGTGCCGTTCGGGGTCGTCTGGAGGGCGCCTGTGTTCCTCATGAACGTGCCCGTGCATGGGATCAGGCTGAAGGCGCCTCGGCTGAGCGTCATCGAGGACGGCTGTACCTCGTATGCCTCGGCCGTACCCGTCGGCGTGAGGGTTAGCACGCGCCTCTCGAGCGTGCCGTCCGACAGGCCGATCAGCAGGCAGTCGGCGGGCCCTGTAGCGGCCTGGCCGCGGGGAGGGTCGAGCCTCACGATCGACAGGGCCCTGACCTCGGCCTCAGTCGCGACTGTCACCGTGGCGAGCACCGTCTGGGCGATGGGGTCGACCAGCGTCACCGTCCGGTCGAACCAGCAGGCGTACGCCAGGACCGGCCGCCCGATGCACGCGCTCAGGGCAACGGCGCTCGGGGCTGAGCTCGTCTGGACGCTGTGGACCTCCGCCATCGCACAGTCGATCACAGTAACACCTGAATCCGTGCACACTGCGACCAGACCGACCTGGGCGTTCCTACCGGGGTCAGTGGCGGCCAGACGGACGGGGCTGGGGGCGGACCAGTGGGTGAAGGAATCGGTCAGCAAGTTGACGCCCGTCGGCGTGACTTGCACGGGTAGACCGCCGCACACACCGGCGTGGACAGTGCGTGTAGTCGAGTCGAATCCGGGGATAGATATGGGGTGGATCTGATCCTCCATGACCATGGCGACGGACCGGTCGACGAATGAGAGGACAGCCACTGATGGGGCTGGGCTGGGGTTGGCCGTGATGGACCAGACGCCCGTGATGGGGGGCGTCTCGAGCACCGCGAGCTCGTTGGCCCCGATGCCGTTCCTCAGGACACGGAGGGAGCCGTTCTGGAAGCCGCCCGAGCATGTAATGAGCTGCTGCGACCCCTGCGCGGATGTGTGTCTGACCGCATCCGAGATGGGGGCGATATTAGGGAATGTCTCGAGGACGGTGAGGTATGACCCGTCTGGATGGGGCTCGGGCATCACCCGGATCAGCTGGGAGTCCCCGTAGAACGAGCCCAGGAAGAACACGGACGAGTCGACGTACGCCAGGCAGTAGGGGATCGAGCCCACGCCGAGGAGCTCGACACGGATCTCGGAGTCCCCGGAAAGCGACAACAGGTAGATGCGGCCCGCCTGGTCGCCCATGAGCACTCTGCTGGCGTCCACGGCGGCCATGGCGGTGACCACGACAGGCCTGTAGGGGAGGGACTGTACGGACTGCTGGTTGACGGCCCGGGGGTCGTAGAACGTGACCAGCTCGTCGCTAACAGTAATGACGCCGTTGGCTATGGGGAACACCCTGTGGACGGCGCTGTTGACCGGGATGGGGACGTCCATGGGGCCCGTCACGGGGGCCTGCTCGGAGAAGTTGATCGCGATTGTACGGATGAAACGCGCCTTGCTCTGGTCCGCGTACAGCACCAGCAGCGTGGGGTTGCCCTGCACGTCGCTGGTGTCCTGGGGCAGGTAGCACATGTCCAGCACGTCCGTCATGTCGTCGTACAGACGGACATTGAATGACTCCAGCGTGTTCTGGCCCTGGGAGGGCAGGGCAAAGAACTTCATCATGGAGGAGTAGGCGTGCACGGCGACCGCGGCGGCTGCGGGGTTAACGGCAAGGGTGAGAGTCTCGGCGGGACGACCGACTTTGTCCCGGATGTCGCCTGAGACCTTGCAGACGGGCCGGCGCATCTCGAAATCGTACTGGATGACGAGGAGGTTGTATTTGTCTGTCTGCACGAGGAGGGACGCGCACACCGCCTGGCGCGGCTTGAATAGACTTGCATGAGCAATGGACCCGCGGATAGGGATCGAAAACAGAAGCACGAGGCCATCGGGTGTGACGTCGAAGACATCCACGATCCCTGTCTTCACGAGAAGGAGATTGAGCCCGTCCTCCTCGGAGTGTGTGAAAGCTCCGACAAGAGCATGGCTGATGAAGCTACTAGGGTGCTTTGTAACTACATACCACCGTGCTTCTTGGCTAACAACATCTTCAGCGTGCGTAGAGAAGCACGTATTGTCGTCGGCCATCAAGTTCTTTGACGAATACGAGTGTTACACCGTTACGTGTGCTGGTACATAAATCGTCCAAGAAGGGTCTGTACACCGCCGTACACGTCAGACACGCCGCTCATGTCCTCATTGCCGCCATTGTTGATGATTTCCCTGACCCTTGTCAGACACGATCAGACGACCCGGATCAATTTCACTAGTCCCACGGCCAAGTCCGGCCCACCCGCTGCCGCTGCCTCCGAATCCCGCCCCACGGCCGGTCATGGCCCCTGACTCGGCCCCCGACTCAGGATGGACAGCGTATCGCTACTAAGGGAATGCAGCCGTGTTGCGGAGCTCAGTGATGCTGTTAAGGCTTCATTTGAGGCTGTATTCGCGGAATGGGACTTTGAAAACGAGTTGTCCAATCTTCCGCGGCTAGCGAAAGCGATCCAGGCCGCTGAGGACAGGCGTCGGATGAATCACTTCCTGTACAACGTCATTGCACTGGTGTGTCTCCGCCGTCCCCTGAAAGACTTCACGAGCGTCGCCCAGCAGTTCACGCTGGACTCCTCGTTCCCCCTGACGATGACTGCGTTCAACACCGCCCTGCTGGCACTCACAGAACTCTCCAGAGGCATTGAAAGCCTCCAGCCTGATGAAAGGGACTATGCCGTCGCCTCTGGGGCCTACGGACTCCTCTGCACCCTGGTCACCATGGCCTCCAGGGGCATCATCGCTCGCCCCCACACTCTCGAGGGGCCCCGCCCAAACCCAGAGACGGCGGAGGACATGTGCCAGCACTACGGCTTCGACATCACCGACCTTCCCGCCGAGGTCACCGGCGGCGTCATCGGGGTGGCCCTGGGCCGGGTCAGGCTGCTGGTACTCAAGCTGCTGGCCAACATGACGTACCAGTGCGGGTCGGCCCAGACATATGCGAGGGAGGCGGGCATGCTCGGCGTGTTTGCCGCTGGTGCGACGGATGACCCGACCACGCGGCTGGGCCGTGAGTACGGCGTGCTACTGGTGCGGAACGTGCTCGAGGCGTCCGATGAGAACCACCGGGTCATGGAGGCCCTGCTTTCCCGGCCAGTCCCTGTGGACGACGCGCCTGAGGAGCCCAGGAGACGGACGACGGTGAGACTAGAGGTCGATGATGACGAGGGTGTGGACGCTGTTCGCGGGTGCGGCAGCGGTGACATCGAGGACTCCTTCTGAGTTCTTCTGAACGCGGTGAGTCATTAAACAGCAGCAACGGGATCAGGGACGGTGTGGAGAGAACCACGGGGATACAGTCCCTGGGGACGCTGGGGCCTGAGCCGCGCTCTTGAGACGGGTCTGACTCATCCGACTTTGGGGGCTTTGCCAACGAAGCACGAGCGCAATTGACATGCCAAACGAGCTCTCCAGAGAGAAATGGTCGCAACTGCCAGATGAAACAAAGGCAAAACTTAAGGTTTGTCACCGCATCATCCCTCACACAGCATCTCCTGCCCCATGGCCGCGAGGAGGAAGCCCTGGTCCTGATCCTTCAGGGAAAGACGCTCAATTTCAATAAGCCTACTGATCTTGTCATCTCTCGTGTCCGTTCAGGCTTCTACTGCCCCACCATCGAGGCCGCCCATTCCCAGAGACGCCGACTGATCGAAGCCCGCTCCATCCAGGTACAGCGCACCGTCCACGACTCCCGCATCGATCAGTTTCGCCGTATGATTGAGTCTAACCCGTCAACGATCGCTAACTTCGTGCGGGCCGACGTCGCCGTCCCTGTACCGTCTGCATCCGACCTCGCCAGCATACGTGCTACTCTCCGCAACGCCAAGGGCTCATCCACAGAGCAGGTGCCGTCCACCATTGTCTCCCAGCCATTCCTTTCCACCAACACCGTCGGGACCCTGCCCGACGTCACTGTCGCCCTCACCGGGGCCGTCCTCCCCGAGCCGGTTGCACTGAACGGCGCCCCCGTGCTCCAGCGCGCGATAGGGGTCAGCGCAGCAGTCGACCGGCCCTACAGATACCGTCGCCGACACCTGCTCCCCAACGCGGCCGACGACTCCGACCTCTCCCCGTCCGACACCGAGCCCGTCTTCCCTGACAGGTTCGTGGGCACCACACCCGCTCCTGCTGCCATTACGCTCGTCAGCCAGTCGGGAAGGGTCACGACGGGCACGGATCCCGAGCGGTTTGGACCGACGTCGATCGACCCGTCCTGCTTCTCAGTACACGCCCCGCACCGGCCGGCCGCGGATAAGGAGGTCAAGCTATCCAGCCGCGGCAGGGTGCTCCGGACGTCCACAGCTGCTGTACCCGCCGAGGAGGAGCCCGAGGAGGAGGAGGAACTCCCCCTGGCCCAAAGGGTGCAGTCCTTCCGCCCCCCGGACACGTTGTCCATGGAGGGCGGCAAGAAGACGCCCCTGCTGCCCCCCACGTCCGCCCTGGAGGCCCGGTTGTTCAAGGCCGGGGGCGATTGGAAGCTGAAACTGCCCAGGATGTCACACGCGGACATGGTCGAGCGGCTCAAGCGGCTGCACGGCCCCGAGGAGATCTATCGGCGGGTCAGACGGCGCCACAGGCATGCCTTCCGCCGCATGTGCCGGACGATCATGAAGTCGACGCAGCCCCCGCCGAGCATCAGCATCGACGTGCCCGTGGAGACGCTGATCGAGGTCGGCCGGACGAAGGTCGGCGACTCCATGGCCCACAGCACGAACAAGGAGCGCGCCACGAAGAGCGTCGGTCGTCCCAGCCGCTTCTTGCACCCCACACCCGCCCCCAACGCCCCCGCCATCACCAACGTCGTCGAGGCCGTCCAGTTCATCCTCCTCGCGCAGACAGACCTCTCAGCCTCCCTCGATGACATCACAAACTCCGTCCGCCGCCTCGGCACCGCCATGTCCCGCTGCCCCGCCGAGATGTCCGCGCATGAGTACGTCATGACCGCGGTGCACCTTATGGCGTCCCCGGCCCCGGACGGCATCTTGCCATGGACGATCACAGGGTACGAGCCGGCCACACAGTTCGACCTGACGGCCTCTGTCTCGCTCGGGGGCCCGATCCCGATCAGCAAGGCCCCGAGGTGCGACGTCAGGTCCCCGCTGGTCTTCTTCGACGAGGTCATGCGGCGGTGGAGGTATATCGCGTCCCCGACCGTTGATATCGCGACCCTATGCACATATTTCGACGATTTGATCGATGACACCGTGGACAGAGGCCGCTGCGAGGTTGTCGCCGACAACAAGAGGGTCAACCACATCGAGGTGCCGCAGGGAAAAACTAAGATCGTAGTCACCATCCCCACGTTTGAGCCCGAGATCGTCGAGCAGTTCCAGCAACAGGAGACCGAGCGTTACTCCGAGCCCGAGAAGCCCTTCGTCTACGTCATCGCCGGCCGGCGGTACATCATGGCGCCACTGAAGAAGGGCCGTGGGGGGACCGGCCGTAACTCCCTCCTCGTCGACACCCGCCCCGCCCAGGCGACCATCCTGTCGATAGTGAAGGAGGCAGCAGCGAGGCTGCCCGACGGCTACGGGACGCGGCATGACGTGATCATGCTCGTCCGCAACAGCCAGTTCTTCATGGCGGACCAGACCGGCGAGGGTGCGCTTGCCCAAACTGTCGGCGGGGCGCTGGACCGGCTCCACGGTGAGCCTGACAAGTTCCTCGAATTTGATGCCGAGGACCGCGTCTGGACATATCTACACCACAACCGGTTGATGGCCGACTTCGAGTGATGGGAGGGACATAAAGGTCAGCGCATGGGTACTATTGCTGCTACTGAGGCTAAGCTGAGTGACCAATCAAAATCATTTTTTGATCGGTTGGTTTATTTTGCGCAACATTTGAGATCCGAGGCACTGCTGGCGGCAGCCGGATGCACAGAACGGGAGAAATCGCCGCTGTGCTTACAAGGCGGTGATGACAAGCACGACAGCTGATGCTGAGTGCATCAAACAACGAATATTCCATGCATACCTTGTCGCTGCCTCATTTGCAGCCAATGTTCCCGGCGATCTGACATCACTGGTGACGCGTGCCTTCCACTTGCAGTTCGGTGACGACATTGCGTCAATAAGGCCCAGCAGCACCAAGACGCAGTTGTCCAAGGAGTCCCCGGCCGAGCTTCTGTCCGTCCTTTCCGATATCCCACCGCTAGCACCCAAAGCGCAGCGGCTGTTGGATCGTGTCCGCTCTATTCTTGTGGACGGCCCGGATCTGAGCATGAACGTCCCCTTGAAGGAGGGCGAGGTCCTTCCAGAGCGCCTCCACACCCTGCTCCAAGGCACTGTCTTCGCCACTCTGCTCGTGGCTGGCGCCGACCCTCGTCTCACAGGTGGTCCCCCCAATGAGCCCGACAGCCGCTGCCTGTGGTTCTTGTGCCGAAAGTTCCTCTTCTCGCACACTGTCGCGAAGAAGGACGGCGTGATCCAGGACCAAGGCAAACGCCGCTTCTGCCTGTACAATGGCAGACTATTCCACGGCCAGCCATCCCGCAGACCATGCCAGGCGACGTGGGTGCGCCACCACCCCGTCGTCCGCTTCGCTGCCATGGGCCGCACCCTCACCGTGGCCACGCCCAAGGGTGTGTTCCAGCACGACGACATCCGCCGCATGAGGGGCGGGGGTTGGGTCAGGGTGCCCTTCCCCCTGTGCCCCCGTGTCGCCCGTTACGAGGCGGGGCTCGGCCCCTGGGCCAAGGACAGGCTGGTGCTCGCCATGCACTGCGAGAGCGGCATGCGGGTCATCCTCACCCACGTCGGCCTGATCGCCGCCGGTGAGGAGTCAGCCCCGCTCGTGGACTTCGAGGTGCGGTATGCTGATGACCGGTTCAGACCCGCCCGGCTCCCTGACGGCTTCCACCCCACCACCATGGTCGCCAGGGAGTCCACCGTGCTCGTGGGGCAGGGTTCCCGACAGCTCGTGGCCGGCTTCAACAACTTCGGGCGGCTGGGACTCGGCCACTGCGATGACGTGAGGGGCTTTGTGTCCATGCCGTTCTTTGTCGATGAGATCGTGTACAGTGGCTTATTCAACGTCTATCGGTGTGGTAGCGACCATCTCTTCGCGGGCCTGGTCTGCGGCGACGAAGACGGGGACATGTCGCACATACTCACCCCTGACGCAGAGGTCGAGGTCGACGACAACGACAACATGTACATTACAACACCAACCCCCGTCAGACCCGAGCTGGCAGGCTTTTTCGTCTGCCCAGGCGGGCTGGTCACGGTGGGGGCAGAGACTAGCGTCTGCTCCATCGCGGGGGAGACTATCCCCGTGCCGTTTGCTGTAGCAGCTGTGGCAACGTCGGGGTCTCCATTCCAGCACGTGGTGCACCTGGCGGACAGGTCTGGTCACGGCTTTTGGGTGGACGCGGGGTCCAAACAGCCGGCACTGGTCAGAGAGGGGCTGTGGCCCTGTGTGCTGCCCGAGGGCTGGTGCAGTATGTCCTTCGTGTCCACAACAGCCCGGTCTGAGTAAAGCTTGCCTGGTAGGTGTGTGTGTCACTGAAACTGAACTGAATTCGGGTTTCTACCTGTAAAACTACCCATAGCCACTCGCAGCGCCACTGTCAGGCGCTCCGCGCTGCCCCCCAAAATACCTGGGTTTGGATCGCTGCAGCTTTTGCAACAATCATCTCAGACAGAATGGATCCAAAGGAGCAGATCATTGGGTCTCTGGCTGAACAACTAAGAATACTACTCATTAGAAGGGCAGAGATCCTTGAGCAGACCGGATGCTCCACGCTCAACGTCGTGGTTGAAGCCGAATTTGCCGATGCCCTCCAGACGGTAGCGCTGATGAACAAGCAGCAAGTAGTACAGCAGATTAGATCCATCTCCAACATCATCACCACGTTTGTGGAGCGTGACGAGGCTCTTGTTGTCGGCAATCTCGCCAAGACCCTGCTAGATATTTCGGCACGCATCCTCGTGCCAAAGGCCGCTCTCCCGGCGCAAGACGATACCGCCAAGGCCATGAACATCGATCTAATCAGCACTGAGGCCGAGCCAACCGGCGTGGCGATCGTTCTCGAGGCGATCCACGCGTCCCTGGCCGCGACTCCCCCGGACCGCCACGACCAGTACGATACGACGGAGCTGACTGCCTTCTGCTTCTCCCGGCTGTCCTACGAGTACCATGCGTCCATCCGGCACCACGCCAGCCTCGTCCTCACTGAGCTGTCCCGCAAGGACCTCCCCGCTGTCGTCACACTCTTCATTGACCGCATGTCCGCCAAGGACATGAAGAAGGACGCCGCCCAGCGCGCTTTCATCTACTTCCAGCGGGCCGTGGGATCTCTCGCCTTTTCATTCCGCACCCCCGCAATGGCCGAGGCGACCTTCGACTACCTCGACGCCATCGTCATCTTCATGAAGAAGGCCACCCGCGGTGTCCTGCGTCAGGAGATAGCCCGATCCATCGAGAAGCTCGTCCCTGCCCTCTTTTCCCGCCCAACGCCGCCGCCCCCCATGGTCGACGGGTCTGGACGAGGGTCAGCACCTCCGTCTAGACCCCCGCCCCTCGCTAACGGCAACAGACTCGGGCCCCTTGCTGACGACGACATGTCGCGGTACTGGGAGAGCATGAACGCGCTGTTCGGATACCTGGAGGAGTGGTCCCGCAAGGAGAAGCATAGAGTGTTCAGCATGCGGGCCATGTTCACACTGGCGGCCTACATGAACGCGGAGTTCTTCAACAAGCGGAAGTTTGAGACTGTGCTGGACAGCGTCATCGAGAACTACTTCGCCCAGAAGAAGCACGGGACTAAGAACATTCCTCTGGACGCAGACTTCGCGATGCAGGCCACACTGGGCTTCTTCCGCAACCTGTCGCCGCTCACGGTTGAGGACAGCCGCGATCTCTTCCGACTCCACGTCGAGACTCTGACCAAGTTCATCCTGCCGCCGAAGAAGAACTCCCCCTGCATCTCGTACACCCACTACTCCCACTCGGACATCAGGGGCCTGCTCACCGCCATCGCAGACATCATGCCGGACGTCGTCTTCGAGCGTTGCCTCTGCGTGCTCCAGGACGGCGGGCCCGAGGCCGTCAGCGCCACGGCCATCCACACGGCGGCCTTCATCATCAACGGCAGGCGGGAGTTCGACAAGCTGGTCGAGCCTCGCCAGGACATGATCTTCGAGCTGTTTGTGAACCACATCGCTGCGGAGAACGCGTCCGGCAGCCCCCTGTGCGCCCTGGCCCTCGAGGCGTTCCCCACCCTCCAGCACAGCAAGCCCCAGCGCCAGGCTGAGTTCCTGTTCCACGTGGCGCAGCTGACGATCAGCACAGACCGGGCCGTGTCGAACAACGCCGCACGGGTGCTGGTGACGTTCTTGCAGGCCTCCCCCGCGGAGCACACGATCCCCGTGCTCATCGTCTTCATCCGCATCCTGTCGCTCGTGAACAACCCCAACATCTCGACGCTGCTCAAGGCCTTCGCCAACGTCTCCCTCACACTCAAGTGCTACGTTGACTACCTCGCGGAGATGCCCGGCGCCGAGACGCTCGACCCGCAGCAGTGGGGCGTCGCACGTTCCATGCTCGAGGGCGTCGCGCTCATCTGGATCACCCACTGCGAGATCATCCTCCGCAGCGAGGCGTTCGGCCTTCTCAAGCTGCTCCAGACGGACGCACTCCGCACGATCGACATGCGCGAGACCCTGCTGGAGTCGATCCCACTCGACCTGGCCACCCAGGAGCGGCTCGTGTTCGATGGCCGCTGGATGGACAGCATGGACTTCGTCAGTCAAGACCAGGGGTTTTTGAGGAAGCACCAGGGCGCCGTGGTGTACGCTTGGGGGCACCTCGCCTCATGCTGGGTGCCTGTAACCCGCCACACACTCGAGAGCCTGATGACTGTGGATCGGGACACGATGTCGAATCCCATGGGAGCAGAGTTTTTCACACAGTGGGTTGGTCAGCTTAAGTTCCTCTGTCTCGGCCTGGTCTCCGAGAAGGACAGCCAGCGGACCCCCATGGTCGGCACCCTGAACAAGAAAGCCGCCCAGCACTACGCCCACTTGATCGGGCGGGACGTCGGGCCGATGGACTCGGTGTCCAACGCACCCGTCGACGAAAGCGACGAGGAGTTCTCCGACTGCCACGACTCGGACGACGGCTACATCACGGCCGGTGACGACGACGAGACCGGCGCCGGGTCCGCCTTTGCTGCGAACTTCGTGTCCGCCCACCTGCCCGTGCTGGAGACGTCGATCGACGAGTCCGCCGCTAACGAGTTCCTTCTGGTGGCGTTCATGTTGATCCACCACCCCGTCGCCGACATCCGCACGGCCACGCGCCACTACCTGAAGACCGTCCCCCGGGTCTCCCACGACGTCTTCTTCGACGGGCTGGGCCATTGCGAGACCTACATGAAGAACTTCGTCAAGACCCACGCCAAGAAGGGCCGCAAGAAGTCTCAGGACGAGCTGGCTGTGGGGACGCTGGTTGCCTTCGACGTCGACCTCCTCTCTCTCACGACCGTCTTCCTGACACAGATCACGCCCTCCCAGTCGGCCCTCCGCTTCGCCTACCAGCTGGTGCTCGACTGGCTCGACATCTGGTGCCCCGCAGGTGACGTCGAGCAGACCGCCGTGGTGGCCCGGCTGGCGCGGCTCAACGTCAACTGGCATTCAGCAGGCCAATTCCTCTCCCTCATGGGCGCCTTTTGCCGCCAGATCGGGCCCTGTCCCCTCATCCAGGCCGAGCCGGGCGTCCACCGCGACTACGCCGAGCTGGTCACCGACGAGGGCATCGTGTTCGAGACGACGTTCGCCACACGGTGCCTTGCCCTGATCAACGGCATCCAGCACGGCCAGCCTGCCCTCCCCGCCCTTGTCGAGGAGCAGCGCCAGGCCTTCGTCGACCTCGCCATCCTCGAGGCCCTGGACGGTGTCGTCCGAGTCGGGTCATCCGCTGTGAAGAGCACAGAGGCCGGCATCACGCCCCTAGCCGGCTCAGTGCTGATGTTCACGTACAGCCTCCTGCAGGCTGGGCCCCACGCCGTGCCGGGCATCGCGGCCACCTTCGCGGCTCTGCTCAGTGTCGACGGGCCCCGGTCCCCTCTCGTCGGCCTGCTGACAGAGCACACGGTCGTCTCCAGGGCTCTCCAGGTGCAGACGACCATCCTCACCGAGGGCCGCCTGCCCATGGAGTTCGGGTGCCCCAGTATCCTGACGCAGCAGCGGGTCCCCGGGCCTGAGCTCGAGGAGGCCACCGAGGCCACGCTGCCGGTCGACTCGTGCTCGCCCGCGTCACCCGAGACCCGGGCCTTGCTCGCCGCGTTCGCAGCGGCCTCTGCACTGGCGAACAACGTCGCCGATGATCCAGCACGCTGGCTCCAGGACGACGACGACCTCGCGTCCTGCCTCGCCCCCGCCGTTGTGTGGGCCGCGTCGCCCTTCGCGACGATCCGACAGATCGGGCTCGACTTGTGCAGCACCATCTGCCGCAACCGCATCGACATCGCCGAGGCGCTGGCCACTCTGCCGATCCAGTTCTCCCCCGAGCAGACCCGGCAGCAGCACGTTTCCGCCATGGCCTCGTTCGTTACATGCCTCGTCATGGCCCGTCCGCTCGTCTGCCCCGCCCTGCTCCAGTCCATGCTGCCCCTGCTCGCAGTGTCTCCCGTCAGCGACGCCGCGGCCATCCTGCAGCTGTGCAGCGGCGCCATCCGCTCCTACCGCCCCCTCGTGGCCAACGCGGGCCCCGGTGTCGACGGCATCCGCCTTGACGAGGACGGCCCCCTGTGGCCCGTCCTCGCCGACGACACCGACGCCCTTGTCCACCACATGCTGCATATGACCCTGCTTTGCCTCAGAGACGCGCAGCACCGGCCCGTGTACATCGCCGGGGCCCCACCGACCATCCCGGTGGTCCTGTCGGAGCAGCTGGAACACATGTGGCGGGCCCTCGTCGAGGAGAACGACATGTTCGATGACTTCGCCGTGGACGCCGTTGCCGCTAATCAACTGATTGTCGACAAGCTGCAGGAGAGCATGAAGAGCGTCATATCGCAGGTGGAGTCCGGCTCCGACGACCAGGAGACCGGCGCCGTCCTCGCCATGCACGCGACTGCCATGAAGTTTATATACAAGCTCACGTGCTCCACTGACGCCGTCGAGAGCATCGGCCGGCTCGCCCTCCGCATCAGGGCCCACGGCGACGCCCTCGTGCCCGCCAAGGGGGATGACACGGAGGCCCCCGCGACCCTGGACGAGCGCGTCGCGTTCCACATGGTCATGAGCGCGTCAAGTGAGCACGGGTTCGCGACGCTCGACCACGCGGCCCGTCTGCTGGCGTATGCCCTGTTCATGGAGCAGGATCAGACGCACCTCTTCACCATCACCCGCTACCTCGTCCACGCCGCCTCGATCGCCGGCCATGAGGTCAGCTCCGCCTACGGGGCCGACAACGAGCTCTCCCAGACCGCCCAGCAGGTGGCCGCCACCGCAGGGGAGGCCCGGGATGCGTACGGGGAGTTTATCGAGCGGTGGACGCCCGCCGAGCCCGGGTCCCTGGCGCGGGTGTCCGACTTTGTCGCCCTCAACTTCTTCCCCCCGACGGGTGTGGCCGCCCCGCACCGCATGCAGCAGTACGTACAGTCGCTGCAGTCGACAGACACGGCCGGCCCGGATGTCCCCCCCACGCCAGCGGCCCGGACAGCCGCGGCGTCCCTTGACACGACGCACGGCCACATCGAGTCCCTGCTGGACTTCATGGGCGATGCGGTCGCCATCCTCAGCAAGAGCGTGCCCGCCGTCGGTCACCAGCTCCGGCGTGAGGCCCTCGGCTGGGCGCTGCGCCACTCGTCTGCTGCTGTGAAGCACCGGGCAATGTGTGTGTACTACACGACGATCAGGAACGCCAAGCCCATGCCCGCGGACGTCGACGAGGCCCGCGCCCTCGTGGCCCTCTTCGCCTCGGCCATTGAGACCAACTCGAGCCCGCTGCTCGGACTAGTCGGCCGCTCCATGCAGCTCCACGCCAGCTGCACCATCAACCCCGACGAGGCCACCGCCACCTTCGCCCGTGCGGCCGGCGTTGCACTGCTATCGGCCTCTTTCCCCGTCGTCGTGCAGGGTATGAACGTGCTGGACTCCATCATCACGGCCCACTGCTCCTTCCCGTACGAAAAGGGGTCTGCATTGACATTTATCACCGACCGCGTCCTCCGCGGGCTCTCCACCACCGGCGCGGGCTTCATCGCCCAAGCCCTCGACGCGATGACGGCGACGCCAGACTCTCTCCCGGGTATTGAGGGCAGTCTCGTCGACGCCTACGGGGCAGGGACCGTCTCGGCCCGAATTGTGATGCCGCTGGTCCGGGTCATCGTGAACAACACGTTCAGCTCGCATATGCCCTACGCCATCTTCTCCCTGCTCGAGGTGTTCTGTATCGTCGCGGCCAGGACTGGCAAGGAGTACGCCGACGAGCTCCTGGCCACTCTGATCGCCCTCTACTGCGTGTTCGATGTCGCCACCCGCGACGCCGTCGTCTCCGACAGTGTCCGCGGTGACGAGACCACCGCTGCTCTCCGGGACCGCGTGATCATGTGCTTCGACCCAGCCCGTTGCTCCCAATTGCTCGGGCAGGTCAGCGACGACGACGACGTCGCCCTTCTCTTCGCCCCGTCCGGCACACTCGTCCAGGCGGGCAATCACCACCGGCTCCTCGGGCTCGTCCGCGACGCCGTCAACGACCTGCTGCCTGAACAGGGCGCTGGGCGGGATGCTGCCGTGGCGACGTGCATCTTCCTCATCTCTTTCATCGCGAACAGGTCCCCAGCCCTGATCTCTGCCTCCCTCACCACGCTCGACGGTCTCATCAGTCTGAGGTCCGCGTCGGCCTCTCCTCTCGAGCTCTCGCACCTGGCCGCCGTCGCCTCGAGGGCAGTGTTGCATCCGGACTCGTCTGTTGCCAAGGCCGCCGCCAAGCTGCTGTTCGACACCGGGCTGAACTCGGCTGACCCCATCGCTGCCACAATGGTCGCTACGAGTAAGCCTGAGTCCGTGCAGGCGCCCAGGCCGCTCATGCCGTACCGTAGCCTTGATCTCGACTCCATCCCTGACCCGCGTGCCGCGATGAAGGCCATCTCCGATACCGGTCTGCGCCTTATGGAGTCCCACCGAAAGGAGCTCGCGGTCGTGCCAATGTCCGAGGACACGCTGGAATTCAACGGCAGTCTCATCGCCGGCCTGCTCTTCGCAGAGGTCGGCATCGACGCCTCGCCCTAGATTCGATTATAAGATTCGATGTAATAAAATGTTGTTGAAGTTGAGTTTATTATTCATCATGGGTCGATGCGTTTGACATAGCGGCTGCAGCAAGCTCGTTGAGGTCATCAGTACCGGTGTCTGAGTTGACTGTGCCCTCAATCACGTGGCGCGACACTCCACCCAGGCCAGTCACATTCTCGTCAAGGTAAGGGCACTATTAGTGTTCCAGATCGTACTGGCGATGACTATGTGAAGCAAGGATGCGAAGCGATCAACAAACTTGCGTCTAGTGGATACCTTGGCACCATCTAGATGTTGTTACATATGTTTCCGGTGCTCGATGAGCTTTTCGGCGCTGGACGAGCGTTCTAACTCGACAAAAGTCGATGGTCCCCGTTTGCCACAAATGACCCCCACGCCGTCTGGTGTCCATAAGTCTGCCCGCCCCCAGCGCCCGAGGATCCAAATGGCTCGGCTGCGCTCGCACGCCCCACCCTCCGCGATGAAGCAATAAAGTTCGACGCCGAAGGAGCTGTGTAAGAAGGTAGGAAAACCCAAGTTGGTGGAGAAGATTGCACAAGCGGCTTTCCAAGCCGTTGTTGAGGGCAATGTTGTCGTCTTTGATGATTACGCGAAGCAATGCGAAGCAGCAATCAACAAGCTCGTCTCCAGCGATTACCAGGGTTCCTTCTAAGATGTTGTTAGTGTCTTTTGTTGGGTTCAGGCGCTCTTGAGGGTTTGAAGGAGAGAATGACCCAAAACGCAGTCGCGATTCGGATTGCCAAAATGACCTCAATTCAAGTCGGTGTCGGGTACTGTCCACCGCCAGCTCCGCCAGAGACCCCCGACGGCTCGGCTGCTCGCTGCGCTCGCACGCCTCAGCTTCGTGCTCGAAGTTAAGTGGCGCTAGGGAGCGCAGCTGGCAGGTTCCGGCGTGGGTCGGAAGCAACCGACCAGATTTTATATAGGCTATGTATCCGTCCAAATTCGACACAATGGTGTCGAGACGTCAGTGCTCATGAACGAGGCCGTGGCCGCGCGAGTCTACCACGCCCGGCGTGTGGCGTAAACGACGGGTATTCGTGAATTCGTTTAATCAGGTGATGCGACACTGCCCTCCCTGAGCAGCTCGGGGTGAGCGGCTAAGAACTTCTTGGCGGCGGGAGTGTGGCGGACGGCGTCGATGGGCTCCCAGGACAGCTCGGAGCTACCGAGCCACTTGACGCGCAGGAAGCCGGGCTTGGACTTGACGATCCGTTCAACGTACCATTCCTCTTGGTCTGTAGCGGCGAAGTAGGCGAGCTCGCCCTCAGAGAGGTCGGACTTGAGCGGAATGAGGTGGGACAGGTGGACTGTGCGTCGCGGTTCGTTGGCGAGGAGCGGTACGACGACTGCCGTGAACGGGTTGACCTCAATGACCTTGAACGGTCCGGTGTGGCCGTGGAGCTTGCTTTCAGCGTGGTTCTTGTGCAAGACGTAATCACCGGGCTTGACTGGAACCGACTGCGTCTCTGCCCTCCCCTCACGAGTCTTGGACTGGCGTTTGTGAGCCTTGCGGCAGAGCTTGGCCAGGAGCGCGTCCATGACGGTGAGGTATTCGGCGACAGAGGTAAGCGGGGTCTCGTCCTCGGCGTTGTTGTCTGGCTGGGGTATCTGCCGGTCGGCAGCGTGTGTGCCGTAGAGTAGCTCGAACGGGGTGAACCGAGTACCACTCGAGCCCATTGGCACCCGGGGTGGGCTGAGACGCCCGAGAGGGCGCACGGAAACGTGCAGTTTATGGCATCAGAATTTCGAATGCCCGAAGGCACATCGGGCACGTCCGCAGAACCTCCTGTATCCCAGGAAGAGTTCCGAAAGTTTACCAACAACGTAACTGCCACATTGGAGTTCATGAAAACGAAGATGGAGAACATCGAGGAAAGATCCATCCAGAGGGAGGTAGAACAAGAAGAGTACGAGCTAGAAACCGATGAGCAAGCAACCCAGGGAACCTTCCAAGGCTTTCCGTCCTTCTTGTTCGATTTGGAGCTCCCCAAGAGGTACGGGCCCCGCGACGAAGCCAAGTTCCTACGCGAGATCATGCGTCTCCTGACGACCGCGGACCCGCACTCACTCGACGTGAACGATCTACTGCTCCGTCTCCTGAGCCGGTTCAAGGTCCTTCTCCTCAAGGACGACTACGACGACAACGTCTGTGACTACGCCACTGCAGCCCTGCGAGCCACGCCCCCGAAGTCTGAGATGGAGATCGAGACGATCCTCGCTAAGGCCAAGACTAAGGGCAAGCGTAAGCGTCGGAATTTTCAGGAGCAGGGCTCCAGCAGCGTCGGCCGCCGGGCCCGCTCCTAATATTCCCATCAACCCGTTCGCGATGGCGGGTGTGGGAACAATTCAGGGTAGCTCCAGCAGTAGTAGCGCGGGTACGAGACGGAATCCCCGTCGAGATCACAGCGCCTCCACCACCGGCAGCCCCACAGAGGACCATCGACCCGAGGATACTTCCGAAGCTCGAATCAATGACACAACAAGGAATCATCGAGCCGACGCCCCTCAGTCAGCTCAAGCACAGCGCCCCGCTGTTTGCTGTCCCCAAGGGGGAAGACATAAGAGTGATCCACGACCTGAGGCGGCTGAACACGGTCACACGCGAACGCCGCTCCTTCCGTCTGTTCGGCATACGTCGTGCCATCAACACACTCTCCAGCCAGGCCTGGATGGCCAAGATAGACCTAAGATCCGGCTACTCACAGCTGGCCATCAGAGACTCGGACAAACCGCTCCTGGGCATCGCTCTGCCCGACGGTCGGGCGTTCCAATACCGCACGCTAGGCTTCGGTTGGACCGCCGCGCCTTATTTCTTCCAGTCCGCTATGGTCCAGGTAGCAAAGGTCATCGCCCTCCGCCACAAGGTAATCGTCAACGTCTACCTCGACGACTTCTTACTGTCAGCCGACAGCAGAGACCACCTCAGCAAGGAAATACCCAAGATCATCAAGACGATGGAGGCACTGGGCCTCATCCCGTCGCTGGAGAAGTGCATCTTAACACCGTGCCAGTGCATAGAATTCCTTGGCCTGCTCCTGAACACCACGTCCAACACCATCCGTCTCCCCGCCGACAAGGCCAAGAGGTACGCAGAGGCCCTATCAGAAGCACTCGTCAAGAAGCGCATCCGCGCGAAAGACTGGGCGAAGATCGTAGGCAAGCTCTCCTTCTTCGCCACCTCTGCAAGACGGGCTACCCTGAAGCTCCGCACGCTCCCCTCTGCCACGGAGAACTGGGTCGACATCCACCCCTACACAGCAGACCTCAAGGAGTGGCTGCAGCTCCTGGCCGTCCGACCAACCCGCTCCTTCGCCGAGTTGAAGAACCTATGGTCTCAGGACCAGCAACTAGAGCTGATTATTTCCACAGATGCGTCGGGCACAGGCTGGGGAGCCCAGTGGACCAACACGTCCGCGAACTCCCACGGTTCTTTCAAGGGCGCACTGGCGGAACAATCTATCAACGTGAAGGAGCTCGCCGCAGTCCTCTTTGGCTCACGCATCATACCAGCACAGGACTCAGAGCGCAATCTCACGGTCTTCTCAGACAACAGCTCGTGCGTCGCCTGGATCAACAAGGAGGGCAGCTCAAAGGCCCCCCCGATGGCGCTACAGACACTCAGGATACTCTACAAGGAGATGGAACGCAAGAAGCTCCTCATACACGCTCGACACACCCCAGGCCACCTCAATCTCGCCGCAGACCGACTGTCACGCGGGTTGTCCACCCCACCCCACGTGCTGGAGACAATTCTCGAGACTTGGGGCCCCGTCGACGTGGACGGCCTGTTCAGGGACTGGCGCGGACACCGCGTTTATGCCGCGCCACACCCGTCCCCGATGACCTTGGGACGGACATGGCAGACCCTCCTACCGATCTTAACGACCCCGACTACATCCCCTCCGAACTCGTGGACCTCAGCATGCTTCCTCGTCGTGCCAGACATTACGAGCCCCGAACTCCAACAACTCAAGGCGCACGCGACATGCAAGATTCCCTTCTCAGTACCGAAAGACGACTTCGCATCAGAGGACCAACAACTCCTAGACCGTCTCTCCAGGCCAAACGGGACCATCCGCTTCATAGCTCTCGCCTTCAGGACACGTTCTCCAGAATCCTGCAGCACCCAATACTGTCTCACATGCGCCGAGACGAGTCCAAGCGCTCAGTAGCCGGATGGATTACAGCATTCCTTGAGTACCGCGACCCACACGAGGACGACACCGATGAGTACCGAGCCTTCCTGGAGGACGAGGCCGAGTATAATGCACCAGCCACGGTCGATCGAAAGGGATACTGGATCGAGAAGGCCGCCCCACTCTTTTCCGACTGGACCCCCAGCACCTACTGTCCACAAATCAGAAGAGGCATAGCAGACAACGCCAACACCACCGGCATGACAGGCGGGTCAGCCCCAGTCACAAGGGAGGACATGATCAGGGCCATCAAGTCCAGGAACAGCGACATCGCGACGTACCAAGCGACACTATTCGCCGCGATTGCTTACCTGACCGTGAGCCGCGGAGCTGAAATCTTCAACCTGACGAGCGCTGACATCGTGTTCAAGACAAACGGGGACGCCCAGCTGCTCCTTGGTCGCACAAAGACGCTTGCAAAGGTCACTAAGTCACTACCCAACACCCTACTAGGCCCATTCAACCCAGCGCTGGCCCTGAAGAGATGGGTACGAGGCTTGAACCTTCCACCGGACGCCTGCATCTGGCGCGCGATCACATCCTCATCGAAGGTCAGCCGTAAGACCCCGTGCACAATGCGACGTATGCGAGAGGAGCTACGCACAGTCTTCCACGACAACAGGATTGGCCTACACAGCTTCCGCAAGGGAGCGGCTTCCGAACTGGCACTAGCAGGCACACCGATAGAGACCTTACTCCAACTCGGAACCTGGGCTAACGGCAACTCTCTCCGGCCTTACATCGGGGAGGCTATCCGCAACCACCCTCGTCAAACCCGACAAACTGCAAACACCCTGTTCCCATTCTAACACCATAAACCATCGCACCGGAGGCCGTCAAGGAGACACCCGGTCCAGCCGAAAGCAGCAAGGAGCTGCTGGCACTTGAGGCAGGCATGGAGCCGCCATACTCCACTGTAATTACTCTACTTACCTCAGATCTGCGGACGGTGTTCCCCTTTGGGAGTATGAGTTAGGTGGCTAGCCTAGTCTAGCCCGTCGCAACGGACAATAAAGTTCGACACCGATGGGATTTGAACCCATGCTCCCAGAGGGAAACAGATTTCTAATCTGTCGCCTTAACCACTCGGCCACAGTGTCTGGCATACCGTCGTAGACGCGATGCGTAAGTACGCCTCGGGGCGTGGTACAGGCCCAGATGGACTACCGGCCATCTGGTACAAATATTCGAGAGAGATCGAATATTGACCAAATATTCGAATCAAATCTACGGTCCAGTTCAGACCAATTTTACCAAGGGGTTAAAACCCCATTCCCCGGTAGTTCCGAGAAGATGGGCGACGCACAGCCCCCCGTGACACTGGAGAGCCTGGAGGCCCTGGTGCGGTCACAGGCTGCTACAATAGCATCACTGAGCGAGAATCTTGACGATGTCCGCACGAATGCTGAGGATGTACGCAAACCCACCAAAATCCCAGCAGTGCTCAAAGAATTCCAACACCTGCGCGCCCTACACGGAGAAATCAAGTCAATCCTGGCTGACCCCAGCAAGGAGACGATTGCTGACATAACCACAGCCATTAATCTTGCCGTTGAAAAGCGCCTCGAGTTCCTCCGAGTCCTCGACTCTGCCAACGAAGAAGCGGCCGCCTACTTTATCGTCACCGCCGAGGACATATCCAACGTCAAGGACCTCGTCAAGGTCGCCGCCAAGGCCAAGAAGGCCATCCCTGCCACGCGGGCTCACACATCACACCGGTTCGCCAAGCGTCCCTTCCGAAACCACGGATACAACAACCACAGATTCCAGAAAGCCTCGGGCAACCGCAATGCGGCCCCGGGGCAGCAGTAGTTGCCCAAGTGAGGTTATGCCATCCTCAGATATAAAAGGCACCGTCTACGTTTTGAATACAGAGAAGAATGTCACAAGAGCAAGCAAGAAGCGAAACAAGCCAGGACACATGGCACCTATTGTCCGACGCTCAGCCCGTCTCTGGTCCAGGTCAACGGACACACGTGGTTGGCTCAATGAGTCGAGCGTGGAAAGAGTGGGAGGCCATGGGGGCCAGCACGAGTGTCGTGGACTTACTCCGGCAGGGAGTCCCAGTACAGGACGGGCAGACGACGAACTCGTCGCCCAACGGGTCACAGGGCCCGATCACAGACACAATCAACGAGCTAATGGAGCTGCAAGCAGTGGAGCAGTGTGCACCGACAGAGGTAGCGCAAGTCTGCCCAATCTTCATGACGCTGAAGAAGAACCACATAGACTGGCGCCTCATCCACGACCTGAGGCCGGTGAACTGGTACCAGACAACCAGGCGATTCCGACTGAAGGGATTGACCGAGATAGCGAATGCACTGACCAAGGGGGCGTGGCTCGCCAGCGTGGACCTGAAGAGCGGATATTACCAAGTCCTGGTCGAACAGACGGGTCGGAAATGGCTAGGCTTCCAGCACGAAGGGAACACGTACCGCTGGAACGCGCTTCCTTTCGGCCTCAACACGGCCCCGGAAGCATTTCAATCGATCACGGCGCAGGCGGCGAAGATCATCCGCCGAGAGCTCTCTCTCACAGTGTTCGTCTACCTAGACGACCTGTTGTTCGCCGACCCATCACAGCAAGAGCTAGCACGAAAGATGCCCGAAGTCCTGAAGATAATGGAGCGGCTAGGAATGATAATCTCGAGAAACAAGTGCGTTCTTACACCGACACGACGAATCGAGTACCTGGGAATAGTTATCGATACGCGCAAGAACACAATGTCTCTTCCGAACGACAAGCGCGTGGAGCTGAGAAGAATGATCGATCAGGTGCTCAAAGAACGAAGAACAACGAAGATAGAACTCCAGCGACTCATTGGCAAACTCCTTTTCGCCAGATTCGCAGTAGGAGCAAGAACGCTTCCTCGACTGAGAGAACTCCAGTTAATGGTGACTGCGCCGAGTCAGCGATTTACGAGAGCCTCCATGCCCCGAGACGCCCGCACAGACCTCAGATGGTGGGCGCATGTGATCGCGACAGACCCGCAGTACGCAATGCAGGGGTCACCGCGACCGGAGATCAGGGTCGAGACAGACGCCTCGGACGTAGCCTACGGCGCGACAATATGGACAGACAGCGAGAGGATGGAGATCCAGGGCCGGTTCAAGCAGTCATGCATACACAAGTCGATCAACTGCAAAGAGGCGAGGGCCATAACCACGGCGCTGCGACACTGGGCACATGTGATCCGAGACAGAGATGTCCTGATCGCGGGAGACAACACCTCGTCACTCGCGTGGGTTGCAAAGAGTTCGACGAAGGCCCCAGCCCACATTCGCCGGGAGATCGCCGACCTACACGACTTCCTGCATGCCAACGGTTGCCGCTTGAGAGTCAAACATATCGCAGGTGTATTCAACACAACGGCCGATGCTCTGTCGAGGTACAAGAAGCTCGATTGGGCCATGCCAGCGGCCCTGCTGGCAGCTGCGATAGAGAGGTGGGGAGCAGTGGACCGAGCGCTGTTCGCGGCCGAAAGGTTCTTACCCCAGGACTACGACTACTGCAGAGACGCGTTCACAGCGAACTGGACAGAGTGCCGGTCAGTGGCGGTCCCCCCGGTGGCCATGCTCGACCGAGTGGCCGAACGACTGGAGGCAATCGTAGACCAACGAGAAGAGAGACATCCCAGTCAACAACAGTCAGGAATCCTAGTTATCGCCCCAGTCAGGCAGACGAACATCGACTTGCGCCTTATCCGAGTCGCACAGGAGACAGTCAACGCATCGCTACCAGCCCACTGGTGGGCAGACACGGAGTTGGCGGTACTGTTCGAGGGCAAGACACACATTCCCTTCAGGGCGTACTGGGTCCCGGTGATGACGTCAGCCTCGGAATCTTCCTATCAGCATCAGCAGTGCAAGCGCGACACCGAGCACTAAGAGCCGCAGGCGTGACACCCGACAGAACCAGAACGCAGATAATATGGTCCCGGGCTAGCCGTCCTAAGAACGAGGACGTCGAGAGAAAGGTCGCGTCCAGCCCGCTCCTGCTCCGCCTCGAGAAGGTGACGCGTGATCGAATTGCAACAGAGACCGCAAAGTTCACATTCTTCCGCAACATGACCAGAGAACCAGATGACTCGGACTTCGAGGCCTACCTCGGACAAAATGACGACCCGGCACCAACCCCACGGGAAGCTGCATGGGAGATCGTACGACAAGCCCACGAGAAAATCCATGACCAGAAGTGGGTGCAAGAGTTCGAGGAGGTGGCAATCGCGGGGGATGATGACGACACACTGCTATGGTTCATTATAGGGGAGGTGCCCTTCCTCGCCAAAGACTCACTGCTAACGAAGGAGGCAAACATCAGAGATGGAATGACCGCATTGGGCGAACCCATAGAATGCCCACCACTCCACCGGGCCCTGATCAAGGCTTGTGGCAGATTGGCTGGAAGGTGCCCAACGTCAAGCCAGCGTCGAACAGGGAAAGCATGGCCAATAGCCAGGGAGACCCTGTCACAGGCCGCGGTGCAAGCAGGCAAGAGCGCCACACCAGCATTGACTCAAGCAATAGCTTTCGGGCTGGTCGGGTTCGCGACAATATCTCGGTCGGGGGAGATACGGGGGCTCTCAACATCAGACGTCGAACGACACGGCAGGGACATCACCATCACCATACGACGCTCCAAGACATCGGATGAACCCATGCTAAAGCTGGTCCCTAACGTCCCCGGAGACGACAACCCGGCAGACTGGCTTGCGAGACATATGGAAAACCTCCCAGATGAAGGACCCCTGTGGCGCTCATTCGAGGCCAGGGACGCGATCAAGGACAACAGGTCCTCCCTGATGAACAGAGACCACCCTTGGAGAAGATGGGAGATGTCCATGGACCTAGAGGAGGTGCTGCGCGCGTCGGGCCACTCATTCCGGAGAGGAGGCGCAGTCCACATGATGAAGCTAGGTGTAGCCCCAGCAGTGATCCAAGCAATCGGGGGCTGGAAACAGCTCGACTCGATGCAGACCTACGTCAGTGAAGCCGTGCGCCTCTCCACGAGCGCTTGGGTGTAGAAGGACGAGAAAGACGGATAATACATAGAATATGATTGCATAAGGCCCCATTAGACTGTACAATAGGCCATGTAAGAGTTAAAGATATGATAGAGAGCAGAAGAGAAGGCGGGAGAAAGGAGAAACCGCAGCAGATTGTCACTAATGGTTAATAAGATCGATATATCGAAGACTATCGAAGAATTGGCCGGAGAGAGTGAGAAAATGCCGGCGAATGGAAATGGCCAAAACCGCGCACAAAGAATGACTATCAGGCTGTGAAAATATGTGCCTGAGAGATGGGCATCAATGGCATGCTTGGAGGCACAGGAGACCAGAGAAATAATTTCTGAAGAGAAAATTTTTATTATATGATGGCGGGATACATCAATTGGAGACTTCGACCGTAGTCGACTGCAAGTCGCGTACCGTCGTAGACGTAGACACAGTGCGCCTTGGGGCGCGGTCCACAAGGGTCCGAGTGGGGTGCCGATCACCCGGACCCAAACCCAAAAGATTCGGGAGAATCTTCTAGATTCGTGGAAAATATTCGGCTGGTGACCTGGGACGTTTAAGCCAATTTAACCAAGGGGGAAAACCTCCCCTGTTCGGCACATCCCTGGAAATGGCTGACGACGAGCAAGACGCAGCCAGTAAGCTCCTCCAACTCGAGGAGCTCGTCAAGACTCAGGCTGAGACAATTGCAAGCCTTGTTGAGTCTGTTGAGGACGTTCGGACCAATGCCGAGGACACTCGAAAGCCTTCTAAGATCCCGGCCGTCACAAAGGAATTCTCGCACCTGCGTGCTATTCACGCCGAGATCAAGACCGTTCTTGCTGACCCCGCAACCACGTCTATTGAGACCATAGCAACCAAAGTGAACATCATTATCGAGCGCCGCCTTGAGTTCCTCCGTGTCCTCGACGACGCCGGGGAGGACGCCGCACGCTACTTCCAAGTTACAGCTGCAACCGAGAACAACCCGCGAGAATTCATCAAGCTAGCCGCGAAAGCGAAGAAAGCCGCTCCGCCCCAGAGCTTCCGCCATCGCCAGCAGATCCGTAAGCCTTTCTCGCGCAACAGGTACTTCCAGCGCTCCCCACAGCGCCACTTCACAGCTTCGAACGCCTCGGGCAACCGCAATGCGGCCCCGGGGCAGCAATAAGCGGCCAAGAAGAGGTTATGCCCACCTCGAAGACAATAAAAGGCACTATCTACGTTTACGAGCACTATGAGACGAGAAGAAGCAAGAAAGCAAGTACAAGAGCAAGAGACATCAACAGACAAGCAACCGATCAAAGCTGCGCAGTCACGCAAGTCGTACGACGCTCCGCCCGACTCTTGCCCGGTGTCCCGGGCACAGGTGGTGGGCTCGATGAGCCGCGCCTGGAGGGAGTGGGAGGCCTTGGGGGCCAGCAAGGAGGTCGTGAGCACACTGAGAGACGGGGTGAAGGTAGCCCCGGCAACGCCCAACGCCCCGAGAGCGAACGGGAGGGAAGGCCCAATAAGCGAGATGCTGAAGGAGCTAGTGAACATTCAAGCCTTAGAGGTAGCAACGGCGAGCAACATATCCCCGGTCTTCCTGATTCCGAAGAAACCATCGGATTGGAGACTCATACACGACCTCCGGCCGGTCAACTTTTTCCAACAGGTCCGCAAGTTTCGGTTGAAGGGGTTGATGGAGGTGGCGGCCAATCTGGCACAGGGGGCATGGTTGACGAGCGTCGACCTGAAGTCCGGCTACTACCAGGTGCTCATGGCGGAGGAGGCCAAGGAGTACCTGGGGATTACCCACGAAGGAACAACATATCGGTGGAGAGCCCTGCCCTTCGGCCTCAACACAGCACCAGAGGCATTCCAGAGGGTCACCGCCCAGGCGGCAAAGATTATTCGAAGAGAGTTTGGCGTGCAGGTGTTCGTATACCTAGACGACCTGCTGTTCGCAGACCACTCACGCGCATCACTCGCGGAGAAGATGCCAGGCATACTTGCGCTGATGAGAAGACTCGGCATGGTAATCTCGCAGGAGAAGTCTGTTGCTGTGCCAACGCAGGAGCTCGAGTACCTCGGGGTGGTGATCAACTCAGCAGAGGGATGCATGTACCTGACAGAGAGAAAGGCCACAGACATGATCAGCTTGATCGACAGACTGCAGAAGGAGAGACGGTTCCTAGTCAAGGACCTCCAAGCCCTCATCGGGAAGCTGCTGTTCGCACGGTTCGCCGTGGGAGCTCGGGCCCTGCCCAGGCTACGCGAGCTTCAATGTGCGGCGGCCTCACTCGCAGGAAAGTTACGGGGCACGAAGAAGGACATCCCACAGGAAGCGAGGACAGACCTGCGGTGGTGGGCGAGAACACTGAGGAGAGACCCGCACTGGTGGTGCTTTCTCACGAACGGGAGAGAGATTCGGATCGAGACGGACGCGAGCGACCATGCTTACGGTGGCGCCATCTGGTCAGAGTTCGGGACCGACTCGTTTCAGGACACGTTCGACCAGACATTCGTAGGCAAATCAATCAACTGCAAGGAGGCGAAGGCCATGGACATAGCGCTGCGCCGCTGGGAGCGGAGGATAGCCGGCAGGGACGTCTTATTAGTCGGCGACAACACGTCAGCACTGGCCTGGATCGGGAAGAGCAGTACAAAGGCACCGGCCCACATGCGACGAGAGGTGAAGGAGCTCCACGACTTCTTACACGCGATCGGGGCGAGGGTGCGAACAAAGCACGTCCCGGGTCTGCTCAACACCACAGCGGACGACCTCTCGAGATTCAAGAAGCTCGACTGGGCGATGCCGGCATCACTAGCGGCGAGGGCAGCAGAGCAGTGGGGCACAACCGACAGATCGCTGTTCGCAACACGAACTTTCCTGCCAGAGGACTTGGGCTATGTAGAAGACGCCTTCACGGCGGACTGGACCGAGTGCAGGTCAATCGCAGTCCCACCAGTTGCGCTCTTACCCCGCGTGACCGCCAGATTGAGAGAGATATGGCAACAGTCAGAGGTCACCCCAGCCCAGCAGCCCAGGGGAGTGGTAGTAATCGCACCGCAGAGAGGCACCAACGTGGACCTGGACCTGAACCGGATGTCCCAGGACAAAATCGAAGTCACGCTGCCGGCACACTGGTGGACCGGCACAGAGATAGAGAACTTGTTCGCCGGGAAGGATCGTATCCCTTTCGTGGCTTACTGGGTGCCGGTGAGGTCGACATTGGCACAGCTTTGTCCGCCCCATGGGTGATGGCAAGACACAGGGCCATGCGAGCCGCAGGTCAGACCCCAGAGAGAGGCCACCTCTCGTGTCAATGGACACGCGAGCCAAGAGTCAAGAGTAGTCAAATAGAGGCCCAGCTCACGAATAACCCCCTCCTCATGGACAAGGAAGTATCTACCAGGCAGCGCATCGCCGCAGAGACAGCCAAATTCACGTTTTTCCGATCATCAGTCCGGCATGACCCCGACTGTGACTCTGACTGTGACTCTGACTGTGACTTACCTCAGGACGACCCTGCCCCGACGGCCAGGGACACGGCACAGGCGACGCTGGACCGAGCAAGGCAGGAACTCACAGACCGCGAGTGGTTGCACGAGTTCGCCGAGCTCCTTGACGCCATTGAGCCGGCAGACACACTGATGTTGTATCTATTTTCCGAAATCCCCTTCGTCGCCAGAGACACATTCATCACGAAGGAGGCGAACATCAGAATGGGACTGGAGGCACTGGGCGAGAGCGCTGAGACGACAAGGTTGCATCGGGCCCTGACCAGGGCAGGTGCGAGGCTAGCAGGCCGATGCGAGCTAACGCCCGGACGTAAGACTGGGAAGGCTTGGCCAATCAGGCGTGAGACGCTGGAGGCTGCGGCTAGGTCAGCCGGGGCACACGCGACCCCGCCCCTCACTCAGGCAATTGCCTTTGGCCTGGTGACGTTTGCGACAGTGTCGCGAGCAGGCGAGATCCGGGCACTCAAGACAGAGGATGTGAGGCACGGCGGAGCAGACGGCGCGCTGGAGATTACGATACGACACACAAAGACAAGGGATGAAGCGACGCTGAAGTTGGTTCCCTCAGCCGACGACCAGCTGCGGTCACCAGCCTGGTGGCTCGCCATGCACATGAGTAACCTACCAGATGAAGGCCCCTTGTGGCGTTCGTACACCCATAGCCAGGCAACACTACGAGAGAGCCGGTCCGCGTTGAAGGGGGCGCAGGAGCCGTGGGCGCGATTCGAAATGATGATGGACCTCGAGGAAGTATTCAAGGCCACCGGACATTCCTTCCGCCGCGGCGCCGCAGTACATCTGGTTGAATCTGGAACTCCAATGGAAGTGGTGCAAGCCTTGGGGGGATGGCGGGCGCAAGACTCAGTACAAACGTACATCAGTGAAGCAATACGACTGTCCAGAAGCGCATGGAGCTGAGCTAACTGTAGATAGAAGATATAGAAGATAAGAAGAGCACAATGTGTGCAAATGAGTGTTAAAATAAGAACAGAAGCGAAGACAGAGACCAAAGAACCATTATGCCCAGTTGCAAAGTCAAGGTCATGGTGAAAAACTAACGTCAGAAGAGGAGGGGCGGACGACCATATAGGGTCTATAGAACTCGGTAAGGGGTGTCTCAATTATATTTATTTGATGGCGGGATACATCAATTGGAGACTTCGACTGTTGTCGACTAACAGTCGGCGTACCGTCGTAGACGTAGACACAGTGCGCCTTGGGGCGCGGTCCACAAGGGTCCGAGTGGGGTGCCGATCACCCGGACCCAAACCCAAAAGATTCGGGAGAATCTTCTAGATTCGTGGAAAATATTCGGCTGGTGACCTGGGACGTTTAAGCCAATTTAACCAAGGGGGAAAACCTCCCCTGTTCGGCACATCCCTGGAAATGGCTGACGACGAGCAAGACGCTCAGCCTGATCCAGGAGTATAAATTTGATCTAATCAATTGGAGACTTCGACTGTTGTCGACTAACAGTCGGGCATATCATCGATATGTAAGCTATCACGCCTCGGGCGTGGCTCACGCCCTGACACTGCTGGGTCAGGGTGTGTCAGAACAGGATTCCGGGGACACGAGAAAGATGGCCAAAATATTTAGAAAATCTCGAAAGATATGATTGTGGATACGGTTTTGATCCGTCCCGATCGCGAGCAGATCGTATCCCTCCAGCAGAAACCGTGAGGATGGCCGAAGGCGACACGGATAACGCTGATCCGCCGCCTGTCACCATGGAGAGCCTTGCTGAGCTCATACAACAGCAGCAGAACGTCATTACGGCACTCCGTTCGGAGGTTTCATCGGTTAAGGACAGTACACGGGACCCGAGACGCCCGTCTCGGATAGGAGCCGTTGCTAAGGAGTACGACCACCTCCGCGAGACACTTGCCGACATCAGAGGTATCCTCAACAACCCGGAGATGACGCGCGTCAACCAGATCGAAGCCGCGATCGAGGCGGTCTTCGAGCGCAGACTCGAGTTCCTACGGCTATATGACAGCCACTCCGACACCGCTGCGCGCTACTTCATGGCTATTTCGAGAGAAGAACGAGACGCGCAACGCTTCGTAGTGCTGGCCGCCAAGGCGGCCAAGGCCACCCACCGCCTCCTCGACCCAAGCGGTTCCAGAGAGGCTTCGGCGGCTTCAGCCGCAACTCTCCCCGCTTCAACAACAACAACCGTCGTGCCCCGGCAACCGACCTCGGACCGGGGCGGGCCCAGTAGAGGCCAGAGAAGGGTTAAGCCTGAACCCGATGACTATAAAAGGCTCGATATACTTCGAAGAGTTTGTTTGCAATGGAAAGAGAAGAAGCACAAGAAGATCAGCAAGACACCTCCACCCAGTGTATACAGGGGCTGACGGGCTCGATGAGCCGTCGGTGGATGAGGTGGGAGGCCCTCGGGGCCAGCAGGGAGGTGGTGCAACTGTTACGAGAGGGAGTGAAGGTCACCCCGGCAGCACCGGCGCTCAATGCGCACCTCCAGAAGGAGACAGACACGATGAAGGCTCTACTAGAGGAGCTACTGCAACAGAAAGCAATAGAGAAGGGCGAGGCGACGACAATATGCCCCCTGTTTGCATTAGAGAAGAAGATCGCAGGCAGCTACCGTCTGATACACGACCTGAGACCGGTCAATGCATACCAAGAGGACCTAACATTCAGGCTGAGGGGCCTAGCAGAGATACAGCATGGCGTTCCGAGAAACTCGTGGGGAATAACATTGGACATGAAGTCCGGGTACTACCAGCTCCTAGTGGAGGAGAACTCACGACAGGAACTCGGATTCTCGTTCGAGGGAGAACAATACAGATGGAGAGGACTCCCTTTCGGCCTCTCAACGGCGCCACGGCAGTTTCAGTCGGTTACGTCACAGATGGCGAAGATCTTGCGCTCACTTCTCGAAGGACTGATAATATACGTGTATCTGGACGATCTGCTCATAATCAGTCGCTCGAGAGAGTCGTTGAGCGCCCAGGTCCCACGGATCTTAGAGATCTTGGACTCACTTGGAGTCGTCCTATCGAGAGAGAAGTGCCACTTGACCCCGTCCCAGAGGGTAACTTACTTGGGCGTGATAGTCGACTTGCGCGAGATGACGATGTCGCTGCCAGAGGAGAAGAGGGCTCAGTACAGCAGTCTCATAGCCAACCTGCAACTCAAGAGACACACAAAGCGGGACCTTCAGACCCTTCACGGAAAGCTACTCTTCTGCCGGTTCGCACTAGGGACGCGGGCACTTGTCCGGCTCAGAGAGCTGCAGGTCAGGATCGCTGGCTGCGACGACCGAGTGCGGTACCCAAAGTCCAGCCTGCCCCAGGACCTACGAACGGACCTGCGGTGGTGGGCCAGACAGCTATCATCCGATCCGGCATGGTACTTCGGCCCAAGAGGCCAGGTACTTCGTATGGAGACCGACGCGTCGGACTATGCGTTCGGCGCGACGCTGTTTGTCGAAGACACGTCCCTCAACATCCAGGGCAGGTTCTCAGAGGCACAATGCTCCAAGAGCATCAACGCGAAGGAGCTATGGGCAATGGAGGAAGGCCTGCGGAGATGGACGAGCGACATTCAGGAGAGGGACCTACTCCTAGCCGGGGACAACACATCAGCGCTTTCATGGGTCCTGAAGTCAAGCACCAGAGCTCCCCGACACATCAGAAGGACGATTGTGGAGCTTCACGACTACTTGTTCGAGATTGGCTGCAGGATAAGAACCAAGCACATTCCAGGGAGATACAACACGACTGCCGACGGGCTGTCCAGGTACCGGAAGCTGGACTGGAACTCACCCGCGGCGATGCTCCAGAGCGCGCTGGAACGATGGGGGTCAGTAGACCGATCACTCTTCTGCGCGGAGAGATTCCTGCCGGAGGACCACGACTTCCAGACGGACGCATTTACATGCAATTGGTCAGAGATGAGGTCATTGGCGGTCCCACCAGTCAGCCTACTGGACAAGGTCATCGCCAGGGCGGAGGAGATCGCCACGTCAGACGAGACGCACCCCGCACTGCAGCAGAGAGGCCTATTAGTCATCGCACCACAACGCAGGACGAACTCCAACGCCAGACTGGCAGCCATAGCACAGGACTGGTTCGAGGCAGCGTTCCCGACCAGCTGGTGGGCCCACACGGAGATAGGGAGCCTCTTCACAGGCAAGCAGAGAGCGACGTTCATAGCCTACTGGATCCCGATCGCCACAGAGACCTCGTCCTCACAGCCGGGGGAGTCCTGCAACAGAGAGCGAGAGAACGTATCGCCAGCGGAAGACAGGAGGAGCACAGGTGGCGAAGAAGCCCCAGAGAGTTCGAGACAGGCCTCAGAGATCAGATACTCGGAGCAGCACTCATCAGGGACCGGGAACGGAGCACCCGAGAGCGCATAGCCGTGGAGACGGCAAAGTACATCAGTTTTGCAGAACGTATGATGGAGGAAGAGGAGGAAGCTGGAGAGAACAGAGACACGGTAGGAGCAAGGGCAGAAACAGCCGTTTTCCTGGGCGAGATGGCACAACGCATTAGGGACGCAGACTGGAGAGCAGAAGTCGAAGAGATCGCACAGATGGCGCCTGATGACGACTACCTCCTACACTACATGATACAAGAGATCCCTTTCATTGCCAAGGACACATTCCTCGTCAAGGAAGCAAATATCAGGACTGGCCTAGAGTCGATCAACCATGGTCTGGAGAGCTCACCCATCCACAGGGCTCTTATACGCGCGTGTGCAAGAATGGCCGGCAAATGCGAGCTCACTGTGGGTCGTAAGACTGGAAAGGCATACCCGGTGACAGTCGAGCAGCTGAAGAGAGCAGCAGCCGCGGCGCGCAAGACCAAGTCACCGGCGCTCACGCAGGCAGTAGCCTTCGGACTGACGTGCTTCTCCACCGTCAGCAGATCAGGGGAGATAATGAGCTTACTCACGACCGACGTTCGGCGGGTGAGAGAGGGCTACGAGATCACTATTCGAAGATCCAAGACCAGGGATGAGCCCATGGTGAAGCTGGTCCCACTACTAGCAGCAGGAGGCTTAAGCCCAGCCAAGTGGCTGAGAGCACACCTCAACGACATTCAGACGGAAGGACCCCTGTGGAGATCCATACAGCACACCGAGAGCCTGCTGAGAGACAACTGCCTTCCACTGACAGCAACAAGGTGGCGCAGATGGGAGATGATCATGGACGTCAACGAGGTCTTCAAGGCAACAGGACACAGCTTCAGACGTGGAGCCGTCGTTCACATGATCGATGAAGGGCGTTCCCCATTGGTTATTCAGGCACTAGGAGGCTGGAAGTCGATCGATTCGGTGAATAGATACTGTGAAGAGGCCATTCGAATCTCACAGCATGCTCTGCAGAGAAGAACATAGAATATAGGACATAAGAGAGCATTGTAGCGATAAAGGGAGATGAAACGGAACGAGGGGAAAAGAATCAGGCAAGAGTTAGAGAAATGGATGTTTCTCGGATTCGGAACAGGAATTACATATGCCACGTATAACCGGCACAGAAGGTCATAAGTGCAGTAGAGGAAGGCTCAGGGGTACCATCGCAAGGTTAGATGGCGGGATGCATCAATTTGGAATAGTCGATTATCGTCGACCAAATGGTCGGCATATCATCGATATGTAAGCTATCACGCCTCGGGCGTGGCTCACGCCCTGACACTGCTGGGTCAGGGTGTGTCAGAACAGGATTCCGGGGACACGAGAAAGATGGCCAAAATATTTAGAAAATCTCGAAAGATATGATTGTGGATACGGTCTTGATCCGTCCCGATCGCGAGCAGATCGTATCCCTCCAGCAGAAACCGTGAGGATGGCCGAAGGCGACACGGATAACGCTGATCCGCCGCCTGTCACCATGGAGAGCCTTGCTGAGCTCATACAACAGCAGCAGAACGTCATTACGGCACTCCGTTCGGAGGTTTCATCGGTTAAGGACAGTACACGGGACCCGAGACGCCCGTCTCGGATAGGAGCCGTTGCTAAGGAGTACGACCACCTCCGCGAGACACTTGCCGACATCAGAGGTATCCTCAACAACCCGGAGATGACGCGCGTCAACCAGATCGAAGCCGCGATCGAGGCGGTCTTCGAGCGCAGACTCGAGTTCCTACGGCTATATGACAGCCACTCCGACACCGCTGCGCGCTACTTCATGGCTATTTCGAGAGAAGAACGAGACGCGCAACGCTTCGTAGTGCTGGCCGCCAAGGCGGCCAAGGCCACCCACCGCCTCCTCGACCCAAGCGGTTCCAGAGAGGCTTCGGCGGCTTCAGCCGCAACTCTCCCCGCTTCAACAACAACAACCGTCGTGCCCCGGCAACCGACCTCGGACCGGGGCGGGCCCAGTAGAGGCCAGAGAAGGGTTAAGCCTGAACCCGATGACTATAAAAGGCTCGATATACTTCGAAGAGTTTGTTTGCAATGGAAAGAGAAGAAGCACAAGAAGATCAGCAAGACACCTCCACCCAGTGTATACAGGGGCTGACGGGCTCGATGAGCCGTCGGTGGATGAGGTGGGAGGCCCTCGGGGCCAGCAGGGAGGTGGTGCAACTGTTACGAGAGGGAGTGAAGGTCACCCCGGCAGCACCGGCGCTCAATGCGCACCTCCAGAAGGAGACAGACACGATGAAGGCTCTACTAGAGGAGCTACTGCAACAGAAAGCAATAGAGAAGGGCGAGGCGACGACAATATGCCCCCTGTTTACATTAGAGAAGAAGATCGCAGGCAGCTACCGTCTGATACACGACCTGAGACCGGTCAATGCATACCAAGAGGACCTAACATTCAGGCTGAAGGGCCTAGCAGAGATACAGCATGGCGTTCCGAGAAACTCGTGGGGAATAACATTGGACATGAAGTCCGGGTACTACCAGCTCCTAGTGGAGGAGAACTCACGACAGGAACTCGGATTCTCGTTCGAGGGAGAACAATACAGATGGAGAGGACTCCCTTTCGGCCTCTCAACGGCGCCACGGCAGTTTCAGTCGGTTACGTCACAGATGGCGAAGATCTTGCGCTCACTTCTCGAAGGACTGATAATATACGTGTATCTGGACGATCTGCTCATAATCAGTCGCTCGAGAGAGTCGTTGAGCGCCCAGGTCCCACGGATCTTAGAGATCTTGGACTCACTTGGAGTCGTCCTATCGAGAGAGAAGTGCCACTTGACCCCGTCCCAGAGGGTAACTTACTTGGGCGTGATAGTCGACTTGCGCGAGATGACGATGTCGCTGCCAGAGGAGAAGAGGGCTCAGTACAGCAGTCTCATAGCCAACCTGCAACTCAAGAGACACACAAAGCGGGACCTTCAGACCCTTCACGGAAAGCTACTCTTCTGCCGGTTCGCACTAGGGACGCGGGCACTTGTCCGGCTCAGAGAGCTGCAGGTCAGGATCGCTGGCTGCGACGACCGAGTGCGGTACCCAAAGTCCAGCCTGCCCCAGGACCTACGAACGGACCTGCGGTGGTGGGCCAGACAGCTATCATCCGATCCGGCATGGTACTTCGGCCCAAGAGGCCAGGTACTTCGTATGGAGACCGACGCGTCGGACTATGCGTTCGGCGCGACGCTGTTTGTCGAAGACACGTCCCTCAACATCCAGGGCAGGTTCTCAGAGGCACAATGCTCCAAGAGCATCAACGCGAAGGAGCTATGGGCAATGGAGGAAGGCCTGCGGAGATGGACGAGCGACATTCAGGAGAGGACCTACTCCTAGCCGGGGACAACACATCAGCGCTTTCATGGGTCCTGAAGTCAAGCACCAGAGCTCCCCGACACATCAGAAGGACGATTGTGGAGCTTCACGACTACTTGTTCGAGATTGGCTGCAGGATAAGAACCAAGCACATTCCAGGGAGATACAACACGACTGCCGACGGGCTGTCCAGGTACCGGAAGCTGGACTGGAACTCACCCGCGGCGATGCTCCAGAGCGCGCTGGAACGATGGGGGTCAGTAGACCGATCACTCTTCTGCGCGGAGAGATTCCTGCCGGAGGACCACGACTTCCAGACGGACGCATTTACATGCAATTGGTCAGAGATGAGGTCATTGGCGGTCCCACCAGTCAGCCTACTGGACAAGGTCATCGCCAGGGCGGAGGAGATCGCCACGTCAGACGAGACGCACCCCGCACTGCAGCAGAGAGGCCTATTAGTCATCGCACCACAACGCAGGACGAACTCCAACGCCAGACTGGCAGCCATAGCACAGGACTGGTTCGAGGCAGCGTTCCCGACCAGCTGGTGGGCCCACACGGAGATAGGGAGCCTCTTCACAGGCAAGCAGAGAGCGACGTTCATAGCCTACTGGATCCCGATCGCCACAGAGACCTCGTCCTCACAGCCGGGGGAGTCCTGCAACAGAGAGCGAGAGAACGTATCGCCAGCGGAAGACAGGAGGAGCACAGGTGGCGAAGAAGCCCCAGAGAGTTCGAGACAGGCCTCAGAGATCAGATACTCGGAGCAGCACTCATCAGGGACCGGGAACGGAGCACCCGAGAGCGCATAGCCGTGGAGACGGCAAAGTACATCAGTTTTGCAGAACGTATGATGGAGGAAGAGGAGGAAGCTGGAGAGAACAGAGACACGGTAGGAGCAAGGGCAGAAACAGCCGTTTTCCTGGGCGAGATGGCACAACGCATTAGGGACGCAGACTGGAGAGCAGAAGTCGAAGAGATCGCACAGATGGCGCCTGATGACGACTACCTCCTACACTACATGATACAAGAGATCCCTTTCATTGCCAAGGACACATTCCTCGTCAAGGAAGCAAATATCAGGACTGGCCTAGAGTCGATCAACCATGGTCTGGAGAGCTCACCCATCCACAGGGCTCTTATACGCGCGTGTGCAAGAATGGCCGGCAAATGCGAGCTCACTGTGGGTCGTAAGACTGGAAAGGCATACCCGGTGACAGTCGAGCAGCTGAAGAGAGCAGCAGCCGCGGCGCGCAAGACCAAGTCACCGGCGCTCACGCAGGCAGTAGCCTTCGGACTGACGTGCTTCTCCACCGTCAGCAGATCAGGGGAGATAATGAGCTTACTCACGACCGACGTTCGGCGGGTGAGAGAGGGCTACGAGATCACTATTCGAAGATCCAAGACCAGGGATGAGCCCATGGTGAAGCTGGTCCCACTACTAGCAGCAGGAGGCTTAAGCCCAGCCAAGTGGCTGAGAGCACACCTCAACGACATTCAGACGGAAGGACCCCTGTGGAGATCCATACAGCACACCGAGAGCCTGCTGAGAGACAACTGCCTTCCACTGACAGCAACAAGGTGGCGCAGATGGGAGATGATCATGGACGTCAACGAGGTCTTCAAGGCAACAGGACACAGCTTCAGACGTGGAGCCGTCGTTCACATGATCGATGAAGGGCGTTCCCCATTGGTTATTCAGGCACTAGGAGGCTGGAAGTCGATCGATTCGGTGAATAGATACTGTGAAGAGGCCATTCGAATCTCACAGCATGCTCTGCAGAGAAGAACATAGAATATAGGACATAAGAGAGCATTGTAGCGATAAAGGGAGATGAAACGGAACGAGGGGAAAAGAATCAGGCAAGAGTTAGAGAAATGGATGTTTCTCGGATTCGGAACAGGAATTACATATGCCACGTATAACCGGCACAGAAGGTCATAAGTGCAGTAGAGGAAGGCTCAGGGGTACCATCGCAAGGTTAGATGGCGGGATGCATCAATTTGGAATAGTCGATTATCGTCGACCAAATGGTCGGCATATCATCGATATGTAAGCTATCACGCCTCGGGCGTGGCTCACGCCCTGACACTGCTGGGTCAGGGTGTGTCAGAACAGGATTCCGGGGACACGAGAAAGATGGCCAAAATATTTAGAAAATCTCGAAAGATATGATTGTGGATACGGTCTTGATCCGTCCCGATCGCGAGCAGATCGTATCCCTCCAGCAGAAACCGTGAGGATGGCCGAAGGCGACACGGATAACGCTGATCCGCCGCCTGTCACCATGGAGAGCCTTGCTGAGCTCATACAACAGCAGCAGAACGTCATTACGGCACTCCGTTCGGAGGTTTCATCGGTTAAGGACAGTACACGGGACCCGAGACGCCCGTCTCGTTACGTAGGAGCCGTGCCCGCGAGCAAGGGTTAGCCCAAGCAGTACACACCCGATGTTTAACCATCCGCCTCGGCCGAGCGAGTGAGTCCACCCGCAAGTACGAGAGACATCCCCAGCCGCCTGAGCAATGTCCAGCTACCGTCAATTGACAGCATCATGTAGTGATGCGACACACGATCGAGTGGCCAATGAGTCGTCGCTCATCTCGAAGCGGACAGTTCTAGTGCCGAATAGCCGTCACAGCAGTCAAGCCTTCGCAATGTCAGCCAGGCTTGTGACATAAGCTGTGCCGACAGTCATCTACTAGTGCAAGAAGCACTTCATAGTATCCTGAGTCAAGCGTACTCAGCCTAACACCCAACCTGTACCGGAAGGTAGGTTACCCATGTTCAGTCAGCACCGGTGCGCTTTAACGTTACATGTACATTTATAACTCGTCGAAACTACGTTCGTAGTTCATCCAATCGGTCTCACCAGGAGGTTAATCCTCGGTGGAGACGGCCAGTGAGCTGTGTCGAACAACGGAGCATCTTGCATGCTCTGAGTAGGCGCAGAGGCCAGGTAGGTTTTGTATAGCACATGAGTGTCTACAAGCCTTTGAGCTGTCGTTCGACATCTCTATTTTGCACCGCCTTGGCAGTTAGCCAGTATAGGGGTGTCGCTTACTTACATAGGGATCCCAACAACTTGATATATATCGCGATCCAGACCAGTAGGTCTGTGGACGGGTGGTAGTGGTCAGCTGAGCGTTGATCCACGGTGCGGTGAGTCTGAGGGAGTGCACGCCCGACGACAACACGGCTGTGTGTGACACCTTGGGACCGCCATCTAAGGTTCGGGTAATGGATGCTTTGCCGACGGGCTCTGCACACCTGAGCGTCCGGAAAGGCCATGTGGCAAGTACGGTTGTTACGGAGCATGTTCTGAGTCAGCTAGCGAGCATGTATGCTCTAGCACACGAGTGTCGTTCAACACTCTTCTATTAAGCTATCAGGTCTGAGCCAGGCCGATTAACGGCGCTCGCTGACAGCGATTAGTCATGATTACACACCAGCGAGTTAGAGCTGAGCCCAGTCGGGTGCTCATCGCTGTGCTGTTGTCTTGAATGGTTGTGAGCCTAGGCCATCGTTCGATAGGTAAGCCCGACTCATTCATAAGCCTGAATACACGGCAGGCAGTCTATGATAGACTATGATGGAACATGAGCCGCAACGAGTCAGTGGGCCAGGGTTGAAACCCGCAGTCCGACACGTCATCCCGGAGAACGGTTGTGTTCGGAGCAGTACCGTCGTTTGAATGGTATATGTCCAAATGGTGGACGGGTTAGACCGGCCCCAAGACCACAGTTGGAGGCGATGGGGTGGCCAAGCTTACGGTTAGAGGCTTGACCGATGAGACCCTGCATCGAGGACCGAGTTGTCCTATAGATGAGTGTCAGTAATAGAGTAGCCTGCTACCTTAAGCTTTTGCTTAAGTGTGGTTGGATACGTCCCAAGAGACAGTCCCTTTTCAAAGACGTACAGCGTCATGCCATACGTGGCTATTATAGAGCCGTCAGAACAAACGCGCCTGACCAGTCTTTCGACAGGTTTGGTCGCTTCGTCTGGACCTTGAGCCCGACACGAAATGTTGCGCATGCACAGCGCAGTCATCTGTCGCCACAAATCGAACTAGTGTGGCTTTCTCCGGCTTCACCTTTACGTGAGCGCCGGGTGGTTCTCTTCCCAAACCCCTTTGAGCGCTTCAGACAGCTCAGATTTTACTCAGCAATGACCTTTTTTCTTCCGGTTTCGGGGGTTTTTTAGTCTTCACCAGGTGGTTTCTCTTTCTGATTCGATCAGTTTCTTCGCCGCCGCAGCAACTTCCCAATCATTGCCTACATGTGTTACGGCCGTCACTTAGACGACCGTGGAGGGCAGTAACATCTACAACCCAGCCACCACATCAGTTCCTTCATCGCAGCAAGTACATCGGACAGCTTAGAGCCGAACGGTCGGCCGTGCGGTCCACATGTGGTGTCGGAATATCTTTTTGATATCTCAAAACATTATGACATCGAGCAACGACAGGTTCCGTCACATGTCGCGTCACCAGACGCAACAGCTCACCTTACATACTTTTGTCAAGGCTCATCTCTATCAAGATGACCCTTGGAGGGGCAGTGTGGTGTGACTCAGGTCACAACAGGTATTATCCTGCACATTTGGTGCAGGATATGGCAGTATTCTCTCTAAAGTCTTTATTGGTTCCCTTGTGTCCAGGACTGACCACAGTCCTACGCAAGGAACTACTCCTCATGAACGCTCGTGTGCAGGAGCTGCAGAGGAACGCCCGCAACGAGGGCTGGTCCAAGCCTCAGTCCTCCTCAATGCGCGAGGAAGCTGATTGGATCGAGCGCATATACCGTATGATGCGCAAAAAATTTTCCGCACCATGGGCAAAAGTAGTTCTGGCTACAGAGGCCCAATCTTAGCGAAAGACACTGGTCCGCAACCACAAAGTACCACTGCTGCTCAAAGCAGTATCGCCGACCAACGCTTCCTGACGAGGAAGCACCTCAAATATGTTTCATCCGCCCCTCCTGTCCTCAAAAGACAACTACTAGCAGGCATTGCCTTTATTGGGGACCCCGTAATCATCCATCCCTTCAAAACTGAGCTTGCAACACACTCATCGACGGGCAATTTCGTCTCGGTGGCAATCCCAAACCTAAAACGGGACAACGCCCGCTATAAGCGGGCTAAGGATGCCTGTAATGACCTACTCCAAGATGCTGAGCACCTTGCAGCTGCATTTGGGCTCTCCATCCGGGAAGGTATCCTCAAACTCTTTCCCCTCATTGCCTATGATCTTGTCCACACGGTTGGAACGCTTAAGGCTGCCCTAATCCACTGCAGGTTCACGGGACTCCCCCCAGCTAGCAGCATGGACTGGAGCAAGTTCGCAGATTTCATCTCCGCCAGATGCCCTACAGTGTTAGACCAACGGAACGATCCTTGGCCTCCAACCATATCCACTGTCCCGAACTCTCCGAGCCTGACATGGCAGGCAGTCGGTCAAAGAGAGCCTCTTGGTCCCCGCATCGCTCACTCCGGCCGGCCCGGCCCCATTGTATCTCCGGATGGTCTCAACCTCACGCCGTTCATGGGCCTCGAGGTAATCCACTTACTGTATGGCGCCTCTCCCGTGTTGGGAGGACATGCGATGACTGAGCTTTATGCCGAATGGGGTGGAGCCACAGCGGCCGACCTTCAGTCTTCCTTATCGAATACCTTATCAGACAGCCTTATCTCTCCCATTCGCCGGAAGGCCTATCCAGTCGATGACTCTACTATATCCATAAGTTCCTGTTCAAACTCTGATGTTGAGCTCGCAAGCCCGATCCCTGTTAGCGTGGAAGAGGTTGCGCGGCAGGTTCGGAAAGAAATATCGTCTTGCGAAGAGAACAGCATTTATCCATCATCCCCGATCGTAGCTGAGGAGCCTAACGCCCGTTGGGGCCCTCTCATGAGCATCCCAGTTCACGCCGACGGCAACTGTGGCCTTCACTCACTTGCTGTCTCTCTGGGTATGACGGGCCTGACGAGACGAGAAGCCGTGTCGAAACTTGCCTCCGCCATCCAGAATGGTACAGTGGATCTTAACTCCTCGTGGAGATCCACGGTGCGCACTTTAACCACACACACCACCGCTAGCGACATTGGTAGTGCCTTCCTATCCACCACAGACCTCCGCAATATTGCATCGCTCTTCGGAAAAAATGTGCTTATTGCTCATCGATATGATGCCAACACAGTCTCAGTAACCATCCCAGCATTATCCGAGTTCTCTACACTTCCTCTCAATATTGACGCGCTCAAAACGATGCTCAAAACCGATTACATCCTCATTAGACTGAGTGCTCTGCACTTCACGCCTCTTTTTCCGTCTGTGAGGAGCGCAGAAGCAAGGCGCCTGCAATATGCTGAATATCGTCCAAGAAGAGCCCCCTCTAGTGTGGCTCGCAACAACATCGCCGCTGGAGGCCTCGATAGCGCCCCCTCTAGTGTGGCTCGCAACAACATCGCCGCTGAAGGCCTCGATAGCGCCCCCTCTAGTGTGGCTCGCAACAACATCGCCGCTGGAGGCCTCGATAGCGCCCCCTCTAGTGTGGCCCGCAACAACCGTGATGGCGTCCATGGCGCTCTCATAGGCTTGTCTGGCAAGAGAGAGGGTCCTGTTTCTCATATCCTAGTGGTCGACTTTGAAGGACTAGGAACTGCCGTAGACCGCAGAGCCACCAAACAGAGTCGCGTCTCATATCCCGTAGAGGCCGGCGCCACACTCCTAGCCCGCGTCAAGGATCCTGAAACGGGGATAATGATGTGGGACGTCGCAGGGGTCCACTGGGGCGGCTTAGAAGTTGATATCCCAGCGCAGTTAATGCAGACAGCTTTATACCAAGCGGCAGTTGTTCATGGGTGTCCTCCCATGAGCTTCAGAGTACACCCCGACCACCCCGGGATCTCATTCCCCAGCCCGACCGACTGGCTTCACCACCTCACGGTCATAGTGAGCTCCCTCCCGAACTGCATCATGGTCGCCAAAGACCCGAGACTTGAGAACTCCGTCCTAGAGTCATGGGTCTCGGAAAGCGATGCCCCCTTCCTTGACAAGGTCTATGACATAAGTGATCTAGAGTCCATAGACAAAAGATCCTTTGGGCATATCCATGACTACTGCCGTTCACCCGAGTTCTCTGAGGCGATGTCGATAGCCCAATGTCTCACAATGGTGAAGTGCCCCTGCCCGTACCACATTGGAACAGATCCAGGCTACCATTGTGCTCTCAGTGACACTGTAGCTTTCGCGGCGGTACTGCACACAGTCTCATGTCTCGACCGAACATCTAGGGGAGCTATCACATCCACGTACTCTGAAATCACTGATGCATGGAGGAAAGACTTGGATGTCCTCATCGGCAACTGGTCCTCTCTCCTGCCCGACCTGGCCGTGCTACTACTCCAAGACCTCCACCTGCCAACGCTTGAGGAGCTGCACCACATCCTCAAGGAGTACGTAATAGCACCTAAGGGTGGCTGCTCCTTCCCCACAGGTGATAGGGCCAGACAGGCTATGACGCGCCGTCAATTTATTGCAGTGCGGAGCCCAGCTCGGCGAGGGTGGGAATGGTTTGATCCTCTTGCCAAGATGATAGCGGTGGCGGATGCGGCAGGCATAGTCCCTCCAAACAGCCTAGAACAGCCATTCATCAGGATAGCGACGGTGAATAACGACAGCTCCTTCAGCAATCAGTTGACGGCTCAGCAAGTTTACTGGGAGTGCCCTCCTCACCGAGACCTACCGCAATCTGCTGCAGAGCTTCTGGCTCTCAACGTTCCTCCCTCGGCAGACAACTCCAAAGGAGTAGTCAAGAGGTCCTACAGAGCGCCGGATCATTGGTTTCTAGTCCCGAGAATCCCCAACAAGCCAGTGCGAGGGCTCCGCAAAGTCAGACTGAGAGGGCCCATGACTCGAGGAGACATGGATGCCCTCATACAGAAGGCAGAAACAGCATGGGTCAGCGAAGCGTGGGACCTTTCTCCGGTGTTCAAAGCTCTCCAGAGTGCCCGAGCTCACGACGGTAACTGGAGTGAGGTTGAGCCACCGGCTTCTTCCACGCCAGCTCCAAGCTTAGCCACGCGAGTCTCGCCTGCGACCTTCAGGAATCAGAGAGGGCGAAGTCAAGCAGGTAGACGACCAGTAAATGGTCACCTCTACTCGTGGAATTGCACATCACTCAACATCACCAAGATGACTCTTGCTCTAGTACAAGACGTGGACATCATGGCCATTCAGGAGCTATGGTGGTGGGCCCAGTCCCCGGAGCTGCCCACAACGAATGACAAGGTCCTGCTATACCACGGAGTGATCAAGTCAGAGTCCGAGACAAAGCATCTAGGCGTAGGCATCATGCTGAGGAAGGAATTAGCTGAGCTCTGCACATACGTCGAGAACCAACCCCACTCTCCAAGGTTGATTCAAGCTGACCTAGGCTGCGTGTTTGTAACAGCTGGCAAACTGAAGGTCCGTGTCATGTCCATCTATAGTCCATGCACGGGAGCACAAGCCAAGAAAGAGTTCCACACTCTACTGTCCTCCGAGGTGAAGAAAGCTATTGAGCAAGGGCTCCAAGTTCTTGTCATGGGAGACTTCAACACGAACCTACTAGATCCATCGACGCTGTGGGCTACCACCCTAAAGGAGTGTGGCTTGAGACTGGTAGTGCCCGACGGCCCGACCTTCATGGACAGAGTAATTGATGGCATCGCAGCAACACCTAAGCTGGCTGATCTCATCGAGAAGCCGCTCACAGTATCCCTTGAACCCAAAGGACACAGAGCGGTTGTAGCAAGATCAGGCATAACGGGTTACTTTCGCACGAGGAGCAAGGCAACAGCAGTCCTCAACGAAAGACATGTGGCTAACGTACTTGAATGCAGCAAGGATCATCGAAAGGCGAGGACTCTCCTGAGGAACATCAGCCACCTTGATGTCGACCAAGCCTTTCAAAGCCTGACGTCGACTATCAACCGATGGGCGTTGGTGGACACTGCGGCCTCACATGAAGTGAGAGAAGTCGAGAGAGCAGAAGACTACGACCACTGGTTTGTCGCCGGAGAGCAGATCGGTATTTCCCCTGAACGGCTCTATGAGCTCATCATTGAGGATCATCGCCACCAACATCAGCTCAAGGAGAGGACGAGCAGAGGCCCCAAAGCTCTCGTGTGCTCTGAGCTATCATCAGCAATGCTATCAGTAGCGTTAGCATCCTCGGAGAGCCACGCCCACTCAACACTCAAAGCCTACCATGCCCGAGCCAAGCGAGTCTCTGAGAGCATGGATGTCATGTCCCCTGAATTCTTTAGATACGTCCATTGGAAGCTTTTGAAGGGGCAGGCCAGAGTGTCTGGTCTTCGCAGAGACCTGGAAGGCTTACTCAGAGGACCCGGCCTTCCTGCTACCACCACAGTAGGAGGCAGAGTGATCACCAACCGAGAAGAAGTAGCCAAGGCCTTCGAGGAGTGGTATGCGTCAGTATCATATGTGGCAGGAGCAGTAGAACCATCCATCTCTCGCCCCGATATAGAGCTCGAAATCACGGACACTCTCCTGGAAGGGGCTCTCAAATCTGCCAAGAATAGATCAGCCCCAGGCAGTGATGGACTAACCCCGGCAATTTTCAAATATAGCCCAGTCCTCAAGGAGGCGCTCAAGACTCTGCTACAGAAGTGCATTGACCAACTCAAGACCCCAGCAGAGTGGCATACCGCCGTGGTAATTCCATTGAAAAAGCCCGGCTCTACTAGCGATGCTCCTGTGGCGTTCAGACCTATCTCCCTACTTTCCACAGCCCACAAGGTGCTCGGCACAATGATGATCCGCACGATTGACCGAGACAACCCTCTTCCCCCTGAACAATACGGTGCAAGGCCGGGTGTTTCATCGGTTGATGCACTATGGGCTATTGAGCACGCGAGACGTGGGTTCAAAGCGACCCACATTGGGACTCTGGACGTGGCTAAGGCCTTTGACCGTGTCCCGAGGAGAGATGCATTGGACTCGTTGAGGGGGGAACAGAAGGGCCATTGAGATGTTGAAGGAGATGCATTTGCACACAAGGATCTCTATGCGAGGTAGCAGCACTAGCGCCGCTACCAACACAGGAGTACGGCAAGGATGCACCACTGCTCCCTTCATCTTCACAAGATACCTTGCGGAAGTCCCTCACATCATTGCAAGCTTAACCGCTCTAGGGAAGGAAGCAATTGAGAAGCTTCCTCCCGACATAGAGACCCTGAGACGAGTGGCAGCAAGGCCGTGCGTTCCCTGGATTGTCACAGTCCTGTTCGTTGATGACATTACAATAGTAGCTCCCTCCCTTAAGTGGTTGGAGGCAGCACTTACGGCGGCATGGACATGCATGCTAGCGCTATCCTTGGAGCCCAACGATAAGACCACCTATGTCTCAGAGGACGACACCCCCTCCCTCACCATCCATGGCAATCCAGTCATTAAGAGAGACGCGGTCAAGCTCCTAGGGGTCCTCTTCGATACGTCCCGAGACTTCTCCACCCAGAATAGGACTATGGGCGAAAGGATAGACAGAGAGCTACGACTACTGAGAGCTAGCGGCGTGATGCACTCCAAGTTCTGTCCTCGCATTGTAGAGGTCTACACCCTCCCCAAGCTGCTGTACGGGTGGAGCGTCTGGGCTAATCATAAGGCTGTCTCCCAGGTAGGCAAGCTTGCATCGGCAGCCCTAAGGATCAGCCCAACTGCATCGGAGGCGAAGTACCTGGAGCTAGGCTGGCTGCATCCAGAGGCAATGCTCCTGCTGGACAGATTCAAGCAAGGGGGTGAGATGGGCGAGAATCCATCCGGGCAAGGATCTCCCAGACTGCATTGCTGAGGCACAAGGCAGCCTTGGCCTGTCCCACTCCGACAGCCTTGACCTAGCAGCCTGTCGAGCAGCCCAGCTCTCTCACGACATAATCTGCCGTGGTAACAAAGTGGCTGTCAGGAGATACGTCACGGAGTCGGCACTCACCCGCCCTTTTACCCGCTCTAACTACCCGGCCAGGCAGCCATACCTCGACCATCTAACGGCTGGGCCAGCGAAGCGCCTCGCGATGCTACGGCTATCGTGTCTACCAATGCCAACGAGAGGGGCTCTTCCTGACGCGTGGCAGCCGGTCAGGGGAATCCTACAGGACCTGAAGGATGAACCGGAAGCCGCCGCAGCTCTTGAGGCATGTCCTCTCTGTCAGGGTGAGGCCATCGCCGCGGCTGTGATTGAGATCCTGACGTCCCCTACCAAGACCTTAGCAGTGCTGAGATCCAGGACGTGGGTTGTCCTGAACCAGACCCACTTGGCTAAGTGCGACCACTTCAAGATTAACCCCATCCTCCTTTTCAAGGACCCCCTGACCCTGAGCAGGCGTGACGACGCCAAGCTCACACATATGTTGAGTGTACTTTGTGACGCGTGACTGGTAGGTTCCCTCGCTTACATAGGAAAACGCCACCGTCCTCCCCGGTCTCAGGACCTCCTCGATCATCGTCCTGAGGGAGCCCCATCGGGCTCGGAGCACAGAGTCCCGCAGCGCCAAGAGCTGGAAGTTGTGAGCTGGCCGACCCGCGTGGGTCATCTTTTTACCCTTCTTCGAAGGGGTTTTAGGCCCTCCTCTCCCTGCAGCTTCAGAACAGTACTCTTGGGCGCCGCAGCTCTGGCTTCCAATGTTATGAGAACCGTTGCCCTCCTGCGGCTGATCACCGCTCGTCTGGCTCGGGTTGTGGCCAGTGCCTGGAGGTGGACACCCCGGCACTGTATCAAAAAATAAACTCAAAAACTCAAAAACTCAAAACCGTATGATGCGCTACGAGGAGCCGATCGACATCGACGTCATCTTGCTCGAGCTCTACGCACGCCACCGATCTCTCGACATCAAGGACCGTTACGGCTACCAGGCAGCCGCAGCTGTGAGCATCGCTTCAAAGGCTTTCATCGCCACCCCGCCGAGAGACGCCCAACACGCCGATGTTGCCACGCGCCAACTGGAGCTCGAGCAGCGCATTCTTCACACGCTGGCAAAATTTCCCCGTCTGGCCCAGGCTCAGCAAGAGCGCTCCGCCTTCAAGGCGGGCAAGCCCGGACCGAAAAGAAGCCGCCAGTAACAAGCCATCTTCAAGATCTCTCACCACCTCTCACACTCGCACATCCCTCCTCAACGTCTCTCTCCTCCTCCGAGACTCCTCACATTTCCCACGATAGCCCGTCATCAGCTCTGGTCCGCCTCGGGAGCGCCCTCAGACGTGGTCTCGTGGATCGAGGCAGGCGTCCCGATCGAGATCACCGGGTCGCCACGTCAGCCCAAGCCCCGACCCCTATCGCCCGCGGCCTCCGAGTGCCTCCGACCACACATGCAGGAGCTCGTCAAGTCCCAAGTCGTGCGCATCTGCAGTCGCAGGCCTCGTCTAGTCTCCCCCATATTCACTACTCCAAAGTCCGACGGCTCCCCGCGACTGATACACGATCTCAGAACGTTGAACGACGTCACGAAGGAGCGGCGGTGTTCCGCCTTTTCGGCCTCAAGCGCCTCTTGGAGATCGTAGCCCCGGACGACAGCGCAGTGAAGCAAGACCTACGCTCAGGCTACTACCAACTCGGCGTGAAGCCATCGGACAGAACGCTTCTCGGCTTTGCCTACGCCAGTTCTACCAGTTCCAGGTGCTTCCCTTCGGCTGGACAGCAGCGCCTTATGTGTTTCAGCGCGTCATGATATCCGCCGCGTCCATCATATCCCACCGCTTCGGGGTGAAGGTAGCTGTATATCTGGACGACTGGGCCGTCCTAGCACCGCAGAGCCACCTCAAGCGTGTAGTCCCCGGTATCGTCAAGTGCATGCAGCAGCTAGGCCTCATCCTCAACCTGGCCAAGTCAATGCTGACTCCTGGCAGGGTGATAGAGTACCTAGGCTTCAGGGTCGACCTGTCCGCGAGACGCATCACTATCACGCAGGCGAAAGCCACCAAGTACGCGGCGAAACTGGACGAAGCTCTACTCGTGCCACCATCAGGGCGGGAGTGGCAGTCCCTCCTAGGCAAGCTCTCGTTCGCGTCTATCGCATGGCAGGACGGCAGGGCATGGCTTCGACCCCTTCAGGTCTCCGCAGCCCCCAACACTCCCCAAGCAGAACGAGCTCTGCAAGAGTGGGCCAGACGAGTGAGAAACGTGCCTCATCGGTCGTTCGACAGCCTTATGACCCTGTGGGGCATGCATCCGGCGATAGATGTCACCGTTATATCAGACGCGTCGGACGAGGGGATGGGAGCTGTCATCCGGCAGCCGGGTGCCCCCGATATACAGCTGTCCCTTCCCGTGCCACCCTCACTAGCACACTCGCATATCACCGCCAAGGAGTTCCTGGCCTCGGTGACCGCTGTGCGCCTTCTGCTCGAGTCCTCGGGCTTAGACCTGCAGGGCAGGGAGATAACGGTGTTCTCCGACTCGACGGCGGCAGTTGGTTGGCTCAACAAGCAGGCCTCCACTCGCGCGCCACCAGAGGTGGTCTCCGAGTCGCTGTCCTTCTTCACGCTCCTATCGGAGAGAGGCGTCAGCTTGAGGGCTCGACACACCGCAGGCCACCTGAATATAGCCGCCGACTCGCTGTCAAGGTTCACCAAGACGGACTGGCAAACCCCGGCGGGCGTGCTCCGCCGCATGTTAGACTCGTGGGGGCCGGCCGAGGTCGACTTGACTGGTCACCCCACGAAGGAGCTGCTCCTCCCGTCGTACACCAGCCGCTCCGTGCCGTTCACCGGAGACGGTCTGAACCAGAACTGGTGCGGTCGGAGAGTCTTCCTTGCGCCCCCCTGGGCCATGGTCCCAAAGGTGCTAGCCAAGCTTTACCGTATCATAGAGCCTCTAGGAGACCGAGACCCTCGACAACTACGCTCCGTAACGTTTCTGGTCTTGCCGGACATCAGGTCCGCTCCTATACTCGCCTTAAAAAGGCTGGCGCCCGAGAAGATGTACTTCTCAATCCCAGCACAGCCAGGGTCAGAGCTGCCAGGCGCCAATGGAAAGCACAGACTAGTCGCCCTGTGCCTTCCGACGCGATTGTCACAGGCCTAAGCGAGCATGCGATGTTCGGTGGCCTCGCTCGGGCCACACGGCAAGACTACGCGAGGACCCTTGCGGGCTTCCTGGCCTACGCGTCCACACTCCCCCCGGTCGAGGCAGCCAAGCGCTGTGCTGACGAACAGGCCCACACCGCTGGAAAGGACCGCATCATGGCCAAGACCGGGGTGATAGTCAGGTTTGCCCACGTAAGGGCACGTGCTTCCAGACACCTACGCCCTCGCCGAGGACTTCTGGCCAATCGTAGCAGAAGCAGCTACGGCCTCGACGACAGCAGCACACGGCCCCGCGGCACCTGTCAGGCTCAAGTGGATCAATGCAGTCCTCACCCGGACACCCGAGGACCTCATGTGCTACCAGTGGCGGCAGATAATGACATTCGCGCTGACGTGTTATGCCTCCGTGTCGCGCCCTGGTGAGGTCCTGGCCCTATCACGCAGGGACATCATCGAGACCCCCGACGGCATCGTCATCACCATCCGGCGGACTAAGACCGGCATGACCAACGTCCGAAAGATGATTCCTCTCGCGCAGGGCGACCCCTGTCGCCAGCGACCTGGCTACATGACCACCTGGCCGCCATAGGGGACGTTGATGTACTTGAGCCTATCTGGCGGACGACGGACCAGTACGGCAACCTCGCTCCCGGTCACCGCCCGGTGGCATTCTCCGAGCTGGCGGACAGCTTCAAAAGCCAGTTCGGACATGGCGCAAGGCTCCACGGCCTTCGTCGAGTGCAGCAGCGGACATGATCTTGGCGGGCGTCCCAGTAGTCGTAGTGATGGCAAAGGGAACATGGAAGGATTCTAACTCACTATTGAGGTATATTGAGGACACTATTCGGTTAGATAGAGTAACATCAAGGGTTTGCTTCACGCATCCCTCTGTTCGTGAGCTGTGAGAGGCTGAACAGATCTAAATGAGAGAGAAACATGCGAATCCGCGCGAGGATTATGTTATAGGAGATAATGAGTAGCAAGGTAACTAGCTAGGGCTCCACATCGCCACCATATGGGTCATCGGCAGTTGTGGTGACATAAACTGCACCCCAGAGAAAGGGGGCAGAGTGTGGTTGGACGACCGGGACAGGCCCCATGGAGTGGTCAGACAGGTAAGTGTATCACTGTCTGCCTTCAGACTGGTAGGTGAGCGGAGCGCCACGCCCAGGCTTCGGCTGAGCGGTCGAGGTTAATCTGATCGAATTGATTCCGATCAAATCGTCGCAGTTCAGGAAAGAGAGCAAAGAAAGGCAAGCATGAACCGCGACGCAGCCGGTGGGCTGCTATCCTCCCGAACGGGAGTGACTCCGGGGTCCCGGCCAACACGGCCGAGGTAAGCGGGCCCTGGTGAGAGGAGTTTACTACTTACACTAGAACACACAATCGATAATAAACTCTTCTCCCCCCTGTGGGATATAGACGTAGTCTACCGGACCGTCTGCCCAGTCAGACGTACCGTCGTAGACGTAGACACAGTGCGCCTTGGGGCGCGGTCCACAAGGGTCCGAGTGGGGTGCCGATCACCCGGACCCAAACCCAAAAGATTCGGGAGAATCTTCTAGATTCGGGGAAAATATTCGGCTGGTGACCTGGGACGTTTAAGCCAATTTAACCAAGGGGGGAAAACCTCCCCTGTTCGGCACATCCCTGGAAATGGCTGACGACGAGCAAGACGCTCAGCCTGATCCAGGAGTATAAATTTGATCTAATCAATTGGAGACTTCGACTGTAGTCGACTAACAGTCGTGTGACCGTTGGGTACTCCCCTCGTACATCCGTGGCCCGGTACCTCAGACCCGAATTCAGACTCGAAATTCGGCTGCCAGGTACCTCCTGGCGCTCGCGAGCAAACGGTGGCCGGCTTCTCTTCGACCATTTCTTTCGAAGATGTGAAAATCAATTCATCAACTGATTACTGTCCAACCTCTAACCACATCCAACCAGAGCCCTTACTGACCGGGCGTTCGGTGCCCACCACCGAGGGGCCGCAGACCTACGTAGAGGGCGAGTCCTGAAGTAAGATCCAAAAAATATGACCGTTATGCTGTAACGATGAAATAAGGTTGTGACTAGTGCACAGTTGGAACCGTAGGCCCTTTTCACAAGGCATGCCGACCCTAGCTTGGTTTAGCAGCATCACTGCCGATTCACCGCACTTTAGTCTGCGTTCAAAATCTTGTCAGCAACGGATAGCGATAGGTACATCCGTTTTAGCAGGACAAGCGAAACCGCGCCCGATGATTTTGGAATCTATTTTGCCTCTGACCACAACCCAACCGGAGTGCGGAACAAAGTGGTCGTTACTTTCTATCATCAGCATTTTTTGCCCTACACGTAAGTACGATACCAGTCCGATCTTCATTTAATGGTACGGTCAATGCGTCAAATTATGAGTGGGCTGAGCTAATCAATCAAGGAGACTGGGTCAGATGCACGACCCCGGTAAACGCATATTGTCCCATTTCATGTTGCCGAGTGCCATTGGTACGAGTTGAAGCCTGTAGAGATTTATCAGCCAAGCACCTGCCCCATAGCCTCAAATCTCTGCTGCGCCGGTTGGCGGAGAATGGATGGCGATAGATCAGTTGGCACAAGATACAACAATCACAGGTGAACGCGACATCCGTCGCCTGACAGATAAATAATCCGCATTTATACAGGGCCACATAAACGTGCGGCCACTCAGATTGTCGAGGCGAGCGCGTCGAAACACTGGCGCAGGGCATCGGCCGTAACGTCAGGCAGCCTCGAGCTGTCCCCCAGCAGGATGTAGTAGGGGAAGGGGTACATGTCGAGCACCGGGGTCCTCTGGATCGCCCCGTTGGCGAAGGTGATCCGGATCCGATCGACAAGGTCTCCCTTGTTGAGCGCGATCAGCAGCGGCAACACGCCCTTGCTGATGAGCCCGCGGACCTTGCTGGCGACAGCGGCCTCGTCCTGAAGGATTGAGCCGTCCGATATGATAAGCAGCACCTGTCGGGGCCCGGCGCTGTCGAAGATGGACGACGCCGCGTCGAGCATGCCAGCGAAGTCAGTTGTCTTGTCCTCGAACTTGACGCGGTCGAGGATGCCCGGAAGATGGGCATCGGGCAGCAGCTGCTCGAGGGGGTGGTAGACCTCAGCGCCCTCGCCAAAGCCCACAACGCACACGGGTCCCGTCTCAAGGGCGTTGAGCGCGCTGGTTAGAAGCACAAGCGCCTCCTTGGCGAGGTCAGCCGATGCCTGCATGGATCTAGATGTGTCGACAGCGATCACCACGCTGTAGTCGCGCTTGGCGGGTTTGGTGCGGCGCAGCCAAATGTTGTTCTGGACGTACTGCGAGGCTACGAACTGCACAAGCCTGCGCATGGAGAGGCGCTTCCCCGTCCTGAAGTTGCCGACGAGCTGCGACCGTTCCGTCGGCTCCAGCACAGTTGACAGCTGCTCCGTGAGGCGGTGGATACCGGGCTGCACGCGGTTCCGGATCGCCGCATAGCCCGCTGCGTCGACGCCGTCGTGAATCGAGACCTCGGTCGGGACGTGCTGTAGGGCGGCGCCGTCGGCCCGGGTCAGCTGGACAGCGCCGACCTTGATGTTGAAGGCCTGTGTCCGCTCAGCTTGGGCGATCGTTGGGGCCTCGGCCTCGGGGTCGGGCTGCTCCTGGTCGGCCCTGTCGTGCTCCCGGTTGATCTCATGCTGGCCGCGTCTTGCCTCGGCGACGGCCTCCTCGCCGGTGTCAGATTGGGCCGCGTCGCCGTCCATCTCGACGTCCTGGTCCTCCTGGTCATCGGGCTCGGCGTCCAGGAGGTTGACCTGCTGTACCTCCCGCTCGACCTCCCCGTCGTCGCCCTGGCCGCCGTCCTCTTCGTCCGAGCCCTTGCCCGTGTCGGCGTGCTGCGTGTCCTGGCCGTACGCCTCGTCCTGGTCGTCGTCCGAGGCGTTGTGATCCGCATCACCCTCCCCGGCAACCTCGTCAGCTTCCATCTCCTCGTCGACGTCGGACTCGGGCTCGGGCTCGGGCGGGGCGACCTCCTGCTCGGCCTGCTCCATATCCTCATCATCGTCGTCGAGATCAGAGACGTCGTCGAGCTCGAGGCGCTCCCGGCCGTTCTCGTCGTCGTCTTCGGTGTCAACCTCGGGGGCGTCATCGTCAAGGCCGTCGTCACTCTCGTCAGCGGCCTCGTCGGGCTCAGGCTCGTCGTCAGCATGCTCGGCCTGGTCGAAGTCGATATCCTCCTCCTCCTCTGACTCCCCGATCAGGTCGGCCTCGCCGTCGAGCTCCCGGTCGCTGCCGGAGGCGTCACCGTCGTCCAGATCATCCTCGGCCCACTCGCGCTGCTCCTCCTGCTCGCCGCCGGACATGTCATCGTCCATCCGCTCGTCAATGTCCTCCTGCTCCTCCTCATCGTCATTCTCGTCCTCCTCGTTCTCATCGACCTCAACGTCCTGCTCCTTGCCGTCGATGTCACGTTCCATCTCGACACCGCCGTCGCTGACATCACCGTCGTCCTGCTCCTTATCGTCCTGGACCTGGTCGAGCTCGTCTTCGTGCTCGATCTCGTCGCTGATGTCCTTTCCGGTGCCCTTACCGTCGGCCAGGCCAGCCCCCTCGCCGGCCTCCTCCTCCTCCTCCTCGCCGTCGTCCTCGAGCTCCTCCTCCGGGATGTGTTCGAGGACGTCCTCGTGCACCATGGACACCAGCATCGCCGCCATCGTCAGGGCCAGCGAGAGGGTCGGCCCGAGTGTGTCAGCCGGGACGGGGGCCTCTGCGTCGCTGGGCTGGCGGTGCTGGGGTTCCGTTTCCGCGAGCAGACGGGTGATGGGGCCTGCGATGAGGGCGGGGAGCGCGTCCACGGTGCCCCTGTCGATAGCGTCACGGGCAACGTCCGTCCGGACCGCCGCGACCTGCTCGAGTCGGAGCCGAGCCAGGCGGGCGGGGTCAGGGGTGGGCGAGGGCGGGGGTGCCACGCGGGCCATAAGGGCGGGCAGTGAGACGAGGAGCCCGTTGACGGCCTGCAGGACGTGGAGCATCGGCGTATCAGTGCCCTCGCTGATCCTACCGGCCATGAACACGTCGTCCCACGGGCTGAACACCAGCAGCAGCGTGTACTGCAGCCGCTGCAGCAGGGCGCGGTGGGCGGGCGCGTCGCAGGCGAGCAGTTCGGCCAGCCCAGTGTAGATCTTGCCGACGTCCTCGGGCTCCCGCGTGTTGAAGGGCACGCGGGGCAGGCCCGTAGCCCGCACGGCCCCGCGGAGGGCCTTGACCAGGCGGGCCCGGACAGAGACGTCCTCTTTGTGCGTCCGAACGGCCTCCCAGCGGTCTGCGAGGTCCACAGCGACGGGAGATAGGTCTCCCACGATGGCTGCGAGGCCTTCGCGGTCGAACGTCATGGTCCTCCCGTCGACATCGCCGAGGAACATGTCGATCGGCTCGCTGGTTGAGCCCCGGATCGAGGCGACGGCCGAGGCGATGTCTCTGCGAGTCTTGGCTTGACTCTGCTTGATGGCCTGAGCCTTGACTTCTCCCCGGTCTCTCGTGAGGTCGTACTTGCTGAGCTCGAGAGCATCCTCGAGCAGGCGGGTACCGGGGCCCTTGAGCTCGGCGTAGTGGCGTCTGAACGGCTCCTCGAAGACCATGTGTGCCCTGTAGAGCCCCTCAAACACACCGGCCAGACGGCAGTGGTCAGGCTCGGTCGCCAGCTGCATGCCGAGGGCTCGAATGGATGCCAGGCGGGCCGGCCACTGCGAGGCCACGCCGGAGCGGGCGAAGCGGCTGGCGGCAACGAGCACGCCACCATCAGACAGCACGGTGTTGTTGACGGTGGCCTCGATGAGCGTCGGGTACTCCCTTAGCACGCTCGACCAGGCGTCCGCGTCGGACAGTGTCCGGAGGCCGCGCTGGCATGCCCGGAGCCGCACGCTGAGGGCCGTGGCGAGTGTGAGCAGGGGCCCCGTGTGGGACGCCATGCCGGCCCTCTCGACGGCGGCCTTGCCGTTGAGGGCGGCCAGCCTGTCATGCTCGATGCACTCGGTGTAGAGGCTGTGGAGGTGGTCTACCATGGCCTGCAGCAGCGTGTCGGCGGGCAGCCCCACCACCTTGTCGATGAGGTCGACCACCGCTTGGATCTGGTACTTAGATCCGTCGGACCCGAAGTCAGCGTCGTACTGCTCCTGGATGGCCACTGCACGGGCTCTGAGGGCGCAGAGGACCTCCACAACCTGGGCAACCTCGGGGCCGGCGAGCTGGGGCCGCGGGGGTTGGGGCGGGAAGGCGAAGGGCGCGGCCGCGGACTCCTCGGGGGCATTCGAGCTCGTGGGCTCCGCGAGACGGGCAGCCGCGATGAATACGGCCTCGTCCTCGGCGGGTGTAGCGACGTTGTCCAGGGAGGCGAGCCCGGGGAGGTTGGCCGGGATCACGGTGTCGCCCTCGAGGACCCGGAAGATCGCCTCGGACATGGCTGCGATGTGCCCCTGCATGGCCCGCAGGGAGTACCAGCGGGGCCCGGACCGGGGCTTGTCCTCACTGTCCTCGTCGTGGTTGTCCTCGTCGTCGCTGTCGTCGCCAAAGATGCGGAGCTCCTCCTCGTCCGTTGCGTCCTTACCGATGACGCCGTTGTCGCCCTTCTGCTCGTAGGACTTGCGGTCCTTGGCCTCGAACACCAGGCCCCACGTGTGGACGAAGCCTGACAGTCGGGCGAGGACCCGCATCACTGGGAACGGCGATTCCCCCTTGGCGATGACCGCGGCGATGACGGCAGACAGCAGGGGCACCACGGACGGGTCGACCCGCACACGACGGCGCATCTCCTCGGCGCTGAGGTCCGGGAAGGCGTCAGTGAAGTTGAACCGACTGGGTCGGGGGTAACGGAGCTCAGCGGCCTTGATGGGCTCCAATGCCGCGAGCAGGCCAGCGTCGAGGTCAGCAGCGGTAGGACATGAGAGCAGGCGGCCGACCGGGGTGGGGGTCGGCGTCGTCGGGGCCGAGGACGCGAGGATCTGGCACAGGGCCGGGGCGACGGCGACTGCGTAGTCCTGCAGCCCGTGTAGTGCGTTGAGCCACGTCTGGAGGAAGAAGACATCGATGGCACCGGTCCCGGCGACCACGGAGAGGGCGTTGTGCAGCAGCCGCAGAGACACCACACCCGCCTCACGGGCGGGGACGAGCGACGGCTCGGGAACCTCTCCAGCGACGGTGAGCAGCGAGGCAGCCGGCTCAGTGAAGGCGGCCTCACAGCCCATGAGGGCGGCGCCCTGGTCGACCCAGACCCGTGCCATGGCGGAGACAGCCGCGGCCATGTCGCCGAACACGGTGGCCTGGGCTCCGAGGAGGAGCAGGGGGTCGGCGATGACGTCCTCTGTGCCCCCCACGGCCCGGGGGCGGGTGGTCGAGAGGAGGTCGCCCGGGGTGACGCCGAGCTTGGCGGCGTGGGTGGCGATGGCGTCATGCAGTTTGTCGAGGCTGAAGGCCGCGATGTCCGCGGTGCCCACGAGCTTGGCTGCCAGGTCCCGCCGGGCGGTGTGGCCCATGAGCGGCGCCGTGCGAACGGACGACGCCAGCGGCATCAGCACGCGGCCCCACAGCCGAGCGACGTCGCTGACGACGGCCTTGGGGTCCGCCAGACGATCGCCCGCTCCATCGATGGAGGCTAGCTGCAGCAGACCGAAGGCAAGCGCGCGGGCACTGCCAACGACGGACGGGTCCTCGAGGGCCTCGCGGACGGCAGGAGTCAGCCGGCCAGTGACGAGGCCGCGGAGTGCGACCCGTCTTTCCTGCGGGCCGCCTGGGATCCTGAGGGCGTCGCTGAACAACACGGGTTGGGGGTGGGCGATGATGGCGAGCCCGCCGATCCTCTGGTAGCCGTCGAGGGCGCCCTTGATCTCATCGGGCAGAGTGAAGTGGGTCCCGGCGATAGAGTCGGGGATCGACGGATACAGCGCCGTCAGGGCCGTGAGCACGCCGAACGCCTGCGAGACGTCCGTGAGGCGGGTCGAGGCGGCGACGACGGCCCAGAGCTTGGCGAGCAGAGGGTGCATACCCTCAGCGATGGCCTCCGAGGTGCTCGCGATCTCCCGTCTGCGGGCGTCGAGGGGTGTTGACCCGAAGACCGAGACGTCGGGCCGGGCGATGAGGGTCATCGAGTGGGCCAGCACGCCGTCGGGGGACGTGACGGTGGCGTCACCGTCCTCCATAAACCTCTGGCACAGCGCCTTGTACGACTCCGCGGCGACCCACGTCCAGCCGTCCTTGCCATGCGGCCTGAGGTGGAAGGGCGTGGAGTTACCTGTGCCGAGGACGACGTCAAGCACAGCCGGGTCCGGGGCGATGTCAGTCACCGTGCGCAGTGCCGTGGCGACGGCCTGGCGGTCCGGACCGACCCGGCGGAGGAACTGCAGCGCCCTGAGGTAGCGGATGACGTCAGCCTGGGCCGAGTACGGTGAGACGGCCGAGAGGGCGTCCAGGGCACCGGGGCCGAGGCCGAAGTCCGCAGCTATGGTGAGCATGCGGCTGCGGTCGGCCGGGGAGAGGTAGATCTCCATCGATCTGTTCCGGATGGCCCTGGAGATCTCACCGTAAATCGGATCCATCAGCAGGATGATCTTGAACCGCTCATCGGCCTTGACAACCTCGTACCCGCCCTTCTCCACGAGCGGCATGGTCCTCTCCGCCTCGAGCAGCGGGTTGAGGCGATCGAGGACGGCGGTGGGGCACAGGTTGACCCCGTCCAGAATGACGCACTCGCCCCGCTGCATCGCGGTCAGCAGGGGGCCGTCGACCCACTCAAACGGGCCGTGCCGGTCGGCGGGCGGGGGCGCGGACATGCGGGCCAGGCGGACGGCGTCGGGGTGGGCCGTCTCTACAAGGAGGGCGCCGATAGAGGCATAAACGGCATCGAGCTCGTCGTAGACGTCCAGCTCACGGTGGACGTCCACAGCCAGGGCCGCCAGCCTGTCCTTGAGCTCAGCAGCGTCAGCCCCCAGAACCCTGAGGACGAACTGCATGGCGTCGATCCGGCGGAGGGCGCGTTGTCTCTCGTCGATCTGCTGGAACCCACCGATCAGGTCGGACACGTCGGTGGCCCCCGTGAGGGTGATGACGCGCGTGGGGAGACCCATGTGGTCGGCAAGCATCGTGCTCAGCGTGCTCTTCCCGGTGGCGCTCGGCCCGATGACGAGCACAGGCCAGCTCTGGTCCAGAGCCCGGGCGGCGGACGCCATGGCCTCCAGGTTGAGCGGCAGGGTCTCGGGGCGGGTGGGGGCGGGGGTCTGAACCGGTAGGACCGTGCCAAGGATGTGCAGGCCCGTGTTGGTCCGGAACGGTGGCAGGGGTGGGGCCGGCCACACGAAGGGGGCGCCCACGGTGGTCTCAAACAGCTTGCGGGCGGCCACGCGGTCAGACGGGGTCCGGAACCGGGAGATGTAGAGGGCGCCGAAGGCCTCGAGGGGGTTATCCGGGGCGAGGTCGATGAGCTTGGTCACGTCCCTCAGGTTGAACTCCCAGGGCGCCCCAGACCGCCCGATGCGGTCGAGTCCGGCGGCCGTGGTGGCCTGGGCAATCTTGGCGTTGACCTCGAGGCACTTGTCGAGGACGGCATGGTCGAGGCCAGGGAAGAGGCGGTAGACGATGGCGCGGAGGTCCTCGGTGGTGAGCTCGGCCATCCAGACCTGGATGAACCGGTTGAGGAAGGACTTGGGCAGCCTCTTCCTCCCGCCGCCCTGGGACGCCGGGTTCTGGGCGGCGAACACCCTGAACCCGGGGGCCGCCTTGACGGTGCCGCTGACGGTGTGGACCTCGCGGCGGTGATCAAGCACAGAGTTGAGACCCTCGAGCACGGTCTGGCTGGCGAGGTTGATCTCGTCGATGAGGATCCACTTCCCGTGGCGCATGGCGTCCAGCAGGGGGCCGTCGACGTACATGAACGACCCGTCTTCCTGGGGAATAAAACAGCCGACCAGGTCGATGAGGTCCGTCTGCTCAGACAGGTTCACACGGATGAGCTCGTGCCCCGTGACTTGGGCGATTGCCGTGATCAGCGAAGTCTTGCCGACGCCGGGGGAGCCCTCGAGCAGCATGGGCAGATCCGTCTGCATCGCACGGAGGAGGCGGAAGGTGTTGGTCTTAGGAGTGGCGGCGTCGAACGAGTAGGGTACCTCAGGCTGGGGGGCGTCCGCGGGGATAAGCGAGTCGACGAAGAACGGGGCGATGCCGACTCTCTGCTCACTGGGGACGACGGTGAAGTCGGACTGGGGTTCGCAGCCCTCGGACACGACCACGGGGAGCTCGGGATGGCCATCGAGGACGAGCGCCTGCATGGCGTGGTCCAGGGCGGTGGGCGCGGCCATCGTGTTGGCGAACTGGCCATGTAGACAGGCGAACATCTCGGTCACTCCTGCGACGTCTCGAACGGAGAGGGTCAGCCCGAGCTCCAGCACGGTGGCCAGATCGGCCTCGAGCTTGTCCCGGATCTGGGCGATCGACGGGCACCGGTGGACGGCGACCTTGGCGAGGTCCGCGGGACTCGAAGGCGCGTCGACCCAGATCTCGGTGAATCTCGACCTCAGGGCGGGCGACAGCTCTCTCTTGCCGAAGTCGCCGCTGGGGTTCATAGTGGCGAAGACGCGGAACTGGTCTGCGGCGGTGATGACCTGCTTGGCGGGGTCGGTGCACTCTGGGATGGACAGCATCCGCTCGGGCTCCAGGACGGAGTTGAGCCGCTCGAGCACGGAGTCGGGGCATAGTGAGATCTCGTCGATGAGGAAGTAATCCCCGGACACCATGGCCGCGACGAGGGGCCCGTCGACCCAGGCGAAGGTCCGGTTGGGGCCGGCCCTGATGTCCCCGAGGAAGTCGGACGCCTCGGTGTGCTGGTGCACGTTAAGGACGACACACTCACCGGGCCGGCCGTCATGTGTGTTACACCGGGCAAAGGCCTCGACCGCGGAGGTCTTACCGCAGCCGGTGGGCCCGACGAGGAGGGCAGGCTCCCGGTACCGCCTGCAGAGCTCGAGACGGCCCGCGAGGAGCCTGATGGGGCCCTCCCACTGGATGTGCGGGGCCTGCCGGGCGAGCATGGCCACCGCACCCTCTGCGACGGACTCGAGGTAGTTGTCAACGGCCCGGAGGAAGTGGGGCCGGGTCCGGGCGACCAGGGCAGTGTCGATCTTGCCCTTCTTGCCCTCCTTGGGGATGGCCGAGTCGCCTGTGCCGCGGAGCAGCTCGATGCACAGCGTCCGGCCGCCGACCTGCACGAGGGCGCTGGCCAGGGCCTGCCGCTCGGCCGCCGTCCGCAGCTTGCCGGACAGCAGGACGAACCCGCGGACGAGCACCTCCCTGGTGGCCGTGTCGTAGCCGCCGGTCTCGGGGTCGCGGAGCCTGTCCCGCCACCGGAAGAGGTCGCGGAGAGTCATGACCGCCTCCGCACCCCGGAAGGCGTCGTTCTCCCGACGGACCCGCTGGAGAGTCTTGAGCGTCTTGATCATGAGCTGGTTGACGGATTCGATGACTACAGCCTGCTGGTCCAACCCGGGGAAGCGCAGGATCTCGCTCAGGTCGGCCTCGCTGTATTCCGCACAGTGTATCTCGACGAACCGGTTCCTGAATGCCCGCGATAGCCTGCTACGGCCGCCGTACGTGCCCGAGGGGTTCTGTGTGGCAAAGATCCGGAACCCGGGGGCGGGCTTGACGGACTTGCCGAGCTCCGGGATGAAGAGCTCCTTGTTGTCATCAAGCAGACGGTTGAGGGCCTCGAGGACGTCGGAAGGGGCGAGGTTGAGCTCGTCCAGGATGAGCCAGGAGCCCCGCTCGAGGGCTGTGACGAGCATGCCTGGTCTGAACTCGAAGGCGCCGCCCTCCGTGGGTACGTATCGGCCGAGGTATTCCTGGACGTCGGTGTGGGCGTGGTTGTTGATGCGGAGGTACTGGTGGCCCGTCATGCGGGCAATGTGGCACACGACGGAGGTCTTGCCGGCCGACGTCGGGCCCTGGAGCAGGATCGGCTCGTCCCCCATGAGGGCGCGGCACACGAAGCGCATGTTGCGGGCCACGGTCGCGGTTACGATGAACGTGTCGTCGGGGGTCAGCGTGGCGCCCTCGGTGACCAGCTTGGCCATGAGGGCGTCGGGCTCAGGCATGGTGTCGCCCGTGAACGGGTCCGCGGTCACCCCCTTGCCGGGAGTCCTGCCCAGCATCTGGTCGAGCACTTGTTTCCGGCCCTGGTCGACGGTGTTGGCCTTGACCGCCTCGAGGAATCCGACCCAGAGGTGGCTGACAATCTCATGGCGGACGGCGGTGCACGATGCGGTGTCGAGCATGGATGCGAATAGCAGGTCGACGCCGTCCATGAGGGCGAGGGCGAGGCGGGCGGGCAGCAGCAGGTCGTAGCTCCGACCGACGTCTGCCCCGCTGAGGCCGCAGTTCGACGTATAGAGCCCCCCGTGGTATGCCTTGCAGCCGTACTCGATGGCGCGACGCAGGGACCGCAGGGTGAACGTCGGGGTCTCCGTCCCCGAGATGACGCTCATGCCCGCGATCCGGTCCCGGTCAGAAAGCTTCAGGTACAGCTTGCCCAAACGGTCCTCCAGGAACGAGAGGGGGGCGGCCCAGGCGGTGTCGGTCCTGTTGACGGTGAGGTAGTGCCTCGCGATCATGACCACGTCGCCCTCGGCCCTGGTCTCAGCGATGTAGAGCTCGACGAACCGGGCGCGGAGGGCGGGCGGGAGGTCCTTCTTGCCGGCGTCGGTGGCGGGGTTCATCGCCGCGAACAGCCTGAAGTCGGGGTGCCTGGTGACCGCGGTGTGCTCGCCCTTCTCCGTCAGCAGCACAGAGCCGCCGTCGACTAGCGAGGCAAGCTTCTCGAGTGTGTCGGCTGTGGCAAGATTGACCTCATCCAAGAGCACCCATGAGCCCTCCTCGAGCGCCTTGACGACTTCCCCCAGTCTGAACTCGAACGCCATGGCATTGCTGTCGTGCGCCTGGGCCTTCGCCCGGACCTCCGCTGCCCGGTCCCGCAGACCGACGAACTCGGGCTTCTTGTCGGCCAGCACGCGGGCGAGGTTGAAGAGCAGCTTGGCCGCCTTGGCGAACTCCCCATCCTGTCGGGCCGCCTTGGCCTTGGCCAGGATGCCGTTGACCTTGGCGCGGGGGTCCGCCTGGTCGTCGGGCTCGGAGTTGTCCCGCTTCCGCTCAGGTCCGTCCGCCTTGGGGATGAGGTCGACGCCGTTGTACGCCTGAGCGACGGCCTCGGACAGCGCCGTGATCTCCATGGAGACGTTGACGGGCTCGAACCCGCCCAGAAGGTCCGAGGACGCCGTCTGCTGCGAGAGGTTGAGTACCGCAAGCTGCTTGCCCATGCACTGGGCGAGGTACTGGACAGCGGCCGTCTTGCCGAGCCCGGTCTCGCCCACGAGCAGGGCGGGCTCGTTGTTCGCCACACAGCCCATGACCTCGTACACGGTCTGCTCCAGGTGCTTAGTGAGGACCAGGCTGCCGTTGGTGATGGCCCCGAAGTCCGGGGTGCCGTAGTATGGCACCGGGTCGGGCGTCGTCGACAGGCTCAGGTCGGGCAGCACGCGGTCCCGGATCCTCTGCCGGACAGCCTCGCCGGGGATGAATGAGATCAGGACGTTGTTGAGCTCACGCCACACGAGGCGGGCTACCCTGTTGGAGCTGGGGCTGCCGTCGAACTGCACGCAGTCCTCGCCGTGACCAGGGAGGGTGGCAGGATCTCCAGCGTCCCTGGCGACACGCTCGATAGCTCTGAACAGGTCATGGAGGGAGGGGCCGCGCGTGCCCCGCTCCGCAGTAGGGTGTGCGGGGTCCCGGGCAACCTCGTCGACCTTCGTGAACATCCGCGCCATGAAGCCCTTAATGCCGGAGGTCAGGACACCGTCCATCGCTGGGAACCGGCCCGAGGATGGGTCTATGCTTGGGAGGATGACCCGGGCCCAGCCTGACGCCAGGGGACTGTCGGACGGGCCCGTGGCGAACAGCCGGAAGTCCGCGTGGGCCTGGATGCGCATGCCGCCACCGAAGTGGAGCTCTCGGTCTGATATGAGGGGCTTGAAGATGGCCAGAGCCTCGTCTGGGACGAGCTCGAGATGACGGAGGACTACCCAATGGCCTTCCACTACTGCATTGTGAAGGGCACCGAAACGAGCCTTAAACTCTCCTGGCTTGTCTCCCACAACTGTAGTACTGATAAGATCCGCGGATTCAAGAGAATCACTGATGTTGAGCGCAATGAGCTCCTTTTCAGGGGCATTGGAGGCTTTCAAGAGCCTGATGGCTCGGTACTTGCCTGATGCAGGCGGTCCGCCTACATAGATTGCCGAGGAATCCTCTCCTACGAGCAATTCAAGCAGATCAGCCATTGCGTGCAGTTTAAAGTCAAATCATTTGATTTGGTCAAGCGAGAGGCCGCATGCCGAACAGGGATGGTCTAATAGGGTCTACCAGACTGCTAGGGCCGCTGTTTGTCGATCTTAGATTCCGCACTTTTCGTATCATTCGTGTCGCTTTCTAATACTCAGAGATGAGCGATATAGAGCAGTTGGACGTCAAACCGCCACGTGCCACACTGTTTTCCCGCGCATACTCCTATGATATATCCATTGTTATGCTCCTCTTTAGCCTTTCTAGTCTAATTGGCCTCATTCAGAACATTCTGTGGGTCCTCATCGATCTATCGCCATCTATCATCTTCTCTGGCGCAGGAATTAGCCGCTTCATGTACGCTTTCATCTCCGGCATCAACTGCCTTCTTTCTTCCGCGTATTGCATGGGCGGCCCCCTACGATACAAGCACCGCGTCGCCATTGGCGTCCTCGCAACGCAGTCCGTGCTTAATGTACTTGCGTTCATCGCCAACATGATCACGCTCGGCATCGGGCTGACGGACTACCTGTCCAAAGGCAACATCCCGTCCACGGCCACCGCATTCGCCGAGATCATCATGTGGACGGTGTACGACGGCTTCTTCACCGTCCTCCCGGTCGTCCTCATCATCACCCGCCATGCCCGCCGCCTCCAGCCGTGCGTGTGGGGGCTCCCCTTCAACTACCGCCTGTACCTCGCCATCCCGGCCCTGGCCGTCCTGGGGGCCCTCGAGCTGGCACAGCTGCAGATGGACCCGATCTACCTCAACTCGTCGAGCTCTATAGAGATCATTATGGCTGTCATCGGCGTCTTTGTCGCCGTCGGGCTCTCCATTGCCGCCAACATCATTCCAGGGCCACGGGACGGTTCTCGTCTCTCCCTAGTAACAAGGGAGGCGTCCCTCCTCATCCTGGGCGCCGTGGCGACGTGCGTGTCGTTCCTGCTCCGACTGATCGACACGGCCGAGACGCACGCCGTGATCGATTACACCATCCTCATCGTCCAGGCCGTGTCGGGCATCACGGTCGTCGGCGCAATGTACGCGGCCGCTGCCAGTGCCCTGCCCTCGATCATGCAGCCTGTGGTGATGTCTGCAGTCCCGGCGGGCGTCATGGTGCTCCAGCCGACGATGAACAACGCGTACTTCATCCTGCTGTCCCGGACGAGTGAAGACGGTGTCGCCCGCCCCGTCCAGGTCATGGCGGGCCTGGTCTACATCGCCCTCGTCCCCGTCGCCACCGCCGTCGCAGTCCTCACCCTCACCCCGGGCCAGAAGAGGCTCGCCAAGGACCGCGATGACGAGGCCTTCACACACACACAGCACCAGCAGTCTGTGAACGCCTTCCTGGCGTCCCTGGCTGTCGAGGCGGACGTCCAGACGGCCCAGCATCAGCAGGTCTCTGTCATGGTCGTTGTGTGCGTGGGGCTCATCCTCTCGTCGATGTCGTTCACGGCGTCCAAGAAGGCCGGCATGGACGTCTGCCGCGACCTCTGGGGCTCCCTCGGGCCCACCCAGACTGGCCCCAACTATGCCATCATCGAGTACTACCACTCGACAGACGCCATGACGCAGGTCGCCGGGAGGTTCCTGGGGACGTTCTCCGTGCTTTTCCTGTGGGGCGGGTCTGTTGCCAGCATGGCGGCCATCGGCATCGTACTCAGTTTCATCCCGACCATCGCAATCATCATTGCCAAGGCCCTCGACAACGTTGCCGCCCAGACGTTCGCCCTCGTCGTCGGGCAGTCCTCGATCGACCTGTTCATGACGTCCATGATCATTGGGTGCACGTCCGTCATCCGGGACGTCAACCGGGAGACCCTGCTCACAGGCGTCCACATCCTCGCTGTCGAGCACATCGGGTACACGTGCGGAGGCTTCATTCACGACTTCGTCATCTCTATCGGCGACGGCAGGGTCGACGGCAGCGTCCTCATCGGCTTCGGCTTTTTCCGCGTGATTGCAGCCAGTGCGCTGCTGGCCCACCCATTCTTCTGGGTCGGCAGGGCAGGCCGGAAGTCATATGCCCATCTTGCCAGAGAGCGGGCGAGCCAATGGGTCAAGGACTTGGGCCGAAGGATGGTGGCGCACAGGGGCTTCGAGGTGATGGACGACCTGTAGACATGGGCCGTACTTATTGTATGTTCATAAAGCTAGATTACGGATAGGCCGGTCTGGTTCTGTCAACGGCATCGAGCGACGACGATGAGAAGTCACCCGGCAGTACAGCAGCTGGACGACCATATTGATGGCGTTGAGAGTGGAATGGAGCATATAAGCGCCGCGATACTCACAAATGAGGACATTGATGCCCGCATCGCCCGCCTGGACGCCATACGCGCCAGACTCGTTGCAAAGCGCTCTTCCGAGACCAAGGGCCACAGAGACGTCCAACGTGAGACTATGATTGCGTTGTACTCACGCATTCCGAGCGAGTGTGATGAAATGCCTGGTGATATTCCATCGCTCTTACGCGACGCAATCTTACACGAGTTCGGCGAGGAGCTGGCGTCACAGGCGACAAGCACCAGCCATAGCACCATCGAAGAGGCGGCTGACACGCTTTCTGCCCTCGAACTCCACCATCACAGCGCGATGACCTTCGTCGGCCGGGTCATCACCATACTCGACGGCATGCCCGAGCTGAGCATGAACAGGCCCCTGGCACCCGGTGAGGACCTCCCGCCCCGCATCTTCACGCTTCTCCAGGGCTCGGTGTGGGCGTGTCTGATGGGAGCTGGGGCCAACCCTGACCTCGAGCACAGGGTGCTGAAGAAGGCTGGAGAAGAATGGCCAAATGAGAGCAAGATGCATGAAAAGATCCGTAACGCCCTGACACCCGAGGCCAAGTGTCTCTGGTTCCTCTGTAAGAAGTTCTTCTTCACATGGAATGCCGCCGAGAAGGACGGCGAGAGCAAGCTGGTCACATCAATAGATGACACCGGCGGATGGTCCTACATCCACCGCCTGTACATGGGCCGACTCTTCATGTTCAAGACGGACCGGGACGCCACCTTCACCAGGGCCAGTGAATGCCCCCCATCGTCGAGGTCTACGACTGCAACTGGACCTACATCGCACAGACAGCAAAGGGCCTGTGGGGCTGGGGCGAGAACGAGTGGGGCCAGCTGGGGTTCGAGGCGACGGGCCCGTTCCTCGACCCGACCCGCCTCACATTTACCGCCTGTCCCAAGGTCACCGAGCTCGAGGCCAGCCTGCCCCCCTGGGAGAAGCACCGCCTTGTTTCCAGCATCACACTGCAGTACTACCGCACCGCCATCCTCACTGTCGGGGGCGCTGTCATGGCTGGTCTGGCCAGCGAGCGGTTTGTCGGCCTGACCGAGTCTAGTAACCTCTTCCAGCCGGTCGCTACCCCTGCTGGATTCTTCCCAGACCGCATTATGGAGAACAACAGCACCATAGTCCTCTCCATGGGCGATCGGCAAGTCATCAGTGGGAGCAACGATTATGGTCAGCTGGGACTCGGGCACACCCATCAAATGACTGGGTTCGAGGCGCTGCCCTTCAGGGTCGACCAGATCATGCCCTTTCATTATTCCACCGAGTTCAACGTCTTCCTCAGCGGCGGCCAACTTCTCTTCACTGGCCTCGTGACCGCCCCGACAGTGCTGTCTGGCCTGCTGCCCGGATTTTCCAAGGATGACGACTGCCTCACAGCCACGCCGTTGCGGTTCCCGGAGTCGGCGAGGGCTTTCTGTTGCTACGACAACAAGCTTATCTGGGTGAGCGAAGGCCGGACACACGTCAGCCACACCATGGCTGATGGTCCAGGCCGGACGTTCACAGTGCCATTTGAGGTTGTGGCCGTTGCCGACTCAGCGCCCATCCGTCTCCGCCACGCCTCTGGCCAGTGGTTCAGCGCTGATATGGCCGAGTGCGACGTGCCTGTAGCGTGGGCGACCATCACCCCAGTCAGTGTAGACGCGTGGGTTTAGTAAATGTAGTTCATGGTCGCCATGCTGTAATGGCGGCTGACCTCTGGGATTGACATCCCGCCCCGCTCAGACGAGCGATGCTCTCCCTGTCCCGCTTCACAGTACTAGGCTGGGATGGGAAGGCCAGCAGGATGCCCCGTCCGTGAAAATCGTCTCGACCCAACAAGGCTGAACCCCACAATGCAGGTCCTGGGCCTCATAATCTGTCACTCGTAGGCATTTTCTCAGTGGATTGATGCGGCGGCAGATGGAATCATTTTCAAATCGAACCACACGCTAGGAACCATGAAGACTCATCTTTCCCCTGAACAAAAGAGAGAAGCACTCATTGAGTCGCTTACAAGTGCCAAGACAACACTGGGCGCCATCGACAGCGCTCTCAAGAGCGTCGCACTTCGTCATGAGAAGTCCATTTCGGGCCTGCAACGCGAGGTCACGATGCTGCGCTCCGAAAACTCCCGTCTGAGCTTTACAGACGTATCCTCCGCCCCTTCTGAGTGCGATAGCGTCCTCTCCGAGATGTCATCGCTTCGCCAAGAGCTTAACTCGGCTCGTGCCCGGGAAACCGTCATTATCCGGCGCCACGACCTCGAAGTGCAGGCCCTCACTAGTCGCATCGAGGAACTGACCGAGGAGATCGCCAGCTACTCCCTCGTCGGCGGCAAGAGCAGCAAGAGCGAGCCGAAGCCTGCCGACGTTGCCGCCATCGCCGCGGGGATCAGCACGCAGTACGAGCAGGAGCTCAATAAGCTCAAGGCTCTTAACTACGCCAACATGCAGCGCTGGCACCGTGAGCGTAACGACCTCCTCGCCCGCATCGACGAGCTCGAGGCCGAGTTCGAGCAGGGCGCCCTCATCGGCGGCAAGGGCAACGCTGCTGTCACGGCCCACGTGAAGCCCACCATCCGGGAGTCCTCGACCCCCACGATGGACAAGGCGACGTTGGACCTCAAGAAGAAGCTCGCCGCCGTGGAGAAGGAGAACGCCTTCCTCCGCAACGAGCTCAAGAACAACACCGTCGTCCACAACCACGAGCTGTCCCGGCTCAACATGGCCCTCGAGGTCGCCCAGGACGAGGTCGAAGCCCTTCGCGGCGAGAGGGACACCGTCGCACTCACCGCCATGCGCGCCATCGAGAACCACGCGCCCTCTCCCAAGCCTGCGCCCTGCTCCGGATGCGATAGCGAGCGGGACGAGCTCCTCAATCTCCGCCGCCTGCTGGCCGACGAACGGACTGCCCACGCGGCCCAGGTGGGCAAGCTGCGCCGCCAGCTGGACGCGATGGAGAACAGCATCACGGTCCACACGACGTCCAAGTTCCACCCCATGGACGTCGACGAGAAGGCCCAGCTGACGCAACTGCTCGACACTGAGCGGGCCAGCCACGCAGCGGCCATTGCCAGACTCAACCGCTCAGTTGATGACCTCACTGCGGAGAACGAGGCGCTCAAGGAGGACGCGCGGGTCGGGCAGATGGTGTCGCCCGCGTCGTACAAGCAGCTGGAGCACCGCGCCCAGTTGGCTGAGGGCATCGCGGAGAACGCACTCAAGAACCTCAACGACGAGCGGGTGAAGACGTCAGCCACCATCCGCCGTCTCCAGGCCCAGCTCGAGGAGGCCGAGTCGAGCGGGTACGACACAGCCGGCGACGACGAGCGACTCGTCGTCCTGAGGAAGAAGGTCAGCGAGTACAAGGGCAGGATCGTCGCCATGCAGCAGGACCTCACTGCCGCCCGGGCCCTGGCCGCGATGCGGACGGAGGAGCTGCGCCGCAGGGACGTCGAGATGCTCCACGCCAAACGCCGGTGGGAGAGCGAGATGGAGCTCCTCGTGGGGTCTTCGTAAATGACTGATGATCAACAGATGAATGGTGTGTGTCTGGAAGGAAACTGTGACGACAGGGGGACCGTGAAGGAACTGAGCTGCAGCCGCGTTAGGCGGCCACACTGACGATTTTCTCTTATGAACCGCGGCATCAGCGACCTCGATGTGTCGACGGTGTGTCGCAGTCACGGAGTCGAAAATTCCAGCAAAATTCGAGAGCAGAAGCAAGAAAATGTACCGCGCTCACGATATCCTCGGTCGCAGAACCACACACACTACACACGCATTCGGGCAAAATGGCGGCTCTCTATATGGTGCCTCTAAGCTCCCAGCGAAGAATGGCGACATGCAGTCCAAGTACGGCGTGAAACCCGCTCCATTCGGCACAAATAACGCCGCGCACATCATAGAAGCCAAGAAAGACGCCCCTGCCGAGAAGGCTCCCGTGAAGTCCACCGTCGTCGACGCTCTCAACTCGAACGACCTGGAAGACATCGACCTCGTCGACCAGGGCAACCCCCTGGCTGTCCCCGTATACGTCAAGGAGATCTACGCGTACCTCAGGCAGCAGGAGAAGTCCGACGAGTACCGGGTTGCGGCCGACTTCATCACCCGCCAACCGTCCATCGACAGCGGCAAGAGGGCCGCCTGCATTGACTGGATGGTGGACGCCCACAGCCGCCTCAAGCTCGCTAACGAGTCGATCTTCCTCGCTGTCAACATCCTCGACAGATTCCTGGCCAAGAAGCAGGTTGCCGAGGCCAAGCTCCAGCTCGTCGGCACCACCTCTCTCTGGCTCGCCTCCAAGTTCGAGGAGAGCTACACACCCTCGGTCCGTTCGTTCGTTCGCCTGGCTCCTGGGGTCGACCAGAAGTCGATGTTCTCCATGGAGCGCATGCTGCTCAAGGTCACGGGCTTCAACCTCTCGAACCCCACGTCCATCACCTTCCTCCGCCGCTTCGCCAAGGTCGCCGATATGTCGACCCGCGACAGATACCTCGCCTTCTACCTCGCTGAGCTCGCCAACCAGGAGGCCGGCATGGTCAAGTACCTCCCCTCCGAGGTCGCCGCCGGCTGTGTGATGCTGGCTCACAAGATTGTCCGCAGGCCAGCAGTGTGGACACCTCTCCTGACCAAGTACAGCGGCTACAGCCAGGACGACCTCAGCGCCGTCGTCAACGACCTCAAGGGCATCGTCAACCGTGTGCCCAGCAGCGGGCTCAAGGGCATCTACCGCAAGTACAGCGGCGACCGGTACGTCCAGGTCTCGCGCCTCATCTCGTATTAATGGGAGTAATTAGGCGACCATGCTGTTGTACGGCTGGTCTTTAATAAACTAGTATAAATAAATCGACCCCACCGGTTATACGATCGCATTGCACGCCTCTTTAATCAATCATGTACTGCAACACGCTCATGTCATCGTCACTGCGCTTGATGTACTCGTGATCAATGAGGTGCTCGAGACGGCCCTTCACCGCCTCGATGTCGACAGGGTTGAACCCGCCGTCAGCCACCATCCGCTGCACGCTGTCCACGACGGCGTCCATGGGGAGCCCGGCCGTCTCCTTCTTGAGCAGCTTGATCACAAACACATCGATGCGGGTGTCCCGGAAAGAGTCGTCTGTTGCCCGCCGCTGCTGCCGGCCGGCCGCCGGCTTGGGCTCAGGTGTAACATCCGCCTCGGTGATGAGGTTGACGGGGCCGCCTGTGTACCCGTCATTCAGGGCAAGATTGGCCCCACGCCGCATGACGACACCCGCATCGATCAGAGGCGCCACTGCTGCCATAAACTGCACTTCAGTCACGCCGACAGCGGCGATGGCCTCCTTGAGCCCAATCGCGGGGACTGGCCCGAGCAACATGAGGATGAGGCCCGCGAGCAGGGGGCAGCGGACGGTCGTCTCGGCCCCGCCCAGGGTGAGGGCGAGATCGACAGTGCTCTCCTCGGCGCTGAACTCGAGCTTGTGGGTCGGGTGCCCGGCCGTGTGGATCGCCTCGAACGTCTTGTGGGCGGCCAGGAGGTCGTCCGGCAGCGTCGGCGCCAGGGCGTCGGGCAGGCCCCAGTGAGTCTGGTTCACGGCCACCATAGTCACGACGTCCTTGAGGTGGGGCGGCAGGGCGTCTCTCAGTGGCTGGGCGAGCACCTCGGCGTCGTCGACGTCCTCCTGCATGGCCTCGAGACGCTCGGTGTACGACTCGCCGCACTCCTGTTTGAGTGAGGAGATCACGAGCGCCTCGATGTCCCCGTTGGACCTCTCGCCCCCCAGCAGCCGGCGTCTCATCGCGGAGCCGAACTCCTTCTCGAACATGTCCTTGTCCTCCAGGCGCCGGAAGATGGCGATCACAAGCCGCACGTGCGTCTGTATGTCTACACCGGGGTTGATCGCGGCCTTCGGGTTCGAAGCTGTCAGCAGGTGATCGAGGTGGGTTGCGACAGCACCGAGCACGATGTCCTGGTGCCGGAGAACCGCCTCACCCACCGCACCGCGGAGCCGGGAGAGCACAGCGCTGTTGCCGCCGAAGCACCTGCTGGCGATGTGGGCCGCCTGGTGCAGGGCGGCGGTCGTCCTGAGCACGAGCTCGTCGGCGGCCAGACTCGCGGCGGCGATGGCGCTGACCCGGTCAACGGTGATGTTGAACAGCGTCTGCAGCAGGGCGGCGTTGCTGACGCCCATGAGGCGGCCGAGGGCGGTCATGGGGGGCTCCATGGCAGCGTCACCCTCGAACAGGGCGTCGACCATTGCCCGGAACGACGGCGCCTCGAGCAGCTCGGCCGTGCGGCGGGTTATGAGGACGTCGAGGACGACAGCCCTGATGTCTGCGGTGATCCGGGGCGACCCGATGATCTCGTCCACGAGACCGGACTCGAAGTCGAGCACCCGCACCGCCTCGAGGTAGAAGGCCGCGCCAGGGTGGGCAGCGACCATGGCCTCGAGGGCAGCGGTGTAGTACTCTGCCGTATGGGCGGCGAGGGTTGCCTCGAGCTGGGAGTCGAGGAAGCCGAGGGCCGTAGCCATGTCGAAGATGAGCTGTAGCTGCTGGACTAGGTCCGCCTGGCCAGCCCCACCCTTGCGGGCCTCGGAGAGGAGGGGCAGGACCGACCCTACAAGGACGGAGAAGGAGGCCCGGGGCATGACGGCGTCGCGGAATGCGGCGATGCACAAGGCCAGGACAGTGGGACCGGGCATCATGTCAAGGTGGGCGAACACGGCGCACACGGTCTTCGTCAGCCGCTTGTACCGCGCCCACATGGCGGCGAGGTTGCGGACGGTAGCGGCGGGGGTTGTGGGGGTGTGGGCTGAGGCGACGTCACGGGCATGTTGTACCATGCAGGCAGAGAGATCGTCGCATAGTCTGGAGTGGAACCCGCAGCGGCATATGTGGACGACAGTATCGTAGAGCATGGCGCAGGGCTGCTTGGTGATGGACGACAGGTCCGTCTGTGTGGCGGTCAGTATGGCCTTCAGATTGGCCCAGGACTCGGAGTAATAGTCCACAGATGGCATAGGCGGAAGAATATCATTGACTGAAGGGTCAAAAGCAACCAGGAGGCCCTGGTTTTGGGACAAATTGAAAGAGCCGATCTCCGTCTGGAAGAGGACGGAGGGAGAGGACTGCATCTTGCGCTTCGTGACATACCCGGAATCAAGAAGGTTGGATTGCTTTCGTACTTTGCCCTTTGTCGCTTTTTGCATTAAACGCTTGAGCCCTTTTGCCATTATCGCTTAAGCTGCGAAAATGGACAGCGACCAACGTCACCTGGCTGTACCACCGTCAACCTGTCCATCACACCTCACGCTCAGATTTTGACATGTGCAAAACCCGCCCGACAAAACCTTGTGTCAACCGAGCCAATGGCCGCAGATAACTACTTCTCAACCACCAAACGTGGTGAGCTGCAGGTATGTTTCGCCTAGGACACTGTTTATGCAGGAATGGCGTGATGAGCTGAATAGCAACAACAGCAATAACACGAAGATCCGCGAGACGCTCAAGAAGATCATCGCTGGCATGACTGTCGGCAAGGATGTCTCTTCCCTCTTCTCCGATGTCCTCAAAACTATTCAGACCGACGATATGGAGCGCAAGAAGCTTGTATATTTGTACCTCATTAACTATGCCAAGACCAACCCCGACCTTGCCATTCTCGCCGTTAACACGTTCGTCAACGACGCCACTGACCGCAACCACCCCCTGCTCCGTGCGCTGGCCCTCCGCACGATGTCCTGCATCCGTGTGGAGTCCATCACGGAGTATCTGTCGGAGCCCCTCCGCCTGGGGCTCGAGGACACAGACCCGTACGTCAGGAAGACCGCCGCCCTCGCTGTCGCCAAGCTGTTCTCGATCGACCCCGAACTCTGCCGGGACCACTTCATGGAGCCGCTGAAGGGCCTACTGCGGGACTCAAACCAGATGGTCGTCAGCAATGCCGTCGCCGCACTCACCGACATCACCCAGCAGGCCCGGGAGACGGTGTGGGCCGTCGACAAGGAGATGGCGGACACGCTGCTCACTGCCCTGACTGAGTGCAACGAGTGGGGCCAGTCGTACATCCTCGACGGGCTCGCCACCTTCGCCCCGCAGTCCGTGGAGGACGCCGAGATGGTCGCCGAGCGGGTGTGCTCCCGTCTGCAGCACGCCAACAGCGCCGTGGTTCTCTCAGCCATCCGGGTCCTCGTCCGACTCACCCGAGGCGGGGCCGACTTCCCCACGATGGCGCCGGAGAAGGCCCAGGAGTTCCTCCGCCGGGCCCGCGCCCCCATTGTGTCGCTGCTGACGTCCCCGCCCGAGATACAGTACGTCGTCCTCAGGAACGTGCCGCTGCTGCTGTCAGTGTGCCCCGACATGTTTGCCGCGGATGCCCGGGTGTTCTTCTGCCGCTACAACGACCCCTCGTACGTCAAGGTCGAAAAGCTTGAGATCCTCTCCCGACTGGCCTCGGACCAGAATATCGACACTATTTTAGCGGAGTTTAAGGAGTACTCCCAGGAGGTCGACGTCGACTTCGTCCGGAAGACCATCCAGACGATCGGCAGATGCGCTATAGCCCTCGAGCAGTCCGCCAACAAGTGTATGGCCGTCCTGCTCGAGCTGGTCGCGACCAAGGTCTCCTACGTCGTCCAGGAGGCCATCGTCGTCATGAAGGATGTGTTCCGGCGCTACCCCTCCCGGTTTGAGGAGGCCATTGCCCGCCTGGCTGAACACCTAGACTCGCTCGACGAGCCCGATGCCAAGGCGTCTCTCGTGTGGATAGTCGGTGAGTACTCGGACCGCATCGACAACGCCGACGACCTGCTCGACTGGTTCATGGACACCATCGCCGAGGAGCAGCCGACAGTGCAGTTCCAGCTGCTGACGGCCGTCGTCAAGCTGTACCTCAACCGGCCGGCCGAGTCGACCCAGGCGATGCTGCACTCCGTGCTCGAATACGTCACGGAGAAGGCCGACGACCCCGACCTCAGAGACCGCGGCTTCCTCTACTGGCGCATGCTGTCGGCCGACAATGGGTTTGAGATGGCTCGCCGGATTGTCCTCGCTGAGAGGCCGACGCTCAACGCCAAGCCCCACGAGCTCAACGAGACCCTGCGGGAGGAGCTCCTCAAGCACTTCGGGTCCCTCGCGTCGGTCTATCAGCGTCCCGCCGCGTCGTTCACGCTCGTCGCACAGCCCCAGGACGACAGCGACAGCGACAGCGAAGAGGAATCCGACGAGGAGTCCGAGGAGGAGTCCGCCCCCGCCCAGACCCAGGAGGTCGACAACCTCGCCGACCTGCTCGGCGGCATCACCACCGCCGCCCCTCCCGCCACCACGGCCCCTGCAGCCCGCACGTTCAAGGACACCAAGCTCGCTGGTGTCGTCGCACCCGCCAACGGCAAGACCCTCGCTGTCATGGCCGGCTTCGGGCCCAGCAACGGCAAGCCCGCCCTCAAGGTGGCCGTGAAGAACATGGGGCAGGCTCACATCAGCGGGTTCCAGGTGCAGTTTAACAAGAACCCGTTCGGAATGGTGCCCGAGAGCATGGCGATGGGCGTCCCCGGGGACAGCCTCGCGCCCGGCGCCGTCTCCACGGTTGCTGTTCCATTCACATTCGCCGCTGCCCCGTTCACCGAGAACCCCCGCCTGCAAGTGGCCGTCAAGACCAGCGAGGGCGTGGCCATGTTCGCCATCGACGTGCCGCTGCACTTCATCGCCGAGCCCGTCCCCATGGACGCCGCCAGCATCCTCGCCGCTTGGCAGGCCGCTGGGAACGAGGACCGTGCGATCGTGCCCTGTCCCAAGTCCGGTGCTGAGGTCTGCTCCCTGCTGAACGAGGCTGGGATCCACGCCGTCGCCGAGGGTGACTCCATCCTGACGTCTGCCTCCCTCCCCAACGGCACCGAGGGCCGTGTGCCCTGGGTTTGCAGGGCCATGGTCAAGGCCGGTCAAATGGCCGTCGCCTCGAGAGGTGGGCACACTGGTCTCAGTTCGGCTGTGACGAGCACGATGAACGCAATTCTGGGGTAAATGTTATGAAGATCATGACGGAAAGTTTGAAAGTTTAAATAATGAAAACTGGGCCGCCAAGTGGTCCCTGCTTACAAGAGACGCTCGGGGAACGTGCAGCCGCGGTCAGGATCGCGCACCACGGCAGTGATGACGCCGTCGATCCCCTTGAGATAGAGGGGTCTGGTGGAAGATGGGACCGGGGCCGGTTTCTTCGTTGCCCTGCTCGCCATGGCCTGAGCAGAGAGTAGCTGGGGCCGTTCCTGGGCAGCCCACCGCCTGCCGTGCTCATCGTCCAGCTCCTTCGTTCCAGAGAGGTTGAACTGTCGACAGAGCGCAGCACGCATCTTTTGCAACCGAGATGCAACATGTTCACGCGTCAAACCATCCACGTCCATAGTCATAAGAATTGTTGTTGGCGTTGCAGACCGAACACCAAGCTGAAGGGCGGCCATTTCGAAGCGTGTGATGAGTTCTTTTGTCCAAACAATGCGATGGCGGATTTTCGAACCCTCACTGTTTGTTGGCGATGAAGCTCCTGAGCGATAAGCGTCTTGCATTGGTTTGTTTGAGAGAGATTGTCGACGGAGGGATCCAACGTCCTGAGATTCTCCCTTAATCCTCACGATCGGGCGAGATTATTGACCCTGCTCATCAGATAAAGTGAAACCTGATCCAACAGAGGTCGGGGGTATAATGACCGGCATTCTATGCGGCACAGTGCGCGGCAGGGGCCAGTATCCCGGCCCTACGCATTCTTAGCCTCACGGCAGGGCAAAATCAACAAGATTATCGACATCTGGCGTCTGATCATAAAACATCCACCCACATAATATGGCATGCCATGAGGTCCATGCCATCTCCTGGCCATATTGGCAAAGCGTGTCAATGGTTTTTTATGCATCACCGGATCAGATCAGTCTGAAAAAAACACCGCGACTTTACTATCTACAACGAGGTCTAGCGCCTGGTCTTGCGGCCTCCCCCGAACCCACGGCCCCCGCTGGCCTGGGCCATGAAGGGGTTGGCCGAGTTGGACGACGTCGAGGGCGGTGGGGCGCCGAACCCTCCCGGGGCAGGTGAGGGCGCTGCCCCGAACGGTGTGCTCTGGCCGGGTGTGGCGCCGGGACCGAATGGCGAGGGGGCAGACGCGGCAGCGGGGCCAGAGGGGGCGAAGGGGTTTGAGGCGGGCTGGCCGAAGACAGAGCCTCCCGTTGGGGCGGGGGCGGGGGGTGCCGGCTGTCCGAAGGGCGATGGCTGGGCCGCGGGGGCTGAGGCGAAGGGGTTGGGCTTTGACTCCGGAGCCGGGGTGGGGCCACTGCCGAAGGCGAATGCGGAGGACGCCGGTGCTGCGGGCAGGCTGGGCTGTGGGGCAGGCTGCGAGGTGAAGCCGAACGTCGGCTTGGCATCCCCAGCAGGCTTGGCCTGACCACCGAACGCGAAGGCCGGGGCGTCCTTCTTGGGCTCGGGGGCAGCCTTGGCCCCGAATGAGAAGGCCGTGGCGGCGGGCTGGGTGGCGGGCTGGGACGTGAACCCGAACGTCGGCTTGTCCGCCGAGGTCGTCTCCTGGGTCGGCTTGGGCTGGCCTGAACCGAACGTGAAGCCTGCCTTTGGCGCCTCCTTGGGGGTTTCTGCGGGCTTAGCGCCTCCGAACGAGAAGGCTGGGACTTCTTTGGACTCGGCCTTCTGGGCCTCGGGTTGGACTGGCGCGGCGGGTTTGGCCGCTGCACCGAACGAGAAGGCAGGCTTTGGCGCCTCAGCGGGCTTCTCGGGGGCCTTCTCAGCGGGCTTGTCGGCGGGCTTCGAGCCAAAGGTGAACCCTGCAGAGGGTTTCTGGTCCCCATTCTTGGGCTTGGCACCGAACGAGAAGGCGGGGGCTGCCGCGGTGGGCTTGCCATCCTTCTCCTCGGGCTTTGCGGGCTGGCCAAATGCGAGCCCGGGCCTGGGGTCGGTCTTCTTGTCCTCGGCGGGCTGGGGCTTGGCGCCGAAGGAGAAGCCAGCGGGGGGAGCCGGGGCAGGGACAGCCTTATCGTCGGCCTTCGTGTCGGGTGTGAATGCCACGCTCTTCTTGGCCGGTGCAAGCTCCTTCAGGACCGAGAAGCCGAGCGAGGGCACGTTGTCCTTGGTCCGGGGCGTCAGCTCGGGCGTCTTCGTCGGCCGCACGGGGGTTGCCTGCGTGCTAGCAGGGGCAGGGGCGGTAACCTGCACGGCGCTGTCGACCATGACAGGCCGGGGCGTCTGGGACGACGGCTGGGGCGGGACGGGGGTGAAGGCCGCGGGAGAGCGCTCAACGGGCTCGGGTGCCCGCTTAGAGGTGATAATTGGAGTTGCGGTCTCCTTCTCGATGTCGATCTCTGCCTCGAGGGCCTTGCGAGGACCTGCGGGCGATGCGATTGACTGAATGATCGAGCGCGCGGTGCCTGACATCAGAGCAGGCTGCCGACGGGCAAAAGATGATGCAGGAAGCTTGAACTTGTTTGGATCGAATCTCACCTTGGCGGAAACTTTGGGCGTCTTGCTGATACGAACAATGCTAGAAGCAAGACGCTTGTGCTTCGTGTGCTTCGATTTCTTCTTCTTGATCGGCGGTTGCTGGGGGACTGCCATCTGCATGGGCACATAATATCCGCCGTAGCCGTAACCGTAGCCTGGATATTGCATCGTTACCTTTTCGCACTTTAGGGTCAAACAATGTGTTTATACTGCGCAACACTGCCCTGTCTCCCTCCTACTCACGTCTTAAGTCGGTAGGGGGATCGTCTTCTCCAGTGCTTCCACAAAGCGTCTTCTTCGTGGACGTCAGTACAGCTGCAAACATCACAATCGCTCACACGTCGTCTCATTGTCTTCTATTCCACATTAAATTCACTTCTACACTTGTATATGCTGGTAATGGTGTTCATCGTCGGCTCATATGACATCTTCATCAATGACCAGCTGCACACCTGTAGTGCGCAACAAGATGGAGATATATACGATCAAAGCCTCCATCAAGCAAGCTCTCAGACAGAACTACACCGAAGAACGGAGAGTGGGGGATTACGCCGCAGCAAAATATCTCTACTCATGCCTGCTGGCCCGGCTCGCGGTTGAATGCTATGCGCAGCGCCGGCAACTCCCCCTACATGACGCCGACTTCCACAACGGACTGCTCACTCATGTACGCGGCGGTCATCCGGGTCAGGCCTACGCGGCCATTGTGCAGTCGCTATCGGCCACAACATGATGCGAGCATGCCTGTTCGAAAGCGAGCGAAATGGCGGGAGAAAGAGCGCCCCCGACTCGGGACCAATAGTGCTGAGGCTCCGCCCGCGCCGGATCCTGATGCCCACCTCATGGGGTTCGACCCGGGCGCAAGGTCCATCGGAGGGTATTACATCAGGCACCCCGATGGCACCACCAGCTCCGGCGTCCTCCCAAAGTGCGGATACACTAAGACGCCAAGTTTCGGCTTTGATATGACGGCCGCGTCGTTCAAGAGCACAAGACTAGTGAGTATCAACAACTCTATTAGGTTTGTGCTGGACAACGCGAACGACATTTTCGAGGCTGGAATGCGTAAGTCTTTCCGCCGAGTGCGCTTTGCGAACCACATCCTTCGCCAGAAGCACTTCGCCCGCTGCGGCCAACAGTTGGCTCGGGAGTTCGGTTGGCGTGGCCACCATCCTATCGCCACCCCCATTCGCCTGAAAGCCTTCTACGGGAGCTCGGGATTCACCACGCCTGCTGGTATGTTCATTCCTTGCGCGCCATATCGAAAGTTCGCGAGAGAGATAGTTCCCCTTCTCAAGAGGTATAACATTGTCGTCGATCTTAACATGGTTAACGGGGATCGCACCACCGTCGTCTGCCCTCACTGCCACGCCCCCTACAAGCGAGTTCGTCCGCGTGATGACCAGCACGTTCACCCACATCGTGTGATGCTCTGCGAAAAACCACAGTGCCGTGGTGCTCAGTGGCGCGCAACAGTTCCTGATGCTCTGAATGTTGATCATCGGGACAAGAGTGCTGCAGAAAACATCCTGTGGCGTTCTCTTGCCACGGAAGATGAGCTCAGTGGCTCTCCGTTCAGTCGCACATCGATCCCGCGCCTTCCAACATCATTCCAGTATCATCAATTGGCTAACCGCCACCATTCGTCTGCTGACGGATGATATTGTACAGTTTGGTCACTTTGATCGTTCCTTTCAGGCCCTGTCTGGAGGTTCGAACAATGTTTATACTGCGCAACACGAGCCGCGCGGTGAGCTATTGTTAACGTGAGGTTGTACGTAAAGACTTTAGGGACATCCAAATATCACCTCTCACACATCGCCCCATCTTCCGGTCGTTATGACATGCCCGAGTTCGCCCCTCAGCTCACAGATCGCCTTTACTCCATTCCAATGCTCATCGTACTCCCAGCACATAACCGAAGCGTCAGAAGTTTATGTCCAACATAAACCACACATCTCACACGAACCTACCCCTGAGCTGCTCCAGGCTGACTGCGTCGAACTCCTTGGTCGGCAGCATTGCGAGGCCGCCGGCCTCCTGGCTAGCCTGCAGGGTCGACTCATCAAGAGTCGATACGATCCGGTCTGTGCTGACTGAATCTGACTGCGGATCCGACTCCACGTCGACCGGCGTGTCACCCAGAGTCTCAATGGACATCTTGAGGCGCTCCGAGATCTCGTAAATGTCAGCCTGCACGTCGGCCCGGTCGATGAGACTGTCTGCTATGCCCACGAGCTCGGCCTTGACCTCCTCGCTGACGGCGTCGGGTCTGAGCGGCAGCAGGCCCATGATGAAGAGCCCGACAAACACCCGTACCTCGCTGTCACACGGCTGGGTGAAGATCGACACCGCCATCGGCAGCAGGTGTAGCAGACGCTTGCCGCACCGAAGATCGTCGATGGAGATGTTCACAAACAGGGCGAGTCCATGCCGCACGCCGGCCAGGGACGCGTGGCCGGACGCCACGGCCTCGAGAGACTGGGAGGCGAAGGGCTGGCTGGCGCTGTCGGCCCGGCTCGAGTGTGACAGCACGCCGAGGACCTCCGAGAACTCCGTGACGAGACGTGAGCGGAGTACCTGCAGCCTGGTGCTGGGGGACGTCTTCGTGAAGTTGACCAGGACCGCCAGGATGGTCCGTTTGACGTCGCCCGTGAGGATGCTGACTTGCTGGTCCGTCAACGCCGGGCCCTCCTCGGGGGGTGCCAGACCGAGGTCGTCCACGAGGTAGTAACACGACAGTAGCCGGTCCACCGCGCGGGACTGGGGCCTGCCCTTCTTGTCGGGTACGGCGGAGTCCAGCAGCCGCTTCTTGAGGAAGGGCTGCAGGGTTATGTGCTCGAGCACGTTACACAGCGCCTTGACGACGAAGACGGTCTCCAGGGAGGGCTGGATCGGCACGTGCGGCTGGGCGTGCCCTGGGGTGTAGATCAGGGAGACCAGGTCCATGAGTCCCAGCAGGACAGAGCCCACGCCGACCTTGAGGTACGCCCGCATGGCCGGCTTCGAGCACTGGAGCAGCCTTTGGAGCGCCGTGAGGCAGAAGAACTCGGCTGACCCGCTGGGGCTGAACTCCTCGACGAGCTTGGCCACCCGGGGCTGGAGGGCTTTCATGGGGAACTGTGGGGTCAGCTCAAGCGTGCCGGCCGCCATGAACGCCGTCGAAGCCAGGGTCTTGACGATGAGCGACATGATACGGTCCATCCAGCCCTCCTCCTCGTTGTCCCCGATAGTCTGGACGGCTGCCGGGTCGATGGTGAGGTTGTGGAGCAGGAGGGAGATGAGGATGGGGATGTCCGGGGTCGACACCGCCCCGGCGTCGAACAAACCGCACAGATCGAAGATCGCATTGATCGTGCGCGGACTGTCGAAGATCTTGGACCTCGTGTCGGCGTCAGCAATGGCCTTAACCATGGCAATGGCGACGCCGATGGCCACACTGAATTCTTTGGACTCCTCAAAGACGATAGGATGCTTACGGATGAATGTAACCAGTAACCGGACATGCTGTGTGATGTTTTCGGGCATCATCAGGAACTCCCTGTTGGAATCAGTCTGGGATGAAGCGAAAGCATCCTCCACGTCCGTTGTGGTCACGGAAACTGGCTTTGCTGGCGCAGGCTCGAGTGCCGTTGCCTGTTGTGATGATACCGCGCGTCTACTCATACGGACACGCCTCGCCGTCATCCGAATTCGCCTGTGTCGCTTCCGTGTCGACTTGCTCGAGTCGAGAAATTCAAGCGCTGATTTGTGGGCGTATGGATGCGTGTGGGCGTGCCAGCCAGAGCGCTAAGCTACCTCGCTTGATTTCTGGCTTCTTTGCGCGACTTGAGAAAATGACTCTGGTGGAGTCGAACGCTGAAGCAGCGAGAAGTGGTAAAGAACCGGGTATGGTCTCTTACTTGCTGTTCGAGTTCGCTAACGGGTATGCTCTCTTCGATGTGGAGGCAAATGACGTAATTGGGCACTCTACGAAGGAAGCTCAGAAGGCTATGTCTGATTTTGGCCAGTTTTCGCAGCGCGTGAAGTATCTGTCTGGTGTTCAGTTCGAGACGCAAGAGATCGCCGTTGAGAACATCTGCGCCATCAATGAAGGCAAGGTTCACGACGTTCTCAAGCGTTTCCTCAACACCAACCTTCCCCACGATAAGTGCACCCTCATGATCAGCGACAAGACTCTTGCCGCTGACATCCAGGAGCAGCTCAAGCGCCCCAGCCTGTCCTGCAAGACTGATGCCAACTCTGCCCAGATCATTCGCTTTGTTCGTGCTCACTTCAACACCTACCTCCGGACCTCCCTTCCCGAGGTTGACGTCGACGCCGGTGAGCTCGGTCTCGCTCACGCATACAGTCGCCACAAGGTGCAGTTTAACGCCAACCGCGCGGACAACATGATCATCCAGGCGATCAACACCGTCGACCAGCTCGACAAGGACATCAACCAGTTCACCATGAGGACCCGCGAGTGGTACTCGTGGCACTTCCCCGAGCTCGCCACGTTCACCAAGGAGCCCGCCGGCTACACAGCGCTCGTCCTCCTCATCGGCGACCGCACGGCCTTCATCAACCGCCTCGAGGCGGAGGAGGCCGAGCTCACCGAGCAGGTCGCCGCAATCATGCCCGATGAGGGTGTTGCTGAGAAGATAGTGAACGCCGCCCGCCTCTCCATGGGCCAGGAAATCGCCCAGCAGGACCTCGAGACCGTCCTCACTTTCGCATACCGCCTCGCCGAGCTCATTGGCTACCGCCGGGACCTCCTCACGTATCTGGAGTCCCGCATGAACGCCGTGGCCCCCAACCTCTCGGCCCTCATCGGCAACGTCGTCGGCGCCCGCCTCATCGCCCAGGCCGGGTCCCTCACGAACCTCGCCAAGTGCCCCGCATCGACCATCCAGATCCTGGGCGCCGAGAAGGCCCTGTTCCGCGCCATCAAGTCCCGTGGCAACACGCCCAAGTACGGCATCCTTTATCACTCGTCCTTTGTCGGAAACATCAAGGCCAACTTCAAGGGCCGCATCTCTAGACTGCTGGCGAACAAGTGCTCCATCGCCTCTCGGGTGGACTGCTTCTCAGACGACCGGACGGACGCCTACGGCAACGCCCTCAAGGGCCAGGTCGAGGAGCGCGTCAAGTTCCTCCTTACGGGCAAGCCCCCGCAGAAGAACGTCGACGTGATGCACCAGATCTTCCTTGAGCGCCGCCAGGCCATGCAGGAGGAGGCCGCGGCGAAGGGAGAAGCCGTGCCCGCCGTCGAGCCCAAGGAGGAGCCCGTCGAGACCCCTGAGGAGCGCGCTGCCCGCAAGGCTGCCCGCAAGGCGAAGAAGGCTGCCAAGAAGGCCAAGAAGGAGAGCGCGAGGGACAAGAAGGAGAAGAAGCGCGACAAGAAGAAGGAGAAGAAGGTCAAGGCTCTTGCGGACGACGAGTAAAGTTATCGGTAATTGGACTGCGGGAGAGCGGGGGGCAACATGACGGCCGTTGTGGGCTTACCGGACACACAGAAGTCTACCGGACACATTCCGCTCTCGGTCCCGTCGCTATTTGATGCATGACTCGATTCTGAGTCGTAAGAATACGGGCGGATTTTTGCTTTCATTGTGGAAAAGAGAACACAATGGTAGCTGATTCACTAGTAAGCCCACAGTATGAACGGCTTTCGCAACGAGAGCAAATTTTGCAGTGCCCAAGCATGTACCTCGGCAATACGGGCTTTGAGGGCGAGAAGATGATGATCGTGCGGCCAGAGGATCCCGAGGCTGTCATGCGCGTCGAAAAACTGCAACATGTTCCCGCTCTTCTCAAGATTTTCGATGAGATTCTCGTCAACGCCGCTGATGAGGCTATCCGCAAGTCATCCGCCAAAGCAGCCGACCGCGTGAAGACGATCTTCGTCCACATCTCCGAGGACACCATCACCGTGGCCAACGACGGCACCGGCATCAGCACGTCCGAGCACAAGTCTGGGATCCTGAACCCCGAGTTGATCTTCGGGCACCTCAACACGTCGTCCAACTACAACCGCGCCGCAGACCGCATCACCGGCGGTGTTAACGGCTTCGGTGCCAAGGGTACCAACATCTTCTCCGACCACTTCGAGGTCAACGTCAAATACTCTCAGTCTTCCAAGAGCGGCGTCAAGGCGTACTACCACCAGGTGTGGACCAGCAACATGGAGAACATGACGGTCCCTGCCGCCAAGTCCCTCTCAACCAAGGCCAAGTGCGACAACATCGACCCGGACCTCATGGCCGAGATGAGCAAGAAGAGGGGCTACTGCATCATCTCGTTCAGACCAGACTACTCCCGGTTCGGCGAGGAGGACGACCCGATGGACACCCTGGACGACTCCCACAAGGCCCTGTTCGTGCAGCGCGTCCACGAGATCGCCGGCTGCCTCGACGCGGTGTCGGTCTGGCTCAAGGTCGACGGCTCCGAGGCCTTTGACGAACCCACGAAGCTCCCCAACGGCTTCCACCCCTTCATCAAGCGCATCACGTGCCTCGAGACGGCACCCGACGGCGAGGAGACGCTGGGCCGTGGCAAGACGGCGGTGTCGGTGCAACAGGTCATGGACACCGACGAGGACGGCAAGCCAGACGCCCAGGTCATGACGTTCACACTCCGGGGCAACAAGCCCGAGTCCCCTGCCTGGGACATCAGCATCGTCAAGGCTGGGCTCCTCGGGTTGCCGTCGGTCTCCTTCATCAACAACATTAACATGTACCAGGGCGGCGCCCACGTCAAGGCCATCAGCGCGCAGATCCGGAAGAAGCTTAGCACTGCCAAGAACGCCGTGAAGGAGGACGACATCAAGACGTGCTTCAAGGTCTGTGTTCGCGCCACGGTGGTCGGGCCCGTGTTCGACGCTCAGAAGAAGCACAGCCTCGTCTCGTTCCAGTACAACACCGACCCCGAGAAGGCCAAGACCAAGGGCAAGCAGGCTGACGGTGGCGAGACGGTCCGCTGCGACATCCCCGAGCTTCCCAAGGGCCTGATCGACAAGATCATCGCGGACTTCAAGATCAAAGACCACCTCAAGTCCCGCAGCTCGACTAAGCAGACTAGAGCGCTGAAGGCGACGGACGGCAAGCGGACGACGAGGGTCATCATCCCCAAGCTCGAAGACGCCAACTGGGCCGGCACTAGTCGCAGCAAGCAGTGCACGCTGATCATCACGGAGGGTGACTCGGCCAAGTCCCTCGCCGTGGCCGGGCTCTCAGTCGTGGGCCGGGACCGGTACGGCGTCTTCCCCCTCAGAGGGAAGGTGCTCAACGTCAGGAACGCCAAGCCCGAGCAGGAGGCCAAGAACGCCGAGATTGCGGCGATCAAGCAGATCCTGGGCCTGTCAGAGAACGACTCGACTGCCATGCACGCCAAGCTCCGCTACGGCAAGCTCATGCTGATGACAGATCAGGATGTGGACGGCTCCCACATCAAAGGGCTCGTGCTCTCCCTGTTCGACCACAAGTGGGCCACCCTCTGCAAAGCGGGCTTCCTGCAGGAGTTCGTGACGCCCATCGTCAAGGCTACCAAGGGCGGCGAGGTGCGCACGTTCTACACCCTGCCCGAGTATGAGTCCTGGACCGAGAACGAGGGCGCCAAGGGGCAATGGCGGGTGAAGTACTACAAGGGGCTGGGGTCCTCGTCCGACCGCGAGGCCGTCGAGTACTTCAAAGCCATCGCCCACCACACGATCGACTTCACGTGGGCCTTCCCCAAGGACGAGAGCCGCGACAGGTCCTACAAGAGCGACTTCGCCGCATCGTCGGCCGAGCTCAAGAAGGTATTCAACGCCGACAGGACCTCCGCGAGCAGCTTTGCGGACGAGCGGAAGAAGTGGCTGGCCACTGCGGATATGGACGTGTTCGTCGACCACAACGCCGTCGCCAAGACGAAGCTGCCCATCCACACGTTCGTCAACAAGGAGCTCGTGCTCTACTGTCAGGAGGACAACTTCCGGTCGATCCCCAGCGTCGTCGACGGCCTCAAGCCCGGCTCCCGCAAGATCCTCTTCGCCTGCTTCAAGCGGAAGCTCAAGGAGCAGATCAAGGTGGCCCAGCTGGCTGGCTACGTCTCTGAGCACGCCGCCTACCACCACGGCGAGGCGAGTCTCAGCGGGACGATCATCGGCATGGCCCAGAGCTTTGTCGGGTCCAACAACATCCCCCTGCTCATGCCCGAGGGCCAGTTCGGCTCCAGGGAGCAGGGTGGGAAGAACGCGGCGTCTCCCAGGTACGTCCACACGCGGCTGTCCGACATGGCGCGGCTCATCTTCCCCGAGGACGACGACCCACTGCTGGACTACCTCGTGGACGACGGCCAGTCCATCGAGCCCGCATTCTACGTTCCTGTCATCCCCATGGTGCTCATCAATGGCGCGGCGGGCATCGGCACGGGCTGGGCCACTAACATCCCCAACCACTCCCCGCTGGACGTCATCGACGCCGTCAGACGCAGACTACACGTGGCAACGAGAGAGGAGGCTGGGCTGCCTGGCCTCGCCCCCTGGTACGTCGGGTGGACCGGCACCATCGCGGCCAAGGACAACGTCGCAGACGGGGAGCCGCTGACGTACGAGCACACCGGTCGGTTCGATGAGGTCGACCCCGACGACGACGGCAACGTGTGCCTCGAGATCAGCGAGTTGCCCATCGGGACCTGGACCGAGCCCTACAAGGAGCTGCTCGAGCAGTTCCTGCAGGGCGTCTATATCAGACGGAAGTCGGCGAAGGGCGCCTGGCAGCTCGATGTCCCCAAGCGCGAGGACAAGGCAACAACTGCAGCCGCAGCGGCCAAGAAGAAGCCCGCCGCCCGCGGCAAGGCGGCCAAAAAGGACGACAAGTTCGACGAGACAGTCAACGACGAGAACAACAAGGCGTTTAAGCTTGCCGACATGACCCAGCACCATGGGCTGAACACGGTGCGGTTCAAGTTGTCGGTGACCAAGCGCATGTACGATGTTGTGCGGCAGACCATTGGCTGGCCCAAGCTGCTGAAGATGAGCGGGTCGATCAGCAAGACCAACATGGTCGTGTTCGACCGCCACAACCGCATCGTGGAGTGCAAGCGGACGGATGAGATCATCGAGCAGCACTACCAGGTCCGCAGCGAGATGTACCAGCGCCGCATGGACCTCCTGCTGCTCACCCTGCGGCGCCAGTTCCTCACACAGACCACGAAGGCCGCCTTCATCAACCTCGTCAACGCCAAGGAGCTCGACACCCACAGGCCCGAGGCCGAGCTCATCCAGGAGTTGTGGGGCCGCCAGCTGCTGCCCGATACGGACTCCAGGACCAAGATTCTCGCAGCGGCAGGGGCGGGGGAGGTCATGCTGGCTGTGGAGAACGATGGGCCTCGGACTGAGTTCACCCAGGCCTTCTTCAGGGCGGCCAACGCGAACAAGGCGGCCAAGAAGATCGCAAAGCTCAAGGCAAGCTGCTACAACAGTCTTTTGGACATGCCCATCAGGACTCTCACGAAGGAGCGCGCCCAGAAGCTGCACAAGGACGCCGCCGCCACCAAGGCCAAGATTATCGAGCTGGTGGGCAAGACCCCCAAGGATCTCTGGCTCGCGGACCTACAGGCGCTGGAAGACGCCCTGATGGAGCGTGACTCGTGCCCCGGCATCACGGACCTGACGGTGGTGGACCCCTCGCCCTACACGGAGAACAGAATGCCCCTTGGCGTGCTAGAGAAGCAGTACGCGGATGTCATCGTCAAGAAGGAGCGGAAGACGTCGGAAGAGGCAGAGAAACGCGTCAAGAAGGAGACGGCAGAGAAGGAGACCAAGGCCAAGGCCGAGGACAAACCGGTCAAGCGGAAGGCAGCCAAGGCGACGACGAGGAAGGTCAAGTCACCCGCATATGACGGCAGCGACGACGAGGAGACCGCGGAGGAGTGGGACAGCGACATGGCGATGGACGAGAGCGAGGAGGACTTCGCCACTCCCGCGCCCAAGCCGAGGGCCGCCAGTAAGAGGACGCGGAGGGCGCCCATCCCGGAGCCAGAGTCTGACAGTGACGCCGGGACTCCTGACTCTGCAGCGCAGTTCCCGTCGATCAAGCAACGCATCGCCAAGGCGACCCAGGAGCTCGACTCGGAGGAGGAGGCCGCCACGCCAGTCCAGACCCGCCCCAGGGCACGGAGGGCCCGGGCTGCTGCTGTGAGCTACTATGACGACAGTGACAGCGAGGCCTATGACACTGACGACTTCGACGAGGACATGACCGAACCCGAGCCGACACCGGAACCCAAGGCCAAGAGACCTGCCCGCCGGACGATGGTGATCGACACCGACGAGAGCGAGGAGTCCACTCCCGCTCCCAAGAAGGCCGCCAAGAAGAAGGCCGCCCCGAAGCGTGGGGCCAAGAAGCAGCCCGTTGTCGAGGTGAGCGACACCGAGGAGGAGGAGGAGAAGCCGAAGCCGACCAAACGGAAGGCCCCAGCCAAGCCAGCTCCCAAGGCCCCTGCCCGCAAGACCCGCGGTGTCAACCTCAACTTTGGTGGTAGTTTTGGAGACTCCGCCAGTGACAGCGGCAGCTCGGAGTTCGAGTTCTAGCTGTGATAAAGATCGATTTGACTGCGATGGTGGTTTATCGTTGCCTGATTCATAAGATTCTTGTGTGATGGGAAAGTGATTCTTGAATCTGTTGCGGTATCTGATGCCGCGGCGGTTTTACCAAAGACAGACTTACCAGACTCAATAGGTCCAGCGCCTCGAGATGACCTGCGTTGACGCCGATTGCACGCAATCAGATCGCGATCAATTTCTTCGATTTTGTGAAGACATTCGGCCTGCGAACTAGCCAGGGCAAGATGAACACCAGTGAAACATCACCATCTGATAAGCGTCATGACCCATTCTCTACTAATTTCCAGCCTCTCATGAAGGAACAGCGTCCAGCAATCTCTTTTGGGGCGCCTGCGAGCGTTCACAAGAAGACGGGCCTCGACATGTTCAAGCCTCCGCAGCAGAAGCCTCAAAACAATGCAAGCACTCTCTTTTCAAAGCCTGTTGCTGAAAAGAAGGCGCCAGCGCTCTTCAAGGACACCACCGTCACGGGGACCCCGCACAACAGCTCCGTCCACAGCAGCAGTAAGTGCGCGATGTGCGGCAAGTCCACAGTGCTCGGCTTCACATGCAAGTGCGGGCACATGTACTGCACGAAGCACCGTCTGCCCGAGCACCACGGGTGCACCTTTGACCATGGACTGGCGGAGAGAAGCAAGCTCGCCAAGGCCAACCCGGTTGTTGCAAAGAGTCAGATAGACACCAGGTGGTGATGCAGGGAGTTTTATGATCTCGTTTATGCAATTAAATGTCAGCGCCTTGTTGATAGCCTTGATAGTTGGTCGAGGCCAAGAAAAGGACTTGACGTGTGGAGGAACATCGCCAGTGTCTGGTGGATCTGGCCGTCTATGAGCCCTCTCGCTGCTCACAAGACCACCGCTCGTACTGGTTAATATACCTCCCACATCAGTGGTACGCCAGTATCACCACACCGCACTGATGTTGTGTTGTGTTGTGCCAGGCCTATAGGGCAGGAAAGATGTTGATTTTACCGCGAGTCAGGAGACTATCTTCTAGATGTCGGTGCCAAAGTAGCGCTGGGTAAATGGTCGTAGGGGTACAAACGTCGCCGAAGTCGCCGATACCAGGGCAGATGTACTTGCGCTCGTCGAGGCAATCGTCGATCTCGCCTGTAACGACGCGGATCTGGGGGAAAGCGCCGCAGAAGGCGTCGATGCCCTCCGGGCACGAGATGAGGTTGACGAAGATGATGTGGTCCTCCTTCACGCCGTGGTCGAGCAGGACCTTCACCGCCGCCATGGCGGACCCGCCGGTGGCGAGCATGGGGTCGAGGAGCAGGACGTGTCTGTTGGCGATGTCTCTGGGCATCTTCTCGTAGATCAGGACGGGAAGGGCGGTCTCCTCGTCACGCTGGATGAGGATCTTGCCGATGCGGACCTCCTGGATGATGTTGGAGAGAGCCTTCTCCATCGACTCGCCGGCACGAACGATCGGTACACCGACAAGCTTCGAGCAGAACTCGGCGCCAACGTATTCAAGGCCCATAGGGGTCTTCACGGTGCGTTCCTTATAGGGAAGCTTCGCAAGAGCGGCCTCGACGAGCATGGTGATCAGGCGGTCGCTGTCGAAGACGAACTTGCGTCTGCTGGTCTCCGAATTGCGGATAGAAGCAAACAGGCATCTTACTTGACCGTTTGAGGGAAGTACTTCAACGTTAGGGTACTTGGCGAGAAGCTCCGGGTGTTTTGCCATTATGCTCGTCCTCACGTCAAGGGATTTCCTGGAGATCGAGTTGATCCGCACCATTTCAAATCTAACTGAATAACGCGGGGTTCTGGCACGGCATCCTTCAGGCGGACTCGATCGCTTTTTTCGTCGCAGAGGCGGGCTTGATGCAAGAGAGCTTGGGCAGGTCGGACGAGCTAAGAAACCAGAGAGTGAGGCGGCAGTCCAGCTAAGCCTGGATCATGGATCAAAAGAGCTACTAGAATCCAATAAGCTTCACGTTATTGCGCTGCTTGGGTTCTTTCCTTCTGTATCCCTGTTGATTGAGTCAAATATTCTTACCCGTGAAATATCACCGCTAACTCGACCCCAGCTCGCATCTGCCACCCGTCTACCCAATGTGGAGGAAGTTGAGTCCATGGTGCAGGGTACGGAATGGAACAGATCTTCGCACGCATCGGCGATGAGGCTCGCGAAACTGATAACACGACGCAAAGAACGGGGTAGAAGCGGGTTACTCTTGCAGACAGAGCAGGAGAATAGCTTCGATAGCTTCGATTTCAGCTCCTCATCATCCATCGGCACACCATTATTCGATTCCAGAAAGCGGTTGAGCACATTGGACATGACAGCTAATAATGTGACGATCACGACCCGCGCTGTGGTCTCTGTGGACGAGCAGAGTGGCCGCAGGATGGTGAACCAATATATTATCGGACGAACTGTCGGCATCGGGGCATTCGCGAAGGTCAAGACCGTGCTCGAGAGGCCCACTGGCCTGCGGTATGCGGCTAAGATCATTGATCGTCGGGAGCTAGCCAGGAAGGGCCAGGTCTCTGCCCACGACCCCATGGACGATGTGTACAACGAGATCCTCGTCCTCGGTCGCATACAGCATGACCACGTCCCCACACTGCACGAGGTCATCGACGACCCGTCCGTGTCTGAGCTCTACTACATCATGGATCTGATTGAGGGTGAGACGATGCACGTCGGGACGACGATAGGGCTGGCTGAGGGCCGCGCGCTTGTTCGTGACATAGCGGGGGTGCTGCGGTACCTACACGGCAACCAGATCGTTCACGGGGACGTGAAGCCCGACAACATTGTCCACAGCGACGGCCGCTTTATCCTGCTCGACTTTGGCACGAGTCGCACGATCAACGCCAGCTCGGACTTCCTTGTTCGGACCGTCGGCACACAGGCGTTTATGGCGCCCGAGATGACAGCCGAGGACGGGTACAACGGCAAAACTGCTGACGTCTGGGCACTTGGAGTGACCCTCTTCACCCTTGTCTACGGGGCACTGCCGTTCGACGGCGACACGCTCGCAGACCTCCTGCACGACATCGAGACCCGCCGCCCGATCATCCCGCCGCTGGAGGACCCGCTGTTGGTTGACCTGCTGCATGGGCTGCTGGCCAAGGACCCCATGCACAGGCTCAGGGCCGACCAGGTGCTGTGGCACCCCTGGGTCAAGCGGCAGAGGCCCAGCAGCCTCCGCAAGTTCCACCTGAAGGTCCAATTGGAGGGGAGGTCTCGAATGGTCCGGGACCACCGCGCTATCCTGCGGCGCCGTTCGGTGATCAGTCTCTCCCCTGTCCAGCGGGGCGGGTCGAGGGACACGTTCGACAGCTCGTCCTCGCACCTCAGCCTGGACGTGCTGACGCCAGTGAAAGCCCCGCCCCGGCCCCGCCACCGCACCGAGTCTGTGTTTAGACCTCAGAAGCCCGTGCTCAACAGGTTCGAGGTCTCGTTCAACGCCGACTCGTCCAGCGACGGTGAGCTGTCCGATGCACCTAAGGAGCTCGACGTCGTCCGGCTGAATCCTGGCACAACGGTGTCGCCAGTGCCCATCACAACCTCTCTGCGGTTCTTCGCCACGCCAACCAACCGCCGCAGCCCGAGCCCCGTGCCCCGCAAGCCGTCAATCGTGTCGTCCGTGGCCGTCGTGTCGCAGCGTCTGTGGGGCAAGGTCGACCTCGAGAGCCGGCTCCGGATGGACGTGGCCAAGACGTCCACGGGGCTGGTCTTCACGGACCAGGGCACGCCCGTGACAACGACGCCGCTCACAGCCCGACGGCCAGTGCCCAATGTCACGGCCGACACCGCCGTCAACATGCCCCTGCCCGAGACGGTGGTTGGGGCCCCGGCCTCGGACTTCGGCGACTCCTCGTCCTTCCAGTCGGACTCGTTCGATTCTCTGACGGGAGACGACGGCATCGCTGCGCTGAGCGACGTCGAGGGCATCGAGAACCTTGGGCAGCGTAGGTTGGGCTTTGAGGACGACTTTGATGTGGCCAGCGTGTCGTCGCAGTCGTGGTCGGAGATGGAATCTGGAGACGATCTCCCCGATATCATGAATCTGCTGCTGAATCAGGCCGATCAGATCGAGATCATGCTGATGGCCTGGAACAGCGCACGTAAGCCGCCGTACTGCATGCCCAAGGCCTGCGGAGTGTAGGGAAGCATTTATTACTCTATCACTGTATACATACCATATCTTTTCCCGTAAATATTTTGGCCACACTTTTAACAAGGACGATGACCGAGCCAGCCGGACAGTGCAGTATAAGGCTCCTATGGCTTATAGATGTACAGCTCCTGGTCGTCCGCCGACCGCTCCAGGTACTCGTGCTCGATGAGGTGTTCGATGCGCTGCTTCATATCCCGGGGCTGCGGGTTGAAGAAGCGCTTCACCTCGTCGCTGATCTTGAGCAGCAGGTCGTGGTGCCTCATCTGGCGGTGTCCCTTCATGATGCGGACGATCGCACTGTCGATGCTCAGCTCCCGCTCCAGCCCGGTGGCCTCGACGGCGTCTCTCTCCGCCTGGCGTGTGATCTTGATCGGCTGGACCCCGATCTGGACCTTCACGCTCGTGCTCTTGAACTTGGTGTTGACAGACAGCAACGCGTCACACCGCCTGCTCAGGTCGATGATGTCGTCATCCGTCACGGGGCTGGTGATCTTCAGCAGCGTCGACAGCCGGAACACCTTCTTGCCAGTGCGGTCCTTGACCTTCTTCGGCGTGAACAGCTGGAAGAGGTGGGCGGCGATGACCTCCCGCGGGATGCTCGACACGAGGCCGATCACAGAGGACACGGGCACGGGGCCGGGGGCCTCGAGGACGTGCATGAACACCGCGTACTGCAGGGGCGTCATGGACACGCTGTACACCCGCTTGGACTCGGCGTCGGGCTCGGGCTCGAACTGGATGTGGACGGCGCCCTTGTCGGGCAGGAAACGCACCTCGACCTTGTCGTTCTTCGCCATCTCCTGGGCGACGAGGTGGTCAGCGCAGCCCTGCAGCGCCGCGGGGTAGGGGAAGCTCTTGGCCGGCTCGATCGCCCAGTGCTGCTGCTGTATGAGCAGGGGGGTGAACTCAACGCCGTCTACGGCCGTCGTGGTGCGGCGGGTCGAGTGCTTGCTGATGTCCGCGATCATCTGGCGCATGTCGTGGATCCGCTCCATGTCGAAGTACTTGTCCTGCTCCCCTATAGCCTTGAGCATGGCGTTCTCCACCTCCAGATTGCCCCCGTCGAGAAGACGGTCGGCTAGATTCCTCTTGTGGTTCACTATGAACTGGTCGCGGTCATGGATGGCGATCAGCGCGTCGACAACGTGCTCGGCGACCTTCTCGATCTCAACGACGTCCTTTGTTTTCTGGAGAAGCAAATGTACGTATTTCGCCAAGTACAACGGAAGAATGAAGTCACCGTCCTCGTTTGTGAAGAAGTGCCTCGGGTCTGCCTTGACGAACACGGAGAGGGCGTCGTGGAACACAGCCCGGTCGAGCCCGCCCTTGATGATCTGGTTGAACGGGGGCAGCACCACAGTCACGAGGCCCCGGCAGAACTCCTTGAGGGCGCGCTCCCGGTCGGGCTTGTCGACCGCGATGAACTTGGCGATGTACTTCTCGGCGAGCTCCTCGACGGACTTCTTGAAGCTTGCGACGACAGAGGCCTGGATCTCCCCCAGGATGCTGGTGCGGCCGACAATGACGTCGGGGTTGGTCTCGCTGGCTTCACGGGCAATGCGGTCCGCCGTGACAGCGAGGTTAGTGATCTTGGCGACCGTCGTGACGGCCGTAGCGTCCTTGAGCACGACGGACAGCACGCTGCGGAGAGAGCGGTCGCCCGACTCGAGCAGGAAGTCCGTATGGGCGTCTACCAGGCCGGACATGCAGGAGAAGAGCATCTCCGCCTCAAGTGACTCGAAGACCTTGGACTCGTGCGACAGCAGGCGTCTCTCGGCCGCCACCCGGTCGAACACGGTCTCGACGTAGTCGGGCACGGTCAGCTTCTCTCGCAGCTCCTTGCCGGTCCGGATCCAGAAGCCTTTGGCCTCCTCCATGAGCGGGACGCCGAACAGCTTGATGAACTGCGTGTTGTCCGCCGTCTTGGTCATCTGGCCGGACACCTCGCGGGGCCGGGGGGCGGCGGGCTTCTCGGACAGCAGCCGCTTGTACGCCTTGAACGCGTTGATGATCTTTTGGACGTCGACGTCGGCGTCACCGGACCTGAGCCGGGTGACCTCCTGCTGGATGAACTTGATGACGTCGTCCTGGTACTTAACATGCACCGTCTGGTACAGCGCGCTCATGGTCTCGACGCTGTCGTCCGCGCTGCTCTTGTTCTTGGAGTAGGAGTTGTATGCACTGCCGATGACGTAGTTGAACATGACGTCGAGGCACTCCTGGAACGATCCCGCCTCCTGGACAACCGTGTACAGCCCATCGACGAGCTCGTAGCCCGATCTCTCCCGCATATGGTAGTTGTCGAGCATCACGTAGTACTTCTTCAGCTGGGCGAGGAACCAGCGCTGAGCCTTGTCAGACTCGCTTCCTCGGTTGCGGACAACGACGTAGATCTTCTTGTTGAGCTCAACAAGGTCGTTGGAGTGATCCCGATAGCCAGACTCGTTACGAAGCAGGTATTGTTGGAAGAACTTGTCCATGGCATCCTGTACGATCGGATCCATCGTGTTTGCCGCTTCATCTTCTTCGCGAAGGCCCGCAAGAACCGAGCTAGGCTCATATGTCCGGTTGGATTGCTCTTCACGGCGGGGAATCATGAAGCAATGGGGATTTGTCGACACGACTGTAATACATGATGGGCATGGATACCATAAATCAGCTGTCTGGGAAGAGAGAAAGGGTGATAACTATAGGGTGTCCCTGAGTGGGGATAAACAGACGGATAGCCGCCACTCATCCGACAGACGCGGTCCGCTCGACCTTGGTCCGCAGCTCCCCGACCTCTGCCTGACGCCGCATCCGCTCGTTCTCGAGGTGCTTCCTCTCCGCCTCCAGCCGCGCCATCTCGACGACCAGCTGATTCTTCTCCGGGTCGACCTCCCGCTTGGCCGCAAGCACGCCAAGGCCCTCGAGCTGCGTCTCCAGAACCTCCGCACGCTTCTGGGCCTCGTGCAGCTCCCGCCGCAGCCGCTGTGTGGTGCTGGCGGCCTCGTTGAGCTGCACGATGCTCTCCTTAACGGCCATGTGGGCCCGACGCCCGTCGATGCCAGTGGCGCTCAGCTCGGCCTCCTTCGTCTTCAGCTGAGCGTCCAGCGCCTGTGCCCGCTCCCGCCAGGCCAGGCAGGACTCCCGCTGGGCTTTGAACTTGGCGATGGCCGTGGCGAGGCTGTCGGCCAGGGCCGGGTCCTCGCTGGCCTCGGGCCGGGACGACTCGAGGTCACTCATACGACTCAGGGCGTGCTGCCTGTCGTTCTCGGACTTGCTGAGTGCCCCCCGCAGTGTCTCGAGCTCGGCGTCCTTCTCCTCGGTCACACGAGACAGCTCGGCATCGAGGTTGTCCCGCTCCATCGTCATCGCCCGCAGCTCGGCCCGCATCCCCTGCGCCTCCTCGGCCTTCGAGGACCGCGCGGCCTTCATCTCCTCGGTGAGGGTGTTGTGGCCCGCCCGGGCCTTGTCGATCTGCTCCGACAGGTGCTTGATGCGCCGCTCGTTCTCCACACGCATCCCCCGCACTGTCTGGTCGAACTCCCGCTGCATGGCCTGGCGCTGCTCGTCATGAAGGCTGATGAGTCTGTTGAGCTCCGACTTGAGGCTCTGGTTGCCGGCCTCCACAGCTTTGAACTGGTCGAAGATCTGGCTACGTTCGCTACTGTACTCCTCGATCACGGCCTGCTGCTCGCACAGCTTGGACTGCGCCTCTTTGAGCCGTGTGGACAGAGACTCGATGGTCGCCTCGGCCGCCTCGGTACGGAGGCACTGGGCGTCCAGCTCTCCCCTAAGCGAAGCGTTGGCGTATGATAGCTGTTCTACGGAAGAAGACATGTCTACGGTTCGCGCAGACCTGGAAAATTTGTTCGTAGACTGGCCAGCGCTTTGTTTGCCGGCCTGTGATGTGTATGGGACAAACTGATGCGTCGATTCATTCGCCCCGTAGTGTTTGATCTCTTCCTGAAGATGGCGGGCCGTACGCATCTGCGCGTCCATCTCCTCACTCATCAAGATGTTTTGTCTCAGGATTTACGGCAACGTAAATGGTCGTCATAACGACTACATGGGCCAGTGGGCGGGCTGCCAGTGACCGGCTACTGGGCGCGGCAATATGACTGCCCCGAGGCCTCACCAACGGCCATCTACTGTCCATGACCCAGCGAGCACCGCCCTGAGCTGCACGGCGTCACCCTACAGACAGGACACTCACCGATGGTTGCCAAGCAGGGGTCTTAGGCTAGGTGTCTGGTCCCTGACCTTGACTCTTGTCATAGTTCAGATCTGACGGCGGCGTCTTGATGGCGTGATGAGTTAAGCGAATGAATGCAGCCGCATATGAACACCACTAGCATCTCCTGATGATAATCCACTGTGATATCGTTGTCCGGCCGCCTGTCGGGGTTCGCAGTGCGGATCTTTGAAGACGATCATCTCCCTCTCGTCTCACAGAACTGATGGGCGCAGATAGGCACAATAGGACGAAACTGTACAAGGCTGCTCGTTCTGAGGACTGCAGAACGCTGGAGCAGCTGCTTCGGCGCGGTGAGAACGCCGACTATGCCCGTGAAGACCGGTGGCCGCTCACTGGCACGCGGCGACACCAGGGCTGGACAGCGCTCATGGTAGCGGCCGCCAACGGGAGGTTTAGGGCTGTCCATATGCTGCTGGATGGGTCCCGGGGCTGGAAGGCAGCCGACCCGAACGTCGTGGACGCCAAGGGCAGGACGGCACTGCATGCCGCCGTGTGCTCTGACAAATACGACACTGGCATCGTGCTGGAGCTGCTGAGGGCCGGGGCGGACCTGGACAACCAGGACAGGGCGGGCAACACCGTCTTCCACACCCTGACGAAGCCCCGCTACCAGAAGAGGGTCGGGCGGATATTCAACGACCTGCTGCCCCACAAGCCATTGCTCAACCTCCGCAACTGCCGCGGGGAGACACCCCTGACGATGGCCGCCAAGAGGGGGGCTGTGACGTTCGTCCGGGCCATCGTCACCTGCCCCTGCCCCATGGTGGACCTCGACGCCCGGGACGACGACGGCAACACCGCGCTGCACTTGGTCAGCAGGGTCCGGGGGACGGACGAGGTCGTCAGCCTGCTCGTGCTTGGGGGGGCCGACCTCGAAGCCCAGAACTACTGGGGCATGACGCCGCTGGCCCAGGCGATGGTGCGGTACAACATGTTCTACGACAGGCCGTATGTCTCTGCGCTGCTGACCCACCTCGCCCGCCCCATGGTGGAGGGCACCGACTATGGGTGGGGCCTGTTCGAGATGGACGAGACCATGAAAACGCGGTATAAGACCGCACTGCACGCGCAGCAGTTCGGGTCCTCCTCGGTACCGGGCACGGCGAGGCAGTCGGCCAACCTGGACAGTGATGACTCGAGCGACGACGAGGACGCTGTGGGGTTTCTGACAATCGGCGATGCTGGGCTGGCTCCGGGCTGAGTGCGGCCACGTCGGTTCGTGGCTTTACGACGCGACTTCTTGACCTCACAATCGATCAGACCAACACGGGTCCAACGAGCCCCGGTCTTAAGGGAAGATAAAGGCGCCATGGATGGTTTAATAACACTAACAGCACAGCAGATTGATCTGAAGACGCGTTCATCGCCTATCCGGGCCGCTGAACTCAAAACTCTTCCTGTGATCCCACCAACGCTGAAGAAGCGCCGAAAGCCGAAGAAACCGAAACAATCTAAGCCAAAAGAGCCCGAGGACTTCAAGCTTCCCTCCGGTCTGAGCGGTGATGGTGTTATGTACCGCTCGACTTCGCTGCCACGAATTCGCCGCGCCAAGGTCACCTGTAAGCCGCCAGTGCCGAAGCAGCGGGTGAAGAGAGCTATCAGCAACCCTATGCGAACCCCCACCCCGCGCCGGTCCCGGAAAACGCTCCCCACGCTGGACCACGATTTGCCCCTCGTCGAGGACGTCCCCGTGCCGCGCACAACGCCCGACAGACCCCCTCGCCGACTACTCAAGCCACTACGCCGGCCAGCCTGGAAGTCCACCGACACGCTAGCCGAGGGGGGTGCATGTGTGGGTCATTGGGAGGCCGTCCGCTGGTACGAGCGTGACCCCGCGGACACCGGGTCGGCGTCGGCACCAGCAACTAGGGTGCAGCTGTTCGACTTCGTGGCGTCCCGCTCGACGGCAGACCCCGCCCGAGTCCTGAAACAGCGTGCCAAGTTCCTAGAGGCCAGCGGTCTCGAACCCGGGACGAAGCTCTTCACGCTCATGGGGCCGTATGAGGATCTCAGGGCGGCATTGAGGCGGCGAGGCTGGGTCGAGTGCCCTGAGGCCCGGGAGACACTAGCGTCCGACCTCATTGTTGCCGTGAAGTCGGGGCTGATTGCCCCGGACTCCCTCCCCCCGACCGTGATGCACAACCACTACGCCGGATCGACCGGGCTGACCACGAAAGCAGGCCTGTGCCGCAACATCCGGGACCTCCCGTGGTATGAGCCCGCGGACCATCGGGCCTTCTTCCCCCTGTCGTTCGACCTTGGGGCCAGCGGGGACGTCGCCATGTTCAAGCGGGCGCAGGCGGTGTTCGGTGCGCTGTCCATCCTGGAGGCGGCCCTAGTGAAGGCTGTCGCCCCCGCTGCCGTCGCCGCAGCTAAGGCCGTCCTCCACCAGATGTCGTGGGAGCGCCACAACAGGTCGCCGTCAGGGGGCAAGGAGGTTCCCATGGCGATCCCGGCTGACTGGGCCGAAGTCGCAGGGTTCGTCAGTAGGAAGCTACCCGCCGCCCCCTCAACCCTGTCCGCTGATGAGGCCGGGGACGTCCGCTCACTGCTGGTCGGGTACCGCGCCATTGACCCTGCGGCTGTGCTCACAGTCGGGCAGAACGCGTGGGTCTGCAAGCCGGCCGGGAAGAGCAGGGGGCGGGGCATACTGTGCCTGGACACGCTGGCGGGCATCCTGGCCCTGGCGGGCTCGGAGACAGAGCACTACGTCGTCCAAAAGTACATTGAGCGACCTTTGTTGATTCATAACCGCAAGTTCGACTGTCGCGTGTGGTGTCTGGTGACTTCTGTCTCGCCCTTCACGGTCTGGGTGTACGACGACTACTACCTCCGCTTCTGCTGCGAGGACTTCTCCATGGATGACCTGGCCAACACATACGTCCACCTCGCCAACAACAGCGTCCAGAAGAACAGCACAAACTTCGACAACATCGTGCCCCCGGACGCCGACCACCTCTGCCCAACCGATGGCCGGCCGCTGAAGAAGACCGAGCGGGCGAATAACATGTGGGCGAGCGCCTCGTTCGCGGAGTACATCGCTCGGACATATGGTCCGGGAGCATACGACGCGATGATGGCCGCCATGCGGGTTGCCCTGGTAGACACGCTCATCGTCGGCCAGAACACGCTTGTGCCCCGCCGCCGTAGCTATGAGCTGTTCGGGGTCGACGTCGTCTTTGACACGGAGCTGAAGCCCTGGGTTCTCGAGGTCAACTCAAGCCCCACTCTGGAGCACTCGTCATACGTCACGGCGAGGCTGGTGCCCGCAGCAATGGAGGGGCTCGTCTCAATCCTACTCGACCTCGATCGGGTCAAGACCTTGCCCAAGGCCAAGCATGGCTGGGCCCACGGCGGGCTCGGGCTGGGGGCAGGCGAGGGTGGTCTCCCCTCGACGCTGGGGGCCTGGCGGCTGGTGTACCGGGGCATGAACCCGGGGCGGGTGTCGGATGGCTGCGGTCTGGAGCTGCGTGGTGCCAATGTCGACCCGCCGCCCAGGTTCGACCGACCCTTTCATTGATTACGAATTTACTCGATTACAAACGTCATTTACGAATTTATCCGTGTCTATATAAAGAAGATATGCTGCAGCTTTGGGCCGGACTTTGCTGTTGGCCATATCACAAGGTAAAGGAAGTTGGCACCGGGGATTAAGGCTGCATTACATGTTACTTATCCCTGTTAAACACTACTATTAACATGTCCATTTACACTACCAGCCCTCCATCTCCTCCTTGATCTTCAGCAGCCGCTCCTTCCCGACTGTCTCGAACTTCACTCCATGCCGGGCCTCAACCATCTTCGTGACCTGGTCGAAGTTGGCGTCCGTCTGGAGCTTCAGGGAGACCGCGAACCCGTCCCTGCCGTACCGTCCGCACCGCCCAACGCGGTGGAGGTATGTGTCGACGCGGGTGTCGTTGTGGGCCTCCAGGAATGACGGCATGTCGTAGTTCACCACGACTCGGACCGCGGGGACGTCCACGCCGCGGGAGATGATGTCGGTGCACACGAGCACCTTTGTCGCGGCCCGTCTGAAGTCTGCCATGACGGCCCTCCGCTGGTCATGGTCCAGGTCTGCCTGCAGACAGCCGACCTGGTGCCCGTCCGCCGTGAGACGGTCGGCCAGCTGCTGCGCCTGCTTCCTGGTTGCGACGAATATGATGGCCTGTGCCCCGCTGAGCACTGTCTGCCAGAGGACCTTGAGGGCGCCGTACTTATCCCCGAACTCTGCCACCGGGAGGGTGAAGTGGCGGATGTTCTGGGGGTTCACCTCTGCGATGTCGTCGTCCTCCTTGCCGACCGCGATCCGCTTGCCCGTCTGCAGGATGGTGCTGCTGATGGCCCGGATGTCCTCGTTGTACGTCGCACTGAAGAACAGGATCTGCAGGTCGGGGTGCGTCAGACGCGTGCTGATCGACGCCAGCTGCTTCTTGGCGCGCTGCTGGTGCTGGTCGCTCCGCTTCTTACCACTGGCGGCGGCGTCAGGGTGGAGCACCTTGATCAGGTCGTCGGCCTCGTCGATGACGTAGCAGATGATGTCGTCCGTGGGGATCTGCTTGCCGATGAGCCTGTGCAGGGTGCCGAGGGTGCCGATGACGATGTGCTCCGTGACGGCCGTCTCGTCCATCTGGGTCCCCACCACACGGTGCCGCACATTGGTCTTCTTACCCAGAACCTCCACTGTCTTGGCGATCTGGTGGGCGAGCTCTGCGGTGGGCACGAGGCACAGGACCTGGGGGGCGGCCTTCGTCTCGTCCACCGTGCTCAGCATCTTGATCACAAAGGCGGCTGTCTTGCCAGTGCCCGTGGGAGCTTGTGCGATGAGACGCTCGTTGCTATCGAGCACGATGCCGAGTGTGGCCCGCTGGATCATCGATGGCACGTTGTATCCCGCAAGGTCGATGCCCTTCTGGATGTCCTTGCGGATGCCGAAATCAGCGAACTTCTCCTTCTGGAGATGCTTGGAGATATCTACCTCGCTGTCATCTGCGATTGAGAAGCAGCGGAGGCTCGTGGAGTCGATATGGGATGAGACGTCCTTTCCCATACCGTAGCCCGTCATATCGATCTCTTCTGGGTAATTCTGATGTTTCTAGGGGAACAAACCGTCATCATCCGCCACGGCGATGTTGGATATCGCCGCGTTCACCGCTTTCTCTTCTTCGGCCATGCGGGCGGGTCATTTACGCGTATACATACCTCTCAATGTACCGGTTCACACCGGTCCAATTCTGTCCAACGTCAGCCAGCCTACAGGCCGGGGGCGGAGCTGCCACTAACGCTGGCGAAACGAGCAAGCAAATCTGACAAAACGCGCCAATTGAAATGATGCCCAAAATCGCACGAATGGTAATCCAATAGTCCTAGTAGGACGCATGACTCCGCGTCCGGTCGCGCTGCCCAGTCCTGCGACTCCGCCGCGAGTCTGTCCACTCAGTGTCATTCGGCGATGACACCCTCGGAAAGGCCCAGAGGGACAAGATGCCGCTCATATCATACATGAGACGCCTATACAAGGAGAATATTACGTTACATTAGCATGTATCACCCGCAGCACTCACACAGTCAGCTTGATCAGGTCATCGCGGACATCGAGCCCCTCAAAACCCTCCTCATAATGACAGAAAGCCCATTTGTCACGTTTACGGAGAGTTTTCGTGTTCATTCAGCGAGCGAACTGTTCCGCCAGCTGCATCCCCTCAGGCCACGACGGACGCCAGCGACGACTGCGTTCATGACCCGGGCACTGATCCCACTGACTCAATTCACACCGAACTCGGTCTTCATGGACCATGTGACGACGCCCAACGGCTCTGTGGCGCTGTGGTGGTCGGTCCACGGGCACTACCGGCATGGCGCCCTCAAGGCCGTCACCGTAGTCGGCTCCTACACCGGCGCAGCACTAAGTCCCAGGTCGTTTGGCCGCATCACCGAGACCCAGTTGTTCGAGATGATGAACCACAGTGCAGCCGAGGCGTTCTATGTGCTTAAGGTCGACCCGACGGACCCGCGGGGGCTCAGGTCGGTGTTCTGCAGCCGGCTCTTCGTGCAATGGTGGGGTACGGATAAGATCTCGTTGGACAACTGGCTGTCCCCGATTGTAACGCCCAAGCCAGTCGAGGATGGTTTGTTTGAATTCTTACGGAGCGCCAGGGAGCGGCATGCTGATGAGTTCGTCATCAAGGCCGCAGATACTGGGCAATATCGCTGGGTCCGAGCCGTATCTATCAAGATTCTGGGCAGTCAGGGCGAAATGACCCACCTGTTCTCAACCATCCAGGACATCACCGCGAGTGTGCTGGCCGCTGACCTCAGCATGAGTCTGAGGTACATATACGAGCTTCTGAGGGACCATAGTCCAGACATCATCATCCTAGTCGACCTAGCCGTTCACAGACCTCTCTTTATCAGCAAAGCGTGGGAACGATACACGGGCGCGGGGACCCGGTCCGTGGAGGAGAACGACGTTGAGTATTGCCGCAACTTCATCCCGGAAGACGAGGCAGACTGGTTCATAAGGCGGTTCACACTCTTCATGGCTGGAAAAGGGCCACTCAATATCCGGCACCGGTTTGTCAATATGAAGACGGGCGCGTTGTATCACATGGACCTCAAGGGAACTTACATCAGGGAAGGTGGTCGGCCCAGCGCCGCTCTACTGGTGGCTACAGAGGTTTCTGACCTCGTCGAGGCGCAGCGGAGGATGGCCGAGACCAGTGTGCTGTTTGATCAGATGGCGACGACGCTGGATGACGCCTTCTGGATATGCGCGCCACCCACCGTCGAGAAGATCTTCTCGGACATGCTCTTCGTGTCATATGCCGCCCATGACCTGCTGGGCATCTCCCCGGAGGTTCTCGAGTACGACGTCAGCACGCTGCTCACGATAATGTCCCCTGATACCCAGGAGCGGATCCTCGCCGTGTTCAGCGAGTTCAACTACAACTGCGTCTTCCACCCCGCGGACGCCGAGCTCCACGTCACTGTGCCCGTCACCGTGGAGGGTCGGGTGAAGCAGATCCTCATCAGGGGTAGCCCCGTCCTTAACATGCGGGGCAAGGTTGTACGAGTGTGCGGCGTGGTGACCGATGTGACCGAGCTGCTCGATCTACAGGACAAGCTGGAGACCAGCATCAAGTGGTTCGACCTTATCAGTGACAACCTGGACTGTGTCTTTTACCTGCTGTCGGCACCAAAGAACCAGACGGGCATGGACGTCCCCCTGTTCCGGATGTCGTACATCAACCGCTACTGGACCGAGCTCACGGGCCTCCCCATGGCTAAGGGCTACGACTCGAACTACTGGTGGACGGTGGTGCACCCGGACGACCGCGACTACGCCATGAAATCATTCACGGACTGGACGCTGACGAGGTCGTATCGCATCGTCAGGCAGGACGGGAGGACCGTGCACGTCACGGAACGGCGGGTGAGGCTCACCGACGACGGAGACAACCTGTCCGTGGCCGGATTCGTCATGAACAACACTGATCTCGTCATCGCACAGCAGCAGAAGACAGAGGCTCAAGCCCAGCTCCACCGCGCACAGAAGCTCGAGAGCCTCGGCGTCCTGGCGGGGGGTGTGTCGCACGACTTCAACAACGCGCTGACCATCGTCATGGGAAACACGGACATGGCGCTAGAGCTGGTCGAGCCCGGCACTGAGGTCCACGGCATGCTGCAGGAGATGATCGAGGCGGCGACCCGGGCATGCACCTTTACGGCCCAGTTGCTGTCCTACTCGGGCAAGGGCCAAATGCAGGTCAGCCCCGTTAACCTGGCGACCGTAGTCAGCGAGCTCTCACAGGTGATCAGGGCGAGTGCGACGCCCAACATCAGCGTGTCCTTTGAGATCGAGGACCCCGAGACGGTCCCCTTGATCCGGGGTGACTCGAACCAGCTGCGGCAGGTGGTCATGAATCTGACCACGAACGGCATGGAGGCGATTGGCGGCGACGATCCAGGGCACTTCAGGCTCTCGGTCTACGGATGCTCGTACAGGGACGTCGTGGCGCTGGAGGTGTCGGACACGGGCAAGGGCATGTCCGTTGATGTCCAGGCACGGTTGTTCGAGCCCTTCTTCTCGACCAAGAGCATTGAGACTGTCTCAGGGATGGGGCTGGCCGCGGTCAAGGGCATTGTCGACAACCATAAGGGGAAGATCGAAGTCAGAACTGGTGATAGCGGTGGGACACGCGTAGTTGTCATGTTTAGCTCGGTAAATGCCGATGATTATCGTCTGCTCGGAGTCACGGAGTCATCGTCGCAATGGAGCAGCTCAACGCGAGAGTTGATGCACTTTGTAAGCACTTCAACGTACCTAATGAGCTTGATTGTCTGCGTGTGGCTGCATGCGCCACGAAGCTCGGTCTCCGGGCAGAATACGCGGTGATGCCACATGACTACTACGACAGGACTCTGGAGGAACGCCGCAGGCTCCTCAAGGCTGCATCCACAGACGCCTTATGCAAATCACTTATCTTTGAGAACATCCATTACAGTGGAGAGACCGGTGAGGCATCCGAGACGGCTGACGCTCACAACTCCCGCTACTACATCTGCATCGTGCAGTATAACAGGAAGATCAGCGACCAGAAGCTCGCCAAGTTCGTCCGTACCCAGGGCGGCCTCTCCCGCAAGCAGGTGAACCTCCGTGTGGCAAGCGAGGGCGACGCCCTGGCCGGGTTTCAGTTCAACGGCGTGGCGCCCGTGGGGATGCTCAAGGACATCCCGATTATTGTGTCAGACGCCATCATGGCCCAGTCCTACATATACTGTGGCGGGGGTGTGGAGCATGTCAAGATGGGCGTCAAGCCAGCCGAGTATGTCTCCAAGTACCGCTTCGTCGACCCGGACACCATGGCCGCCGGCGTGGAGGGCCGCATTATGGTTGCTGACATCACTGTGTGAAGAGTGCTCGCTGATCATTTAAAGACGACCATTGGTGCCGTGTTGTTCTATGTCACCTTGGGGCAAACTCAGTTCCTCGGGTCTGCCTGCAGGATGGTCGTGTCGAGTCCCCCTTGCCGCAGGGTCTCCGTGAGGTCCCGGAGCCTGGACCCGTACTGCCCCATGGAGGTCGACCCGGCGTTGGAGGGCAGCTGGGCGTTGCTCTGTGCTGGTGGGATGAACAGAGCCTCGAACACGGTGTGGGGCGTGAAGATACGGCAGTCGCAGGAGGTCGTGGCGAGCACCAGTGCGACGAACAGGGCGTGGTGCGTCACAATGACCAGGATGCGGGTGAACTCAGACGGCATAGACTGGATGATGGGGCGGGGATGGCGCAGGAAGAACCACGGCATCGAGAGGAGCCCGGCGTCCTCGCTGAAGACGAGCGCCGTCGAAAACATCAGTACACACAGTGAAAGAAGCAGCAGGCGGTGTCTTCGGTGCTCAAAGAACATGATACCGAGTATTACTGGCCCCACGATGTATACAGAGAACGTGGTCATGTATGTTGCCATAAGAATAACGTACTCCAGCACAGAGAGCAGGTAAAGGTACCGCTTGAAGCGCATCGCCTTAACATAGTAGCCATCGTCTGGTGTTTGCAAGTTGGGGAGCGTTGGGGCGCCAAAATTCATGCTAGGGTGCTTCTTGGCAACCTCGTGACGATCTGATTGAAAATCTGATAAGCGCGGGGCCTGGGACATACGGCCCGTCGACCCGACATGGTCGAGCATGGGAGCCTCCATCGGCATAATGCTCATCAATAATCCCCAGCTGAAGTATTGCCTGCGCTGCATTTTCCTGACCACCGCGACATTACCCCGCCCAACCAGCTGTCAACACACGAGTGCCAGAACGCCACCTCTGCTCCATGCCACACCAGGCTGTGCTGCGCTCTGCCCCGATCCATGCCGAGGATGCCCGTGCCCACCCCGTGACCCGGGTCCACGTCCCCGTCCTACCAGGCACCGCAGCTTGTTCAGAAGCCGGTGCTGTGTGTTTTAGACCAAATTTCGCCGAATCTGCACTTTTCGAGAGTTGCCTGCGCGGCTCCCCTGACCGCTGTGCAGGTTAGCCCCCCAGAACTGCCTGGAACACCCAAACCACCACAAAGCCGCCATGACGGTTCCTGAACGCGCAAAAGCTATTTTACTGAACCTTCCCTGGCCTGAGAAGCTTGGAGGTGCTCCGAAACGACCCAGAACCTCTACTATCATTGGGACCGTCCGATTCCGGTCGATCCTCCTCTCCCTGTTTCTCATCTGCTTCATTCTTATCCCTATGCCCTTTGTACTTCGCTATAGTGGCATTTTCTTTGCCTACAGAAGCCAGGACAACGTCTCTTTCGACGCCACTACACCCGATGATGTGGTGATGGCAGACTCATTCGAGAACATTGTCTGGTTCCTGCAGAGCACGGACATCCACTACAAGGAGAGCAGCCCGCACCGTCACTACAACTATCGCCGCTTCCTCGAGCGGGCCCGCGACGAGTGGCGCCCCGCTTTCATCCTCAACACAGGTGACACCACAGATGCCATCGTAAGCTTCCCCTTCGTCCGCGGCCAGCTGGACAGCGAGTGGGACTCCTACGTGACCGACCTTGAGGAGACGGGCTGGGGGTCCCCACTCCGCCACATTGACGTCCTCGGCAACCACGACGCCATGAACTCTGGGTCCCCGCGGTCAGCCAGCAGCCTCTTCTACGAGAGAACCCCCACGGGCAGAGCACACTTTGCGGACGAGACCCTAACGGAGTCAGTCAGGGGTGACCAAACGGTGACACTAACGGTCGAGCGTCGCGGTGACCTGCTCAGGTTTGAGTTCCCGATGCCCCTGGACAACCTGACGGTCCTTCTCATGAACCTGCCTCAAACAGACCCGGGTCTGACGATCCCTGCCAACTTCTACGGCAACCTCAACGCGGAGCAGACCATGGCCATCGACGAATCGTTCCCCACGGACGGAATGGTCATCACAGCCGGCCATCAGTGCGCTCGCTGGACACAGATGCAGACGTTCGACACGCGGTCTTTTGACGGTCTCATGTCGCGTCCCAACAACGCCCTCAATCTGTGCGGGCACATCCACAGTCTGGGCTACTCCCGGTTCGGGAGCCACCACACGCCCGAGATCGCTTCGAGTTCCTTCACCAGGCGCCGCTTTCAGGCCGTCGTGGTCGACCATGGTCTTGTTTCAGTTCATGAGCATACTCTCGATACACCGGCCCTACTCCTGCCATCTAACCCCCCTCAGGGCCACATCGTCTCTGCCGCTAGCCCTGTGCACCGTGTCGGGCAAAGTACGCACATCAGGGCCCTATTCACTGGTGACTGTCCCGCCACTGCGACGGCGACCATCGGTGACAAGACGTATCCCCTCTTCTGCACGCCCATCCCAGAGGACTACGAGTACGCACTGCCTGGTACCAGCAGCGTGAACCTGCTGACCGCCGAGTGGAACCCGGCCGAGCTCGGCGACGGACTTCACCGCATCACTTTCAACGTTGTCGCCAACGCCAACGGCGACACGATGAGTAACTCCTACGAGTTCTCCCTGGACGGTACTGCGACGCCGCTGGACCGTGTCCGGTGGTCAATCGGCCTCGACCACCCCAGCAACACGACCAACATGTTCACACACTGGACACTCTTCTGGGCCGCCGTCCTCATCACCGTCCTCGCCTCGGTCGCCCTGACCGCGCTCCTGCCGATCCGACTCAAGCTCACGACGGTCCGCAACGAGGCCGGCTCGCACGTGGAGGCCCGCTGGGTGCGACACCCTATCCTCATCATCCTCGCAGCTGTACTTATATTCGCACCGAACTACGTTATCAAGGCCAATCGGGAGGACTGGGCGCTAGTCTTCTCCTTCTGCGTGGTCGAGCGGGGCAGGGTGGTGTTCGACACGTTCTTCTACCTGATTCCCCTCATCGTCACAATCGTCACAGTCCTCCCGGGCACGGGCCTGCTCGCTTTCATCTCGGCCTACAAGGGATTCCGCACTCACATCCACCACGTACGCCGCCTCAATATGGGTCAGCTTGAGCGCGGACTCCTCGGCCTCGGCTCTAAGGGCCTGCCTGTCCAGCTCATCGTCGACCTCGGCTTCGCGGCCGTCGTACTGGCTGTGCTAACCGGCATCGTGCTCTTCATGGGCGTCCTATACGTGCTAGGTGCTCTCATGTGGGCTCCGGACGTCCTCTCGGGCCTCGTGACACTCGTGTTCTCTCCGGCTCTGCTTCTCAGTCACGTGCTGCTGCTTGGTGCCATCGTCTGGGAAGCAATGGGTGTCGCTCGCCTGAGACTTATGCCCTTGACTCAGGTTTAAGATTAAAAACTCTCTTTACGGATTGACTCCTGTTCCCGTCGACGAGTCATTCCGGTGACTGGCTCGGCCGTGTGACGCATTAGTGGCAGTATTCCTTGAGAGGCCAGTTCGGCAAGGGTTTTCCTGGATGGCCGCGGTGCCCACAAGGAAACCAACACCTCCGCCTCTTCCCAGCCGTTGAACAAGTCGACGCCCCCATCAACCCACACGCCGACATCCCCGCTGACCTACTCATAGCCCCACCGAGCGCCGTGCCCACCGTCGCGGACCTACGCGTCACGAACTACCGATCTCCGACAAAGAACGCCACTACAAAGACTATCGTGTCACAGTGCTGCCCGCAATCTCTTCCGTTAACGGTGAGACAGCGGTTCCCAAGAGCAGCGGCACCAGTAAGAAGCGCTCCTGCTGGATCGCTGCCCTCGCTGGCATCTGCGGACTCTCTGAGAATGCCACCGCCACACTCCGCCGCGATGTCGCCCTCGCCCACTGGAACGGCAACGTTGCAGTCTGGGCCTCGATTCCCTTCCCACGCTCATAACCGACACTGGCTCCAACTCCGATCGGGTTTCACACCACACCACCCAGCCACACACTGCCCGCGCCCAAGCCCGCCACACACGCGTCACCTGACGCCGAGAGTAGTTCCGAATTCTCGCGCCAGGACGCTCGGATTCTCCCCCACCGTCCCACGTAAATTCGATCATAGTATAGGTGGTTAGTATATCGCGCTGTCACCGCGGAGACCCGGGTTCAAGTCCCGGTGATCGAGCTTTTGCTGCAGGCTTACAGCTCCTGTGCCAAGCCGTGCAAAAATTGTGCGCTGTGGGATTCGAACCCACGCCCCCGAAGAGACTAGCGCCTGAAGCTAGCGCCTTAGACCGCTCGGCCAAACGCACGGCATACCGTCGTAGACGCGATGCGTAAGTACGCCTCGGGGCGTGGTACAGGCCCAGATGGACTACCGGCCATCTGGTACAAATATTCGAGAGAGATCGAATATTGACCAAATATTCGAATCAAATCTACGGTCCAGTTCAGACCAATTTTACCAAGGGGTTAAAACCCCATTCCCCGGTAGTTCCGAGAAGATGGGCGACGCACAGCCCCCCGTGACACTGGAGAGCCTGGAGGCCAGAGCATGTTTCCCATCAATCTCGGGTATAAATTTGATCTAATCAATTGGAGACTTCGACCGTAGTCGACTGCAAGTCGTAAAAACACGAAAAGTGTAGTTATAACATGCTTTAGATATTGTCCATGAGAATCCAGAGTGGGGTGCTGGCCACTCAGAATCCATTCTGCGACATTATTGCATCTCCCGAGATTTAGTGAAAATTTTGCGAAATACGATCCGAAGAGAGCCGACAAATTGTACTGAAAGAGAAAACCCTTTTCCCAATCCATCTTAGGGCCATGCCGGAGGATGAGCCTAACCCACTAACCCATCGGCCCATTCGGCCGACCGATGAATAAGCTGACTATGTTTACAGGTCCAGTTCATCTCATGCTAAGCTGGCGTTCTAACTCAACGTTGCGCTTCTCAAGCCTGGAAACCACCCGTTGTAGGTCCTTCTCGCGCTCCCTCAGTCGCTCCACCTCCGCCTCGAGCTGTTTGGCCTTCTCACCTGCCCGCCTTGCTGCCGTATCCGCAACGATCGTCTCACAATTCGCTGCCCGCAGCTGCTGTTTGAGCCGCTTGTACACGGCCGGGGACACTGGGGTACGACCCGACTCTTCTGGGTTGCTGGCCACGTGGCTCCGGTCATTCGAGACGTCCGGTCGACCAGCCCTCCGTGGCCCCGCGCTCTGTGGCCGACGCGGTCTCGGTCGTGGCTCCTCCACCGTCTGGCTTCGGGCGGACTGCCGCTTGTCCATGCCGTCGAGCAGGGCGGGCGCCTTATAGGGGGCGCGGTGGAGCATCGACTCAGGCTTGACCGCCCGGGGCGTGGGGGATGCCTCGTCGTGCATGCCGACGCTCGCACCCGACTGCCCCAGCCCGTGCCCGTGCGGGTCTCGTCTGGCCGGGGGGGCGGGCTGGTAGGCGCTCGCCCGGGGGTGGAAACGGTCCGCGTAGTCCAGCGCGATGCCCTCAGGCTCTGACTCCGACTCCGACTCGAGCTCCCGGGCCAGGATGTTACGGGTCCTGGTCGGATTGTTGTAGGGCGAGTCGTTGCGGACAGGGCGCGCCTCGTCTGCGCTGACGTCCCTCAAGGCGGAGTTGATGAGCTCCTGCGCGGGGCGGGCCCACCAATCCCCCTTGTCTTGGGCGTCGGGTGGTGGCGTCTTGGCAGCGGGCTGGGCGGGGGCGACGGCAGCGGGCCACCTCCTGTTGGCCGGCAGTCGGGCCCACTTCTTGACGATGGACGCGAGCAGAGGCGTCGCATTGGTCTTGGCGCCATCCGGGACAACGCCGATGACTACAGCTGCGGACTTCCCCATGATGAACGGCTTCAGATAGTGGGTCACTAGCGATGACCGGAACGGGGCTGTCGGTGCCTTCTCTGTCACCGCAGCCAGTACCGTCTGCAGCGGACACTTCGTACCGGCCTTGGCCGCGGGCACAGTGAGGAAGCTGATGCGGTGGACGACTTCAGTGGGCTGGCCCCGGGTCAGGTGCACGGTCCACATCGATGCGTGCGTGCCCTTGGTCAGCAGCTGCTGGGTCAGGGCATGAAGGAGGGTCGTCAGCGCCTGCTCGGATTCGACTGCGATCTGGGTCTGACCGTCGACGGAGCCTTCGGTGACAGAAATATGGCTGGCCTCGGACATCGCGTGCGCCACCGTGTCAACCGCTCTAGTGTAAGGCCCATGGCCCTTAGCGTTGCTGAATGTCACGTTCGAGATGCTCATTGACAGACTGCTGCCGCTGCTGAAGAAATCCGATGCCAGGCGGATGATGAGTCCGGCGTCGTCAGGCGGGGGGAAGGCCGGCACGGAGGCCAGCATCCCATGGGCCGGGTCGGGCTCGCGCACCTCGAGCAGCAGCTTGTGTGCGTCTGCCCTGGGCCCGAGCACGATGGCGCAGAAGGAGTGTGCGGTGGGGGTGCGCGTCGATAGGATCGTCTGCAGCGCGGGCTGGATAACCTGCGCGTATATCTCGGTATTTGTGGGGTTATTGAATACATGGTCGTACTTGTAGACCATCTGGCCATCATATGCATCCACAATCAGCGTTCTTTCATCATGATCAACCTGGAAGATTGACTGCGGCGACTGTCCACCACCACGCATTATTCGAACCACGTTCTATGTGATTGGACATAAAAAGGAGCACTTACCTTCATGAATGGGCGAGAAGATCGATGAACGTCCGAATCATGCAGTTTTAGGAAAACGGCGAAATGACGCTACGCAGAGGAATTCCAGAGGTGATACACAGCCATTCACCCTCGATGTGGGCAGAGGAGCGTCAGAAATTCCTGGCACAAAAACTGCAAACATCAAGATCTCAGAGCACATGGCGTCAGCAGAGCCAGTCTGGGCATACGGCCTGTATCCAGGCGTCAATCACTGCATTGGCTGGATTGACGACGATACAGTCGTCTATCTCTGTGGACACAACATCATTAAGCTTAATCTTGCAACGCACACGCACAGCTTCATTCCCGTCGCCGAGAATGTCAGAGCGGTGCTAGCATTTGCCATCTCACAGAACCGCCGCTTCATAGGCCTTGCCGAGCGTGTGCACGACTCCATGGCGTGCCAAATTTCTGTGTACTCCCTCGCTCAAATGCAGCGCGTCTCCTCCTCTGCCGTCAAGGACACTAGCTCGCGTGAGATCGTCCGACTGACCTTTGCCCAGGACCCGAAGCATCTTTCGATCCAGTACGGCGGCCCCGACTATGTGACCGTGCTTTACCACTGGGAGCGGGCACACGTCGTCGCCACCGTCAACATACAGCAGGAGATCCTCGACACGACAGCAAACCCGTACGACATGGCCCAGATGGTGTCAGTTGGGCCGCAGTTCCTGAAGATGTGGCGGCTGAGTGAGTACCAGTACCGCGGGTTCAACCCCATCAACATCAAGCGGATCACGGACACATACGTCGCCACACTGTGGATGAGCCCGGACTCCCTTCTGGTCTCCACCGAGCAGGGCGACCTCCTCCTCATCGACCGCGGCAGTCTCGATGGGTTTATGCCGGCCGCAGCCCTCTTCGGAACCCAGCTGATCCCGAGACTCGTGGCAGACGACTTCGGGAGCCCTATGATCGTGGACGAAAGGCCGATGGAGTGCTCATACGCCAAGTTTCTCGTGCCCCACGGCTCCGGCTTCATCGCCGCGTCTGCAGACGGACGTGTGGCGGTATTCCACCTCATCACCAATCCCCTCGACCTCGAGACGCACTCGAGACGCCTACTGGCCCTGGAGCCCGACCCGGTTGACCACAAGTACATGGCGGCGATGGGGAAGCGCCGCAGCGCCGCGACACCCGTCATGCCCGGTGGGTTGGTCATACCATCGAGCACAGAGCGGCGGAAGAGTATCATCAGCAATGGAAACATGCGCGAGAGCAGCGAGCTGCAGGAGGAGTTGAAGTACATGCCTTTTGCCAAGACTTTCGAGTTCTACATTGACGCGGGGGTAACGATCACGGGGATGTCGCTGTCTCCAGGCGACGAGACCCTCGCCATCGCCACCACACATGGGCTCTACCAGTTTGACTTCGCCGACCTCAACGACATGACCACCGAGCTCGAGAAGTGGCGCAAGGCACATGCCGAGGTCGGCCGTGTTACGACTGTGGGCCAGACGACCATCGACCTGCACGGCGGGCTCGACGCCGTCTCTGAGGACGCGACTGTCGCCTCGACCTCGACGCCCTCAGAGGACGAGACCGAGTCCGAGGGCACTGGCGACCCCGCAGAGATCGTCGATTCCCTCAGGAGGACCAGGAATAGCGCCCTCATCGTCGCTGGGGCTGCTGGGACGACGTGGTTCAACCCTGTCAAGCCCGTGTTCGTCCAGCCCGAGCAGGGGTACACCTGCATTGACGCCGCTGTGACCCTGCCCTACATGCTGCTGGTGTCGAGGGGCGTCATTCGTGTGGTGAACTACATCACTCTCGAGGAGGTCTCCGTCGCCATCCTGCCCCTTGACATCACTGGCGCTGCCATCCACCCATCTGGACTTCACGTCGTCATATGTTGCACCGACGGGTCCCGCGTCATGCACGTGTGCCCCGAGGGTCTGGTCGAGTGTGCCATGTGGGAGCCGCGGAACTGTCGGGCAGTATCGTTCGATAGCACGGGCGGTCTGGTTGCCCTAGCCGGGACGGGCCACATTTTCGTATACGAGTTCCTGACGTCCAAGCGGGTGTCGACACTAGCTGGGCACACGGGCGTCGTCTCTACCGTGGAGTTCAACAACGACGGCACGCTGCGGTCCGCCAGCCTCGACGGGGCGGCCTTCCTGTGGGATATCAGCACTGGCATCCGGGCGGTCGACTCAGTGCTCCGGATGGTCCAGTTCACGGGCATCGTCGGGCCCGTGGACGACGTCATTGTGGCGTCGGCCGCGGACGGCATGCTCCGAGAGATCGCGGGGAACGTCGTCTCCCATGAGATCGCCAGCGGTGCCCACACGATCACGAAGCTCGCCCTCCTCCCCGGCCCCCCCAGCCGCCTCGTCGCCAGCGCAGGCCGGGGAGCGGTGTGCATGTACAGCCTGCCGCTGCGGTCTTCTGTCCACACTGAGGTCCACCTCCACTCGCTGGCGATCACCGGCATGAAGCTGATCAACGGGACACATCTGCTGACGGCGTCGGAGGACGGGACTGTTTACCTGACCGCACTGCGTCCCGACATCACGAAGCCCGCGCCCCCGCCCCTCACAGCTGTCTGGGACGTCGCCCTGGTCCCTGCTGAGAGCATGTTTCGGCAGAGACGGCTAATGAAGGAGCTCGTCGCCTCCCTCGACGACACGCAGGAGCAAGGCGAGTTCCGTGTTCGTGCCCTGAAGCAGACGCTGGCCGACACGAAGAGCCGACTCGAGGCAGAACTCGAGAGCACCCAGCTCAAGGCCGTGGACGACATCCACCAGCTTCGGGCGGAGATGGCCGAGACGGAGGACAGACTGGGGCGGGCGGTCGACCTCTCCCGGGACTCCCTCGCCAAGTCGATTGCTGAGATCGAGATGAGCGCTGACCAGCGTGTGAAGGAGGCTGTCGACAAGTACGATCGTGTTAGGATCCAGCTGGCTGACGAGAAGTGCAAGTTCGACGAGAAGCTGGCGCAGATTAACGAGAAGCACCAGCTACTGGTCGCTAAGATGATCAGGGAGCACGAGGCCGAGATCGCCCGACACAAGCACGCGTACGAGCATCTTGACGAGGATTGCCAGCTGATCACCAAAGATTACGAGATCCAGATTGACCAGCAGGTGGAGGAATACGAGAAGGAAATCCGCGACCTCAACGAGACAGGCGCGTCGGCCCTCGAGACCGAGAAGAAGCGGAACGCCCACCTCAAGGGGCAGGCGCTGCTGCTGCGGAAGCGGTTCCAGACACTCAGCAAGGAGATCGGTAAGCGGGACTTGACCATCGGCGACCTGAAGAAGGAGCTCGCGTCCTTCCAGCTCTCGGACAATGAGACGCGCCAGGCGATGCAGCGGCTGCAGGATGAGCTGCGGGAGAGGGATGCGATGATCGGGGAGAAGGAGCGGCGCATCTTCGAGCTCAAACGACAGAACAAGGAGCTCGATAAGTTCAAATACGTGTTGGACTACAAGATCCGGGAGATGCGGCAGGAGCTGGAGCCCCGGGACATGCTGATCAGTGATATGCGAGACCAGATCGCGGCCATGGACACCGAGCTAGAGGACGACCACCGCGAGAAGCAGCGGATGGAGCGGCACATGAAGGACCTGACGATGCGGGCCAAGAGCTCGCAGGCAGAGCTCGTCCACGTCCGGGAGAAGCTGCAGAGCACTGAGACGAGGCACCTCAACATGGCCATCGCCGTGCATAACATCGTCCATGACCTCGCCGTCAAGGAGTGGCCCGAGGCCGTCCGCATGCTGTACCGAACCTACTGTGCGAACGAGGAGGCCGTAGCTGGCACCCCCAACGTGGAGTCACTTGCCACAGCACGCGAGACACTGCACGACGAGATGACACGACAGCGCGAGCACCTGGAGCGGTCGATATCGTCCATGAAGCGGTCGATGGTGTCACAGTCTAACATATCGAGCCGGGAGCAGTCGATGCGGTTGCAGGAGAACGTTGAGCTCATCGGGGAAATCAACGAGCTGCGGCAGGAGAACCGGCTCCTCGCCAACCGTGTGACGCAGCTACAGTCCATCGTCCTCGAGTACAAGCGCACAAAGAGCACCGGCACGCCCTCCCTGCTCTCCTCGGCCCTCGGGCGGTCCAGCACCGACGTGAAGCCCCGCAGCGCTAGCAGCACCAAGGGCAGTCGGGCCCAGGCCAAGGGCCAGCTCAGGGGAGCGGTGCTGCCAGTGCCGACGCCCGTGCAGGCGAGGGTCAAGAGCGTCACGCCCATCAGTGAGAACGCGTCCAGGCCGCCGCTCGACTCGTCCAGCCCGGGCATGGTCATGACAAGTGCTAACGTCCGTGGGGTCGACCTACTCCGGTCGAAGGCGCAGTCGTCCCTCGGCTTCACACGCAAGACGGATCTAGGTGCCACGACGCCCACTCTCCGCTGAGTGTTGGTGTATTTATACTAGTATTATGGATAAAATTATCGCGCTGGTGTCGTCGTGTTCGGTGAAACCAGTGATCTCAAATAACCTGACATGCTGTCCGAAGACTCCTCTATTATTGCTGATCACAACAGCAACTCTGGCATTTTGGATGCACCGTGCCATCGAGTCGACTATCTCTGCTTCGGTCCAAATGAATGAGCTTTATCCCTCATGCCAGAAGTGCCCTTAAACTAAAAGGCGGAAGCGGATTATGGAAGCTCCGAGTACATCAACATTTTGGGAGTGAATATTTGGGGCTCAATCAGCTCACCTGTTACTTCGGGTGACGCCACCCGCAAGAGACGATTGATCGTTGCGCAGGTCGGTATAAGGCAGAATGGTTGAACCATCGGCTCCGCCGATCCTGTCACAGGACCATCACTGGCACCTGCGCGCGCCGATCAATGTGCACTTTAGGTCACACTTCGAAACGCATCGGCAGGATGTCTGATAACGAAGACCTGCCGCCGCAAGACAGTCCCGATGAGCTTAACAAGCGTATCGAGAAGCTGGAGCGCTTGGTTAAGATACAATCGGAAGCAATTTTGGAGCAGCAAGCAGAAGCAGCTCGCCGTCCACTGTTCCTGGAGATGCCAAAGAGGTTCGGCCTCGAAGATGAGGCCAGATTCGTATACAAGACCATGAATAGGATCGAGAACGGCGCAAAGATGAAGGAGATCGGGAACATTCTCTTTGCAAGAATCCAGTACCTTCTAATCAAGGACGTGTACACTGACGCTACTGCAGAGCGGTTCGAGAACTATTGCAAGGCGAAGGGCGTGCCTGATCGCGACGAGGTCCTGGAACTGGCGGCCCGCGCCAAGTCTAAGGGCGATAAGCGCGACGCTAATTTTCGCCGCGGTGGCCGCGCTCAGGACCGAGGTCGCACTCAGACAGGATCCTCCGGCAAGAGAGCCCACACCTAACCCTCTTTCCATGCATGAACGCGGCGTGGAGGGAGTGGCAGAGGTTGGGAGCATCACAACGGGTGATCAACTGGTTACGATACGGGGTCGAGATCCGTCTGAGAAGTCAACCACCAGCACCAAGGCAACAGCCGACAGTCGACCCATTCATTGTCCAGCAGATTCCTTCCTTGATAGAGACAGGCGTCATAGAGCAAGTGAATCCCTCTTCCCTGCGACACACCGCCTCGCTGTTTACTGTGCCGAAGGGCGAGTCGAAGAGGATCATTCACAACCTCACGATACTGAACGACTGCTCGGCAGAGCGCTCATCCTTCCGGCTCTACGGTCTGCGCAGAGCTCTCTCCCTTCTCCAGAGGGGCGACTGGATGGTCAAGTTCGACCTCAAGTCCGGGTACCATCAAGTACCAGTACGGAAGGAGGACCGCAAGCTGCTAGGAGTCTATCTTCCAGACGGACGAGCGTTTCAGTACAGAGTGCTAGGCTTCGGCTGGCGCGCATCGCCGTTCGTGTTTCAGACGATCACCAACCAACTCGCCAAGATACTAGCCCTTCGGACGGGTCTTACCATCGTTGTCTACCTCGACGACTTCCTCTTATTTCACCGCGACCGAGAAATCCTGAGGAGGGCGGTGCCGCGCATCAGGCGGACTCTAGCCGACCTCTGTGTCCTCACCTCAGAGGAGAAGTCAGAATGGGCACCGACTCAGTCATTGGTCTATCTGGGGCTCGTGATAGACTCCGCGAGTTTTACAATACGCCTCCCGGCGGACAAGGCCAAACGTTACTCCTCTCACATTCATCAGGCTCTGGCAGGCAAGACCATCGATCAGGAGACTTGGGCCAAGATCCTCGGGAGACTGACTTACTTCGCTACAACCGCCCACGGGGCTTTCCTCCGGCTGAGACACCTTCAACAGGACCCACTCTCCAAGGAGCTACTGCAAGAGTGGCTGCTACTGCTAAGAGAGCGCCCAGTCCGAGACATCAGAGAACTTCAGTCGCTTTGGGGCGCTCACCCCTCCTTAGACCTCGTCGTATCGACAGACGCATCTGGAGTCAAGTGGGGAGCAGCCGTGCACGGCGAGTATGGGACCTCAGCCTCGGGCACGTTCACTCCAGAACTAAGAGCAGAATCTATCAACGTGAAGGAGCTCGCGGGAATCCTACAGGGCATCCGTCTGATCGGCAGACAGAGTTCCCAACGCGAGCTATCGATCTTCTCAGACAACACATCAGCTCTGGCCTGGCTCAACAAGGCGGGGTCTACGAAGGCTCCACCTCAGGCCCTGCACATTCTAGCCCAGATCCAGAAGGAGGCGGAGGACCGGAACCTGACACTCCGTGGACTACACACTCCGGGCATCATCAACCTGGCAGCAGATCGGCTGTCCAGAGGCTTCTCACGACTCCCTTCCTCTCTGGAGTCCAGCATGGAATCTGTCCTCGCGGAGTGGGGTCCAGTCCAGACAGTCTCAACGGACGTAGACGTAAGGCTTGGATGTCGCGTCCTCTGGGCCCCCAATTCGTCTATGGCAGCCATAGTCCAGAAGATAGCGACAGCGAGAGTTCAGACTCAGACTGGACACCCGAGGTCTTGGACCTCAGCAGTCTTTCTCCTCTACCCAGAGGTTCAAGCGCCGGAGATGAGACTCCTCAAGAGTTGGACGCCCTGGAAACTCCGTCTCTCCGTCCCGGCTTCGAGCTCAGATCTGGCCCACCTACTTCACCTACAGGACAGAGGACGCCTACGGTTCAATGTGATGGCGTTCAGGACGTTTTCCACAGAGTCCTCAGGTCGGACAGAGTGATTCACCTTAATCACGCGTCTGCTCGGACGGTGGCCGGCTGGGTGGCCAGGTTCGAAGGCTCTCGCGATCGCAGCCTGTCGGATCGAGACCAGCTTGTAGCCTTCCTCAAGGACGAAGGCTCCTTCTGCGGGCCATCGAACGTGGCGAGGAAGGGCTACTGGATTGTTCAGCTACAGGAGTTCCTCAAAGACTGGCATCCGCCCGCCAACTCCAAGTACATCGTTAAGCAGGCGGCTAAGGGCGCCAGCACGGCGGGAACTACCGGCGGCTCGCGCGCCATCACCAAGGCTGAGATGATCGAGGCACTGGGGCGCCGGAGTGACGACTTTGAGTCATATCAGGCATGTCTCTTTGGGGCAGTCGCCTATCTGACGGTGTCCAGAGGCATCGAGATACTCTCCCTATGCCCGGCCGACCTGGAGCTACTCAAGAACGGCGACATTCTCCTACACATTCAGCGGACCAAGACCATCCTAACGGGAGTTAAGAAGCGCGTACCATACGTATGGCTATCAGCCGCCTTCAACCCGGCCTTGGCACTTAGACGCTGGGTCGAGGGCACACACTACCTGGCTGATGACACCCCCATCTGGCGAGTCATAATCAACGGGCGCCTGAGCAGAGACAAACCGCTCACAGCCGCACACCTCCGACGAGTCGTGAAGGCGTTGTTCGGTCCACGGACGGGTCTCCACAGCTTCCGTAAGGGGGCAGCGTCGGAGATGGCTCTATCAGGAGTCCCGCTGGAGGTGATCCTCTCAATGGGCACATGGAAGGACGTCACCTCCCTCCGCAGCTATGTCGCTGACGCCATCAGAACAAACGAGGACCTCACCAGGAGGATGAACCTCAGCCTTCTCGGGCCCCACTTTTAACCACCCCCTCCATTAAACATCCGCGTTCGAGGGGGAACGGCCGAGGCGAGACGGACTCGCCGGCCTGGATTCATCATTAATTCTTAACTCTGGTCGAGGCGAGATAGACTCGCCGGCCCAAAGCTTTAGTCCCACAGGGACGTCTTGCGGGATTGTCCCATTTTGGTTGGATTTAAGAGGAGGGCTCTCTGTTATAGAGCCACACTTTGTGGATCCTGTCACAGGACCATCACTGGCACCTGCGCGCGCCGATCAATGTGCACTTTAGGTCACACTTCGAAACGCATCGGCAGGTGTCGGAGCCGTTTCGGACCTGACCGGATCGCGAGACGAGGATTTACCCGGGTCTGTCATAAGAGCTCGGGGAAGCCACCCGAAGTAAATACTCGCCCCCCCATTTTGGTTGGATTTAAGAGGAGGGCTCTCTGTTATAGAGCCACACTTTGTGGACCGCCATATTGGCCTGTGGACGGCGCTTGGCGCCGGGGGTAGCTTGATGAGGCAGTCAACCATGTGTGAGAAAAATGGTCCACGTGGGGCTCGAACCCACGACCTTTGGCTTATCAGACCAACGATCTACCGACTGATCTAGCAGACCAATATGCTCACGCAGGTTGTCATGCAGCCATATGAGGTCCGGACTATGCCACGAACCCGTACGTGGCTCCAGGCGGGTCTATGACTCATTCCAGCTCACTACAACCGTTATGTGCTGCGGTGCTCCCTGGGGCAGATCTGAGTTCATCGATACTGCTTCGGAATCCCGGAAGAATGGAACAAATAGACATCCGTTTGCTTAGTTCTTTCTCCGGGTGGATCAAGTTGGGGTATAGATCAGGATGAAGGTTGGCTAGAGGTGTCTTAGGACATAGAGCCCCGCGCTCGTTACCCAGCCTGATTGCACCACCGATCTCAGCCTACTTGTCTAATTCATTGCCGGCATCTGTTTGTGACATTTACATTGCTATCCACTAGTGAGGTGTGCCGCCGCCCGAAGAATTGAGTAGGTCGAACCGCCGGGCTCGGTCAGGAGTCGTTGACCGGGGCAGCATCTTGGCAGCGCTGAGCCGTGGGGTCTGCGCTGGTGTCATTCGACCGAGGTTCATTGTTCCCATGGAGAACTGAGGCATCATGTTCTCCTTCCTTAGGATGGGGGTGTTGAGGCGGGGCGTGCCGGGCATCGCATGGCTCGACGACTGGAGCAGCTTGCCCTGCATGCTGAACGGCTTGCGGACGGGTGTAGCGGGCGTCTGACGGGATGATGGTTCTGCTGAGAGAAGGCGCTCCTGAGACCGGCTGCGACTGTGACTGGACTGGAGAACGTCGGACAGTTTCTGCCGGAGTGACGACACCTCGCGCTGCATCTCTACCATGCTCGCCTTAGCCTCTTGCAGTTGTCGCTTTAGCTGAGCGTTTTCTTCTTGGATCTGGGCGGCAGCAGTTAGCTGCTGCTTGATGAACGTCTCTCGGTTGTTCTGGTGAGCACGCTGGAACTTAAGGACGTCGATGCCCTGCATAATGAGTGTCGCGGGATCCTGGAAGAAGTGTCTGACGGAGGAGGGCATGCGCATGGGCTGAGTGAGGGGATCGGCGTGAGCTGGAACAAACATCATCTTGGATTTCAAGTGTACCTGCGCTAGCTCTACAGACCGGGCATGATATTTCGTCACCAGGGTTGAAACTTCTGCAAGAATCGCAGATGAAGTGACCACAGCTTGTGAAGCAGTTACAAACGCCAGACCGAAGAGTTCTACCGCATAAGGAGCAATAGAACTTGAGTTTCGCCATTTGAAATTGGATCTGCGGCCGCTTTACGGATCTTTTCGGCCTTTGCGCCTGAGGAGCCTTGTGAGCATCACACGCCGGAAAACCACTCAAAACTCATCTGATTAGTTCAGCGCGATTCTCCCCGGGGGGCACACACCACGTCCTCGTAATGGTCTTGCTCACCGCAAGCCTCCTCTTTCTCTGCGCGATGCTGGTCATTACCAACAAAAATGCCAACTGCCAGGCAGCAAATTTTATGCAGAGAAAACACCACTGAAGGCTGCATCATCGTGTAGACCGGCAGTAGTATAGCCAGCAGTGACTGTGGCTAGCCCTGTTTTTATTTGAACCATTTTTGCCATCAGCTTTTCTCCCTTTGCGAACCTCCATCCTTTGCGTCGTCATCTGCATCGTTTGTGCACGAGCACTTGCTTCTAATGGTTCTTACACAGCATGGGTCACGTTCGTACTAAGACTATCAAGAGGGCCGCTCGTCTTATCGTCGAGAAGTACTACTCCCGTCTTGGCACCGATTTCCACATGAACAAGGCCATCTGCGAGGAGGTTGCCGTCATCCCTTCCAAGCGCATGCGCAACAAGATCGCTGGCTTCGTCACCCACATCATGGTCCGCATTGAGGACGGTGAGCAGGTCCGTGGCGTTTCCCTTAAGCTTCAGGAGGAGGAGCGTGAGCGCCGTGATAACTACGTCCCCAAGCAGTCTGTCCTCGATGTTGAGAAGCTCGAGATTGACCCCGTTGCCAGCAAGATGCTCGAGAGCATCGGCTTCGGCGACATGGAGAAGATCGAGATTGTCGAGCCCACCACTCGTCGCGAGCGCCGCCAGCGCTATTAAACGCTTCGGCATAAAGGATACTCATGCTATTGGAAGGGGAGGATGGCTTGGGTAAACATTTGTCTCTGTGTTGTCCAGTGAGACGGGTAATCCTTTCAGCTTGCTTCATGTCTCCTGTCATCACGGTACCCATCATCACCTGTGCGATAACGTGTAGTTTATAGGTGCTTGAGGTCCATTTGCATGATCCACGCCTGGAGTGGTCGGCCGTGTATATCCTGGGCTAAGCCCGACCCACTTGCGCCGCATTTCTGCTGCTGTGGCCACCAGAAAGCGGCATAGAGCACACATGAGCCATCGCAAAGCGCTGTTTACTGTTGAGGTCGTGTGCCAGCCTCATCGGCGGCGACGAAGCTTGCCGGGGAGCGCGTGGACGCGGTTCACGGTACGTGCAACCCTCATGAGCGTGTATAGTCTGAGCAAAAGCATTTTCTGTCGGTTATTCCGGCTGCGGGCAGTTCTGTCGTGTCAGGGCGCGTTCGCAGAGGCGTTCGTGAAGGCGCTGAGCAGGATACAGCGAGTGCCCCGTTAGATGGCCGCTGCACGCGAGCAGTCAACGTCTATTGGTGCAGTGCCAGCCTTCCGCCGCGTCCTGCCTTCTCATGCGCACGATCGGCGTTTTTGCCAGGAAAGGCCACGCCACAGCGGCGGGTGCAGCCGCGCAGCAGGCGGTCTGCCGGCCCCGCCCGCCTCCTGCCGCACCCTTCGACGCCTGGCTGTGCGATAATGCTGCCCCCGCGTGTCTCCGCGCCGCGCACACCTCCGCCCACCGCGCCAGCCGGCATAGCATCTGGCCGGCTATACGCTGTCAACGAGCAATCGTGGCCGCAGCGAACGAAGTTGAGCGTGTGGAAGGCACTGTCCCAGTTGAGCAGCCCTTCGGCATGGTACCGCGCGAGGAATCGGCGGCCCCAGGTCGATGGTGAGGGCTGGATCGGGCGAGGGTGGGAACACAGCAGCCAGCAGGCCCCGAGGGCGGTGGCAACTGGGACGGCAGTGCTGAGCGCGAGGCGACGAGAGCTTTTGCCGTCCTGTGGCGCGGCGTGCGGGCTGGGCATGCGTCGGCACCGAGTGATTCTGTTTGCGTGTGGAATGTGCGGGAGTAAGGCTGTTTATCGGCGTGCGGGCGTGTCATGGTTTTGCACGCTGGGCAGGCGTTCGAGGTCGCTGTCACTCGCGCGAGCATTCCACCTCTCAGAAACGGCATGGGACGTCGATCGGCTTGGTCTAGGGCGCGTTGTTACTGTCCCCGCCACGCAACTCACTCGTGGCGACTCGGACGCAATCCTGCGCAAGGACGTCTCATCTGCATCCCTCGATCAGGCGTGGCGACTCGGACGACTGCGACGATTCAGGACATATTCGACTTCGGCGAAAGAAGCAATGCGCGGCGAGGATAACAGCACAGCGGATGCAAGAGCCACTCTCATCGCGGCTTATTGTGCTGCAGTTACAGCAACCGCCTCCATCCCCGGAGACGTGCCCTCGCTCCTCCTCCACGCCTTCTCGCGACACTTCCAGCAAAGAATGCCCTCGATCAGCGATAGAGCTCATACAATTATCGTCCAGCAGTGATTCCCCCTCTCGAGCCACCTGCGCAAGTCCTCCTCGACCGCGCCCGCTCGATCCTCACCAGCGGCCCCCCGCTGTCAATGAACTTCGAGCTCGCGGAGGGTGAGGAGCTTCCGGTCGCCCTGCACACCCTGCTCCAGGGCACGCTGTGGGCCTGTCTCATGGGTGGCGGGGCCAACCCCGACCTGGAGAGGAGCGACGAGCATGACAAGGAGCACAAAACCGCCTGTGGGCAGATGGGATTGTCGCTCTGGTTCCTCTGTCGGAAGTTCTTCTTCACCCGCACCGTCGCTGCGAATGACGGTGAGAGCACGCCCTCGACATGGCTGTACCACGGCCGCGTGTTCCAACACCCGCCCTCTGCCCCATATGCCCACATCCGCACCCCCCGGCGGTGAGGCTGTTCGTCGTCAGCCCCGAGACCCTTGTGCTGCAGACGGTCCGGGGCCTCTTCGGACTAGACCGGACACAGGTTCCGTTCCACTTCGACGAGAGTCCCACTCTCACGCAGGCCTTGCACACGAGGATGGAGTCCGCGGCCCGGGTCCGCTTCTCCTGCTGCCCGAGGGTCGCCGAGTTCGAGCGCCACCTGCCGCCTTGGGAGAAGCATCGTCTGGTGGATGGGCTGTGGGCCAACGAGCGCAGCATTGTCCTCCTGACCCCCGCCGGCCTCGTGGCGCTGGGTTGGATCGCGTAGTTCCTCGTGGGGGCCGGCGTTCGACGGATTGACCTGCTCAAGTTCCACCCCGTGCTGATACCGGACGGCGTTGTCCCAGATCAGGTCATGTTCGAGGGCGACTGCCTAGTGGCCGGTGTGGGTGATCGCCAGCTGATTGGGGGCGACGTCCACAGCATACAACTTGGACCATCGCCCGCCCCTCAAACCAGGACCGTCGTCGACCTGCCATTCCGGGTCGACCGCATCCTGTGCAGTGGCCGGGGGTCGACCGTCTTCCGATGTGGCCGCCAGCTGCTCCTCTGCGGCCTCGTCCCCGCGACCATGGCGGCTGCAGGCCTGGTGCCCGACATCGCCCCCGGCACCCGCATCGGCCCGGTATCGCTCAGCCTGCCATGGCCGGTCTCCCGCTTCTTCTATCGTGCTGAGCTCATCGCCAGCTCTGAGACCGAGACCCTGTGTACCAAGGGGATGCTGCGACGGGCCCTCCCGTTCGAGACGGTCGAGGCGGCACTGTCGGTGTTTGGGACGGTCATGTATCTCCGTCCAGCAGCGGGGTCGTGGGTCATGACCGACCTCGCGACAGAGGGGCAGCCCGAGCCCGTCCCGACGTACCCTGCGGGGTTCCTGCCTTATACTATAGCACATGTAAACAATTAAACCGGAGCTTTACTCGACGTGGTTGTACAGCTGCAGGCTCGTGCTGTTGGGCGTGTGGACGAGCACGTACTGCCCGTCCGCCCGGCCCCGCACGTCGTCGACAACGGCCTTGAGCACGCCCCAGCAGGACTCCGCCTCCATCATGACGTTCTTGGCGTACTTCTCCATCGTCTCGTCGTGGGCGCCGACCACGTGGTGGTGCTTGCTGGCGTCCTTGGGGTTGTTGCGGGCCACAAAGCCCATCTTGAAGGCATCCGCACCCGCGAGCAGGCCCTCGATCGCCCAGCGGTCCGTCAGGGCGCTGTTCTTGATGATGATCTCACCAAAGATGGTCGCCTTCATCGACTGCCACTTGCTGAGCCAGGTGCCGTGGTCGGCGGTCTCGACGACGGCCTTGACGATGGCGGGGACCGTCTCCTCGACAATCTCGACCCGCTCCATGGGCTCCCCGTCGGGCCCGACCGCCTCGACCTGCACGCGGCGCTTCTGCTTCACCTCGGCGTCGACGTGGGTCTTGACGATGACGTCGATCTCGTCGTCCACGGCGATCTTACGCCACCGCACCTGGCCCTTGCTGCCGTCAGTCGCAGCCGCCCTGTACTCGGCGATGGCTGCGGCGGCCTCGGCGTACGTGGCGAGGGGGTCCTCGGTCATGGTCGTGCTCGACTCGTCCAGCGGCACCAGGTCCGCGAACTCGTTCTCAGGGCGGTAGTCTAGGGTGATCGCCTTGCCCTGCTTCGTCACAAGGACGTCCCAGCCGTTGTGGGTGCGGAGGGCGGCCATCACGAGGGACAGAGCAGAGGCGGACGCCACGACGGTCGTCTTGCCCTCGGGATCGATCTTCTCGATGATGCTCTTGGCGGTCTTGTCGCTGCGGATGCTGTTTGTGCGGCGGGGTGCGTCGGCCGGGAGGCGGGTGGGCTTGCGGGGGACGTGCCTCTCGATGGCCTCGTTGTACTTCGGGAGCGTGCCCTCAGTGGCAACCTCCTCGGACGAAAACTGGGCGGCGTAATCGTTCTTGTCGGCCTTCTCGGCGGCGAGGATGGTGTGCTTCGCGTTCTTGAGGTTCTGCCAGGAAAGGTCAGTGATGGGAAGCCACTCGGGACGGATCATGATGGACTCGGGGCGGGTCACGCGGTTCGTGCGGACGTAGTTGTAGCGGGCAGCGTTCCTGCCGAAGTACTGGCGCTGGGGCTCGGCCTCGTACTTCTTCACGGGCGCACTCTCCTTCTTGACAGCGTCAAGAGGCGTAACAGAAAGAATGGCCGTACGCTCAATCAAGTACTGATCATCCTCGTCAGTATGCTTGAATGCATAGCCGTGACGCTCGGCCTTTGAGCGAGAAAGGAAAACATCGTAGAAACGGGATTTCTGAAGGAGTTCAGCGCGGTCCTTCTCGAAAGCCGCAAAGGGAGCACCTTCGTACTCACTCTCATGGCGACCCCAGGGCTGCTCAACAGTCTGTTCGACGTCTTCGACCATTTCAACCATAACGATTTACACGTATACATTCCTCTCAATGTACCGGCCCGCACCGGTCCTATTTGATCAACTCTGACAAATCAAAAAGAAAACGTCACCTGTCCTACACGAGTCCATGGTGTGTGCTGGAAATACAGCCTTGTGGTGGCCAGGAAGGAACCATCCGACCTAAAAAGTCAGCCATTTACTCAGAAGCCCTGCAGACTGTCGTTGAGGAACTGCTCAGCGATGAGTCGCAGCGCCATGGGTTCGAGAGGGCCAAACTCCGAGACCACGTCGCTCTTCTCGTATGCGAACTCGATGCGACTGATCTCGGGGTCCGCGAGCAGCTTCTCCATGTCGAAGTCAGGTGGCAGCAGGCCCTGAGCGGCCCCGGATTCCACGAAGTCGATAAACTGCTCCTTGGTCTCCTCGGGTCCATAATCGCCCGCATGCTGGCCGTATGTGCCGATGAGCTCACCGCGCCAGACGTAGCTGTCCTCTACCCGCATTACAAAGGCCATGATGAGCTTCATGTGGACCTGGGCGGGGGTCAGGCCCTTGTACCACCAGGACGGGTCGCCACTGCTGGCCTGCACCAGGGGAACATCCTTGGCCTTATGGATAGCGATGCCGCTCGTGCTTACCCTGGGCTTGAGGTCCTTCAGCATCATCGTAATCACGGGGTATGTCTTAGTGGCGCTCGCGGGGAGGGCGCTGAGGATATCATACGCCTCCTTGTAGCTCGAACGCTTGTCCAGGATGATGGCAAGGCGGACCTGGGCTTTGAGGTTATCCGCCTGCACCGCAAGGCACTCGCGGACATCCTTCTCGGCCATCGGGAAGTCCTTGCGGAGAAGATAGAGTTGGGACCGGTTAAGGTACAACGTTGCCTTCAGATCATCGTCAGGGCACACCTTAATGCCGTCAGAGTAGTGCTTGAGCGCCAGGTCGAATCTCTTCTGCGCATAGGCCTTGTTTCCCTTTTCCTTCAAGGAAAATGCGAGAACGACGTCACTCTGGGCTGAATCGTCAGGGAGCTGAACTGGCTGCGACATTAATGCGGCTGATCGAGGGATGCAGATGAGACGTCCTTGCGCAGGATTGCGTCCGAGTCGCCACGAGTGAGTTGCGTGGCGGGGACAGTAACAACGCGCCCTAGACCAAGCCGATCGACGTCCCATGCCGTTTCTGAGAGGTGGAATGCTCGCGCGAGTGACAGCGACCTCGAACGCCTGCCCAGCGTGCAAAACCATGACACGCCCGCACGCCGATAAACAGCCTTACTCCCGCACATTCCACACGCAAACAGAATCACTCGGTGCCGACGCATGCCCAGCTCCTGTCACAGGACCATCACTGGCACCTGCGCGCGCCGATCAATGTGCACTTTAGGTCACACTTCGAAACGCATCGGCAGGTGTCGGAGCCGTTTCGGACCTGACCGGATCGCGAGACGAGGATTTACCCGGGTCTGTCATAAGAGCTCGGGGAAGCCACCCGAAGTAAATACTCGCCCCCCCCCCATTTTGGTTGGACTTAAGAGGAGGGCTCTCTGTTATAGAGCCACACTTTGTGGACCGCACGCCGCGCCACAGGACGGCAAAAGCTCTCGTCGCCTCGCGCTCAGCACTGCCGTCCCAGTTGCCACCGCCCTCGGGGCCTGCTGGCTGCTGTGTTCCCACCCTCGCCCGATCCAGCCCTCACCATCGACCTGGGGCCGCCGATTCCTCGCGCGGTACCATGCCGAAGGGCTGCTCAACTGGGACAGTGCCTTCCACACGCTCAACTTCGTTCGCTGCGGCCACGATTGCTCGTTGACAGCGTATAGCCGGCCAGATGCTATGCCGGCTGGCGCGGTGGGCGGAGGTGTGCGCGGCGCGGAGACACGCGGGGGCAGCATTATCGCACAGCCAGGCGTCGAAGGGTGCGGCAGGAGGCGGGCGGGGCCGGCAGACCGCCTGCTGCGCGGCTGCACCCGCCGCTGTGGCGTGGCCTTTCCTGGCAAAACGCCGATCGTGCGCATGAGAAGGCAGGACGCGGCGGAAGGCTGGCACTGCACCAATAGACGTTGACTGCTCGCGTGCAGCGGCCATCTAACGGGGCACTCGCTGTATCCTGCTCAGCGCCTTCACGAACGCCTCTGCGAACGCGCCCTGACACGACAGAACTGCCCGCAGCCGGAATAACCGACAGAAAATGCTTTTGCTCAGACTATACACGCTCATGAGGGTTGCACGTACCGTGAACCGCGTCCACGCGCTCCCCGGCAAGCTTCGTCGCCGCCGATGAGGCTGGCACACGACCTCAACAGTAAACAGCGCTTTGCGATGGCTCATGTGTGCTCTATGCCGCTTTCTGGTGGCCACAGCAGCAGAAATGCGGCGCAAGTGGGTCGAGATTGGCTAAGCGTTTACAAGGTGCATCAAGCTAGGCTCTAGGGGCCAATAAACTACACGTTATCGCGGAGGAGCTGCTCCACACGGGCCAGCTCTGCGTCCCCCAGCCCCACCGACGCCCTGCTGCGACCAGCGCTACCCCCGCTGGCCTCAGCGAACCAGGGCGACACGATGATGCTACCGATTGGGTTCCACAGGAACGCATAGGCCCGCTCGTCAATGGAGATGACGCGATCGTACCCCAGGGGGTTGAACATGCTCGTAGGCTTGATAAAGTGCGACCGCAGGCCGGCCTTGGTGAGGCGTCGGTGTCGGATTGCGAAGGTCCGATCGAGTGTCGCGATCACGTTGTTGCCCGAATCACCGAACACACACCGCACCGCCGTGGCCAGTGCATCCGCGTTGAGGGTCGACCAGACCGCGATGTCGAACCCCAGCTCGCCGAGTGCCGTTAGCAGCTGGTCGACCCCGGGCCTGAGGGCGGGGGGCTGCTGGGTCGGGTCCAGGAGGACGTGGCGGACCTCGAGGACGGCCAACTTGGTCGAGGCCTTCTTCTGCAGGATGGACTGCTGTTCGATCATTACTCGGAACTGCTTACTGCGGGGACCAAAGCCCGAGTCGTTCGTCGGGCGGGGGGCAGGGAAGCAGTGTTCCAGCCGCTCCACGAAATGGATGTCGGGCTCATCGTTGAACGTCACACTGCGGGTGCGGCGTAGTTCGCACTTGCTCTGCTTTTCTGCACTCTTTCGTGGTTCGCTGTTCGAAGGGGCCTTCAGAATCGAGTTCATCTCTTTCCCCATGCGATTATTGCTGTTGATTGTTTCGCGTTGCGGTCTCTCAGCGCTATCTGTAGCAGATTCCCATGCGAACTGTGAGTCCAGCTTACAGCGGTGCCGTGACTGAGCAAGATGAGACTGTAAACAGCACTATTACGAGCATAAGGCCCGTTCAAAGGAGATGTAGTGTCAAATGGGCCCACAGGCACCCATCACCATGTCCAACGTTCTGAACCATAAGCGGAACTCGCCCGCTGAGTGGATCAATTTGAACCTCAAGCACAGTATAAAGGCAACACTTACCGCATTGTTTACCGCGCCTTGCGCTTACCAGGCCCCACAGCCTCCTTCTCGGCGACCCTGGTCCGGCTGATGGCGTGCATCGCCCGGAGCCCGGCGACGTTGACCCCGACAGTCTCGCGGCGTCGGGCCAGCTGTGCCCGACCCGCCTTCTGGATGTCATTGAGCAGCTTGCGGGTGTCGTCGTTGAGTCTAAACTGCTCCTGGTGGTGTTGCAGCATCATGAGCACCATGACCAGGCCGGGCTCGACCCCGGACCCGGCCCGCACCCAGTCCAGCACGTACTGCAGCACAGAGGTGGCCAGACCGAGGGGGAGGTGGCTGATGACCGTCTCCCGGTTGGCCGGCGTGATCTGATCCCATCGGAACCGGACGTACCCGGCCGGGGACCGGCCTAGGAGTATAGGCGAGTCCATGTCCCCTGAGGCTACAAGAGCGTCGGCCTGCTGGATGCTCTCCTGGAAGATGTCGGACGCATCGAGGGACGAGATGTTGTCGACACGCACCCGGGCCGCGAACTGCCCCACCGCACGCAGCCCGCCGACTGCCCGCTTCCGCATCTCCTCCTCCTCCTCGAGGGCCTGCTGCTCGAGCCTCAGGTCGTCCAGGACGACGGGAGTCTCCGACTCCACCCAGAGTCGAATAGACCGGTCCTCGCCGGCCGTGACGACGACGCGGCCCGTGTGGAGGACGGTCATCGCACGGACGGGGGCGTCGTGGCCGTACAGCCGCTGGTACTCGGTGAACCCGTCGGCGTCCCACAGCCGGAGCACGCCCTCGCCCCCGGCCGACGCGACGTGGTGGGTGCCAGGGAGGAAGCAGACCGCGAACACGGCCTTGAGGGCGTTGAACGACTTGAGACACTCACCCGTGCGGGGGTCCCACAGGTTGACCCGACGATCCTGCGACCCGGTCGCCAGCAGGTCCCCGTCGCTGCTGTAGTCCATCGCCTGCACCGGCGTCGTCTGCCGGCCGTACAGCGTCAGACGGGGCTGTAGACTGGTCACGCCGTCCTCCTCGACCGGGGCGGCGATACGGACGGTGCCGTCGAGCAGGGCGATGGCGACGGCACCCCTACTGGATACAGCGAGGGCCGTCACGGGGTCGGTCACGCGGTACTCCCACGCCAGCGCCAGGCCGTGTGTCTCGACGCCCTTGTGCACGCGACGCTCGACCACCCACTTCCGGACGCTGTTGTCGGCACTCCCGCTGACGAACCCGTCCGCGGTGGGAACGAGAGAGCTGACCCTGCCGTTGTGGGCCTTGCCATCGTCCAGGGGCCAGACGGTGTCGAGGGTCGCGGCGCTGACGAGACGCACGTGGCCCTCCTCGAACCCCACCGCAACGTGGGACGAGTCAGGGGTGAAGGCGACGTTGAGCGCCTTGCCGGAGCTGAACGAGACGGTTCCCCTCAGCCGGCCGAGCCCCGTGTCGCCGAGGGACCACAGCCGCAGTTCCCGGGCGCTGATCGTCGCGGCCAGCGTGCCCTGGGGCGCGACGGCCACACCACTGATGGTGGCACGGTGACCCTGTCGGGAGAGCCCATCGAGGTCGGTCTCCTCGAAGTCCAGGCGCCTGTCGCCGTCCTCCTCGACCTCCTCCACCTGCAGCCGCTGGTTCTTGGTGATCTTAAAGTGCACCGTCGTTCTTGTGACGCTGTTGCGGTCAGTGGCGAGGTAGGCGGTGGCGGTCGCACGCTGATGCCTCATGACCATCGTCGTCGCCGCCCCGTTCAGCTTCTCTCTCGTCTCCAGCTTCAACCGGCGGCCGGGCGCGGGGTCGATAAGCCCAGCCTCCGCCTCGTCCAGCAGCTCGCTGTCGGGCCGGGCGTCGTCCGGGCGGCGTGTGACCTTGGGGTCGACGAGCTGCAGCAGGTCCAGCCCCTGTTCCCGTGTCACAGAGAGCAGGGTGGCGGGGCCGGCACCGCTGACGGCCATGGCCACGACCCTGCCGCTGCTGAGGGTGCAGGGGACGGGCATGACGTCGACAATGGCCCCTGCCCTCTCTGGGGCGTCGTCCAGCGTGGACCGGGCCCGCTTGGCCGAGGCGGGGAGCTCGATGCGGTGGAGCTGCAGGTCCCTGTCGGTCTCGCTGCCGGTGAGCACGTAATGGCGGGTGTGGTGGGTCTGGACGTCCTTCCCGCCCCTCTTGGAGTTGACCGTGAACCGGGCTGTGAACACCGCGGCCGCAGTAACCCCGCTCATGTGCACAGTGGCCTTGGTGGCGACACACCGCTCGGGCTGAACCGCAATGTCCCACAGCTTGAGGGCGCGGTCCCGGGAGCCGCTAAGGATCGTCGTCGGCGTCACGAAGCGCACCACATGCACCTTGTCGGTGTGGCCGACGAGTCTAGCCTGCCCAGGCTGGTCTGGGTTGCCTAGGTCCCACAGAATGATGTCGCCATTCATAGAGGCCGACACCAGGCGGGTCCCGTCGGGGGAGAACGCGAGGTCCAGCACCCGGGAGACGTGCATCGAGAACAAGTGACGTTCCTCAAAGCAGAAACCACACGCATTGTCGCTGGGCGTGGCCTCAACCATCCTGATCGTGCCTCGGTCATAGCCAACGGCGAAAAGGGCGTTCGAATCACTCTTGGGGTCACTTGGAAGCCACATACGAACAATAGAGACAGTCTCACGCCCCTCTGAGAAACTGGCAACCTCTGTAGAAGTCTGCAGGTCCCAGGCAATCAACTTCTTGAGCGCACCGGTCACCAGAAATGACTTCTTCGCCTTACCTTCACCCCGTGTGTACAGACAGGGATTAGACGAAGAAACGACGCCAAACTCATCCTCTTGAGCGAAGCTCAAGTACTGTCTGGCCACCATTTCCCTTTCGCGCAGATTAAGACCCATGTCGATGATCCGGGCCGAAAACGCGTTTACCGCATGTGTTGGGGGCAGCCAGTGCCCCATCTTCCCCGTTGGGTGGCCTGCAGACATTTTTGGGCGAAATCCTTGGTAGTTCAAACACAACGAACAATGAATGAAAAGGCCTCCAGCTCGCACGTGACGCCTGTAATGAGGTCACTTAGCGTTATAACTGAAGGACCGATGCGCCGTAGATCGATTTCGCCGGCGCCGAAGAGTGCCACAGATCAGTCCCACGCCAAGTTTTCCCTATCCGCCAGCTCCTCGTCTGAAATGCGGCGTAACAGCACGGCAGCGATGCTCCAGCAGCTGCGAAGGAACAGCATGCTTATGACCGGCGTGATCAGCCCGTCAGCGAGGTCTGAGACGCCCCAGAGCGACGTGCCCCAGAGCCCTGTCCAAGAGGAGCTCCACTCCGACAACGACGGCGACAACCTCGCAGAGGAGAGCAAGGTACGCGAGGCAGTGCGGGCGTCGATCGAGGGTCTGCGGGAGAAGGACAAGCGGGCGAACCCGTACACGAAGCTCGTCGGCACTCTGGGCGAGGGGGGAACGAAGGCCAGTACTCTGGTGGCCCTCAGCACCCTGCAGGCCTCAGACTTCACCCAGAGCCGCAACCAAGCACTGTTCCTGCATGCGGATGGGCTGAAGCGACTGGTCCGCATGATCGGGTCGAGTGACGACGTCAAGGCAAGGGTCGAGGCCCTTACCCTCATGGCCGCACTGGCCCAGACGCCTGAGATGCGGACTTCCATCATCGACCAGGACGGCATGGAGACCGTCGTGGCGCTGCTGGGGGACGAGCGGACTCCCGCCCCCGTCATCGATAGGGCCTTGGCCGTGACGGCAGAGTGTGCCGTGCAGCACAGCCTGCGCCGCGAGGTCCGCCTGAAACATGGCCTACCCCTCGTGCTCGGATTCCTCAAGCCCAAGTCGAAGCGCCATGCCACGCTGCCCCTCGAGGCGTCCCGGGCGATGGCGGCGCTGCTCGAGTCCAAGGCCAACCGGTCTGTGGTGATCGGGCTGGGCGGGGTGGCTACGATCACGGGGCTGGCCAACGGGGCCATGCATGACCTCACAGACGAGCGGAAGCAGGTCGTCGCCCACTGCATGCGGTGTCTGCGCCAGTTCATCGTGACCCACCCCGACGCCCTCTCCTCCACCGCTGTCAGCGACACCGTGCTCAGCGTGCTCAGTCAGGTCGACTACCCCCCGGCCCTCGAGCACGCTGCGGCCCTCATGGCCGACCTCTCGAAGCACACCGAGGTCCAGGGCATCGTACACCGCAGCAAGGGCGTGTCGTCGCTGTGCAGGCTGGTTGACCGGCCCGGCCCCCTGACGTCCCAGGCGCTGACGGCGCTGACCCACCTCGCCGAGTACCCGCCCAACCGGAAGGCCATGATCCAGAACAAGCTGCCCCCCACCCTCGCCTCCCTGCTCAAGCACCACGACGAGGTGCTCGTCGGCAACGCCGCGCTGCTAATCTCCGCGCTCGCCCAGAACGAGGAGGGCCGGAACGCCATCAAGCGGTCCGGCAGCCTCTCGATGCTCGTCGGCCACCTCAAGGCGATCAACCCAAAGCTCCTCAGCGACGTCTCGACTGCCCTGGCAACGATGGGACGCGACCCAAAGGCTGCCGACGAGATCGTCAAGGCGGACGGCATCCGGCTGCTGTGGTCCCTGCTGAAGATGGAGGACCCCGCTGTCGTCGCCGCAGCGGCCTCTGCCCTCGTGCCGCTGCTCGAGCCCGTCGCCCGCAGCGCCATGGTCGGCCGCACCTTCCACGGCGGGCCCTTCATCGTGGCTTCGTTGTTCAAGAGCACGAACGAGGCCGTGCTGGGCTATGCCTGCGCCCTCGTGTCGCAGCTGGTGAAGGACCCTGAGAACTGCCTGATCATGACCGAGCTTGGGGTTATTGATGATCTCTGCAGATTGGTCCGTATCACAAAATCTGATCTGATACGGCAGCATGCGGCGAATGCTCTGGGCTATATGGCCGATTCTGGGTCTAACCGCGAGTACATCGGCCAGCAGGACGTGCTGCAGCCGCTGGTCCGCTTCCTCACGGACACAGCAGACGAGGCGGTTCACAGGGCAACCGCCCACGCCCTCAGCAGCCTCGCGTCGAACGCGGACAACGCCATGGTGCTGCGGGACGTCGGGGCGCACATCCCGCTGGTGAAGCTGATGGCGTGCGACGACGAGGTCGCCCAGATGGCGGCGGCCGACGCTGTGCGGCAGCTCAGGATCCACTACGTCGCCAGGATGCACTAATTACTGACTAAATATCGGATAGGCACCGTATTTACTATGCGGGTCGACTCACTCGACGGTCTCTGCCATCTCTATGGCGGCCCACTCGATCTCTGGCAGCTCGACCAGCTCTCCAAGGTCTGCGACGAGCGTCCTGAGTCCCTTCACACACTCGACGTGGAAGGGAACACGATCGGGCGGGACGATGGCCTTGCCGACCTTGAGCGTCTCGAAGGACACCGTGACGAGCTCCACCAACCGAGTCTTGAGGTCAGCAAGCCTCTCATCCCCGTCAGGAGACTTCAGGAACGCCCTCGCCGTCTCCGCCGGCCCGGCGTTGACCTGGACCCGGACGGACCCTGCGACGATGATCTGGAGCGAGTCGATCTCTGGGGGCTCGCGTTCAGCCTCGCCCCGCAGCTTAGCGATCTGTGCCTCAAGCGTGCTGATGGACGTCTGGAGGGGGTCGATCGTCAGCGAGAACTTCGCCTCTACGACAGACCGCTTGCTGATGGCCGGCAGCGACACGGTCGTGCGTAGCACGGTGAGGATCGACCCTAGATTACTCGGGGTGGCAGTTGACAGCTTGCCACCACCGACGACGTAGGGGTTCTCGTAGAAGAAGTGCGTCACGCCCGTCTTGGCCTCGAACGCGTTCCGGGGCTGCGGAATGGTGGTCCCGTCGACAGTGCCGAAAAAGGGCTTGACTGTCGTCAGCTGGAGATAGGCTTTGTCGGGGTCGAGCTCAGCGGGGTTGAGCGGCTTGCCCTCGGTCACCATGACCAGTTTGGGACCAAGCTGCTGCCCCCAGAAGTCCTGCAAACGGCCCTTGATCTCCGGCAGCCGGCACAGGCCGGACTCGCGGTATATGTACTCCTTGCCGTCGTTGAGGGGTCCGAAGGCCGCGCCGAAGAAGCCAACGCGGTAGAACGTGCCGATCGGCCGCTCGCCGTGCAGCCCCGCGACCGCCCGGATGTGCGTGGCGACGCCGACGAGGTCCGTCTGGACGCGGACGAGCTCGTCGAAGCGGCCGAAGTGCATGCAGAGCTGGGCGGCCGTCGTCAGCACCGTGTGGGCGAACTCGTACAGCTGGCTGTCCGAGAACCGGCGTGCGGCCTGGGACAGCAGGGCCACGACGGTGCCCTCGTCCGAGCCCTCGCTCAGGAGCTGGGCGTCCGCCTCGAGCTGCACGGGCATGTCGGGGACAACGGGAGAAAGGTGCCGCCGCAGGGCCTCCGCCAGGCTGAGCTCGTCCCCGAAGGCGCTCATGGCGGGCGGAGCGGGCACGGAAAGCATCTCCGCGGTGAGGGCGGCGACGTACAGTACCGCGATGCCAGCCTCGACCATGGGGCGCTTTGTAGTGACCTCGAGGTGGCGGTTGAGCTCGTCCTCGGGCATCTTGGCGATCTTCTCGAGCTCGGCGGCGGTCGGAGTCGGGTCGAGGTGCTCGACGAGCATGTTAAGGTTGGCTGCCCTCAGGGCTGGGGTCGCGCTGTACCCATCCGCGATCCTCAGATACATGTCGGCCAGCGTCTCCGGGTCTTGGGCGCCGCCGCTCTCGACGACGACCGTATCGTGGACGATGGTGGCGAGGGTCTCCGTCATTGACCGCACGGCCGCCTGGAACAGCGGGTGATTGGGCAGCTTCGTGTCGACCTCGCTGTACGCCGACAGCGCTGCGAAGCTGGCCCGGACTTGGTCGTCCGCGTCCGTGATGAGGCTGCTGAGGGCACTGAGGCCTGTGATCATCTGGAACTTGACGCGGTTGATCTGCCGCATCTCACGGTAGTTGCCCCGCACCAGCGTGTACAGCAGCTGCACGCCGGCCCGACGGTGGTCTGCTGACTTCGACCCCAGTAGCCGCAGTCCCACGCCAACCAGCGTCCGGGTGTACTCAGCACCCGCACCCCGGAAGAGCTGATCACTGGCGACGTCGCACAGCTGCTGGATGAGGATGGGCAGACGTCGGGCTGCGATGTCGGATAGCTCGGCACCGGCGACGACGCAAACAGTGTCCAGCACGACCGTGGCGACGGCGGGGGTGGCCATGGCGGGGCCTGTAGCAGTGAGGATCTCGGACATCACGTGCATCACGCTCAGCAGCGCCTCGCCCGCGGGGGACTCGGTGCGGTCCGCGGGGACAAGCGCCCCGTTGACGGTGCCCATCTGGGTCGTGTGCATCGAGAGCGTCGGCCGGGACTGCTTGCTAGACCTCGACCCCCGCAGTGTGGACTGGGAGCCGCGGGAGAGTGTGCCGCGGCCCCGGACCATGTTTCGGTACTTGGCCTCGAGCTCGGCCTTGGCGTCAAGGGCTGCTGGTACGCCGTCGCCGATCCGTGACTCGCGCTTGACGGCCTGCTGCCTGCTGTAGGAGAAGAGGCGGACGCTGTCTGTGAGGATTCGGGAGACGGATGCGAGCTGGGCTGGGCTGGCCTGTGCCAGCGTGTCCCAGAGCAGTTGCTGCTCGATGCTTGTCAGGATCCACAGGGCGGACTGCAAAACCAGCTCCTGCGACTCCACTAACGACTGCGAGATGTCCCGAGCAAAGGCCGTCGTATAGTGGTCCAGAATGGTCAACAGGATCGGGTAGAAGAGCGTCGCCACGCTCGCCTTGAGCGGCAGCATCACGATGTCGTTGCCGTAGCGGACGTCCGCGCGATGCAGCACCTCGTGGAGCAGGTGGGCGCTGCCCAGACGGACTGTGGTCTTCGTCGACAGCAAACCCCTCTTGACCTCCTCGGCCAGGATTCCGGGCAGCCTCTGGTCCTGAGAGAGCACGGAGACGGCGTTCCTGACGGACACGACGGCGCCCTTGACTTTGGTGTGCCCGAGCCGGAGGGGCACCGGGTGAGACAGCTGGACGAGCAGGGGGTGGCTGAATATGACGCGGAGGAATTCAGACCGGGAGTCGCTGATACCAGACGCCTCTCCGTCGTCCCAGACACCGCGTTGGTTGAGGACGTCCGCGATGAGGCCGAAGATCTTGCCGTGGTCGCACGTGTACATGAGATCGTACAGGAAGAGCGCCGTAGACGTCGCCAGTGCCTTGAGGTCCGTCAGGCCGAGCGTCACCTTGCCCCCACTGCCCTTGCTGCCGCCAATGCATGCGATGAGGGCAGTGACGAGGTTCCCGAGGCACATGTAGAGCGCCTGGCCGAACCAGCCCGACCGGTCCGAGTTCCAGTCGGGCCACCCGCCGTGCTGGCTGTGGAGGTCGAGGCGGATGCTCTTGACGATGGCGTCCATGAAGACCCAACCGGTTCTCACCGTGTCGACGACGGCCCTGGAGTACTGCTTGTCCGTCAGCACGGCCGTCCACGTGTTGATCACGGCGATGTACGATGCCATGCGGTCGCCCCCGAATCCCGTGAGATCGAGCACGTGCTTGAGATAGGTATCCACGACGCCCACCCGCTCGCCCCCCTCGAGCACCATGCCGTCGACCGTCGAGACAAAGTTGGCGATGGCGATGAGCGCCTCGGCGGCCAGCGGCAGGCCGTTGGGCAGCCCATGGAAGCTAACAACGAGCTTGAACAGCACCGTCATGATTACGGGCAGCGACTCGACCAGCTCCGGGTCTGGGCGCCGCGTCAGGTTGCGGAGAGTCTCGCGGGCGTGCGTGTCGAAGGTCTTGCGGTCACCGATGGCGCTGTGGCCGACGGAGACTATATCGAACAGGCGGTAGAGCCCGGCGATGGCGCCCGAGCTCGTGTGCATCGTCGAAACGGAGGCGGCGCTGAGCTCTACGATGGGCTGGCCCCTGTCGTGGAACTGGAGCTCCTCGGGCGGGGTCCGGCCCGTGAATGCGGCCAGATAGCCGGAGACTGGCTCGACGGCGAGGGGGAACCCGGCCAGCTCCGTGTCGGTGAGCCGGTCGTCCTGCATGAGGGGGAATGCGGTGAACCCGATGGGCGTCATGATGTCGCCGGGCTTGTCCTTGACGGTGATGTGGTAGAAGGTGATGCGGACGTGGTGGCTTTCAGTGCAGGGGAACGGTAGCTGGATGCGGGCCTCGTCGCTGAAGAACCTCGTCTTGGCGTGGTAGACCGTCGCCGAGTAGTGCTCCGTCCGGTATCCGCTGATGCCCTCCTTGGGCAGGATCAACTTCAGCGGCTCGGCATCGACGTCGTCTGTGGCGAACAGCTGGATCTTGGCGATGATGTTGCGGCACGCCACCCTCTTGACTCGGTTGAAGTCGACCTTGAGCAGTCGGACGAACATGAGCTCCATGTACCGCAGGGCCGGCTGGACGACGGCGCTGAACGACTCGCTAACCTTGACGCGCTCATTCGCAAGCCCGACCTCGTCGCCGCACTTCGACACGTCCACGCCGCTCAGGGACAGGATGGTGGGCAGACTCGCCGAGCAGGGCCCCTCCTGGCATGCGCTGACATCGGTGGCGGCGTCCTTCAGGGGGATCAGGTCGGGTGTCACCCGGAGCTTGGGAATGAGAGTCACGTGCTTGTCATCTTCGGGGTCCGCGGCCGGGACGAGCGGGGAGCCTGACACCGTACTGGATCTCGAGGACGCATACCGGTTAGGGTATGCCTTGGGCTTGCGGGGTGACCCGGCGAAGTGAGCCCGGACAGTGCTAAGCGGCATCGTCAGCGCGGCCCCGATCACGGCGACGGAGGCCTTGGTCGGCCTGAGACGCTGAGTGTGGGTTGGGCTAAGCATCTCCTTGGACGCCGCGATGATGGCGGCGTCGGTGAGGTCCGCGGGGGTCTTGGGTCGCATCAGGGGGAGCTGGTTGAGCCCGGCGAGGTCGAACGTCGGGACCTCCTGGCGCCGCACCAAGGAGTACACGGGCATTGCGGACCACAGGATGCACTGGCGGCACTGCCGCAGTCGGGTGAAGTGCGCCGCATTCTTGGTGCGGTGCTTGGCCACGCGGTCTGCGCTGGGGCGGGTCATCAGGTCGAGCGTGGCGTCGTCGCCCTGGATGACGCGGAAGAGGCGGCACACGAGGAAGATGTCGATGCTCGGCTCGGCGACAGTGAAGATCGTCGTGTGGGACGGCGATGGGTCCTCGCAGACCAGCATCCGGTCCTCCTCCCCGTTCAGGGGCACACTGAACTCCTCGCTGAGTCGCTTCCCCGTGCGGCCGTTGACGAGGACAAAAGACCCCCACAACGGCTCGATCGGGCCGTCCTTCAGCATCAGGCCCGCTACGTGCAGCAGGAAGGACGTGCCGTCGTTGGTTTGGAAGGGCGCGATGGCAGGGTGATCCCGGAAGCACAGGTTGCTGACAATGTTGGCGGGCTCGGTCGGCTTGAAGGCCACCAGAAGTGGCTGGCGACTATTGTCGTTGAGCTTTGTCAGCTCAGCGATGTTTGGTCTGTCGAGGGCCATGGCTGGGTCGCACAGGTCTGTCTGCACGGCGTCGGGGAACAGGGCGTTGACACCAGCACGGGACTCCTTGCGGGCCTCCGCGGGGAAGACGTGCTTCACATCAGGAGGAACTACTGGTGGATACGGTTCATCGCGGATCTCCACCGTCCTGTAGGGCGTCGAGTAGAACTGGCCGAATTCCTGGACATACGCCGAATCAGCTTCCTCTTTGTACTTAAGAGGCAGCGATGGACGCAAGCAATCATTCTCCTTGTCGTGTTGTTCTAGGCGAAGCTCGTCCGGTTGAATCTGACCGAGCACAGACGCCATTGTTGGTGTTTGGGGGGCACATTTATGGCGTTTACGACAACGACCGTAAATCGCCTAGTTGGCCAAGAATGGGCACTAGGACGCCCCGCATGGCCCAGGGCAACACACTGTCAACCCCCTGATGGTCACCTATGGTACATTTATCGCGGCGTCTACTGGGAGAACGGCGACGTCCACCGCCCCGACACACCCAGCCCCGGGCTGCGGACACGGCTCCGCAGCATGCTGACCTGCTGGGACAAGGCGGCCATCGAGTCCGCGGCCATGGCCTTGCGGGCACTGGCCATACTGTCAGATAGGTCCTGGTTCTCCGAGCGATACGACGCCTCCCGGCCTGCCTGGTCCATCGCGACGTTGAACGTGATCGTGTCGACCTTCTTGGCGAGGGCCGCTTTGAGGTCGTCGATGATGTTTTCGAGCACCTCGACGTCGACCTTCCGCTCGAGCACGGTGTTGAGCTCCTTGGGGTCGACGCTGTGTTGCTCGAGGTCCCGCTTGAAGTCCTTGTACAACCCCCGCCACTCGGTGAGCTCGGCCAACTGGCGGCGGATGACGGCGTCCCTCTCCCGACCGTCCTTGATCTCGCTGTCGATCCGCTTGCACTGGAGCCACGTCTCCTCGGTCCTCTCGCGGAGCTTGGCCTCCTCCGTCTCGCGCGCCTCCCTCTCCCGCTTGACGTGAACCAGCAGCGCGTCGATCACCTCGTCCTTAGCCGCGGACGGCATCTTGCCGACGTCCTCTGTGAGCCGGGCGACGGTGAACTGTGTGAGGGTGGGGGAGGGCACGCACGTCTGTGTTAGACAGCCTGCCGTTCACCTCGACAAGATCGCGGGCCAGCTGGTCAATCATTGCATCCTTGTCGCGAAGTTCAGCCCGGAGGAAGCCCATTTGCTCCTGCAGTCTGGTGACCGTGCGGCCTTGCTTCTCAATAGTCGCATAGAATGCCTCAAACTGACTGCGAATCGTGCTTTGGATGTTATACCAATCTTCGCCTCCAAAAGTGCTTTGATTACCACGAAGTGACATTGTTCAATCGTTGAATGCGGTTTTGTTTTCTGGTGAACGTTTGGGAAGAAAAATTTTCCCATATCGAATAAAATCCCGCATATCTGCGGATCTCATGCCGTTTAGTCGTGGTATACATGTGCAGTGTCCGTCTTCAGTAAAATCCGCCCCGCCCCTTCTCCTCGGGGGTCGCCCGGTGCTTCTGTTTCCTCGAGGCCCGGTTGCCGCCCATCTGCGTCTTGCCGTGCTTGCTCTTCAGGGCGTTCCCGGGCAGGTTGTACCCGTGCATGTGCGGCACCGGCCCCGACCCGAACTGCATCACCCGTTGGGACACCTGCGGCAGGGACACTCCGGGCAGACCAGCTGGCCCCGGACCGTGATCCGGACTCTGCGCCTTGGGGTGCAGCGGCCGGTGCTGCGAGGTTGGCGTGGGGTTCTTGCGGCTGACAGGCTTGTACACGGGCGTCTTGTTGCTGGCGTGGGCCTTCTTGGGCCCGTCCAACTGACCGGTCGAGTCCGTCCGCTTCACACTCGAGATACTGGGCAGGTCGAACTGCCCCGTGGCCCTCGGCTGTGGCGACCGACCACTCCGGTCGGACGGCGGCCTGAGGGGCTCGACGGCGCTCTCGTCGTGCCGCCGCCTCGCCTGTTCCGCCCTAATACGTCTGATGTGATCCCGGAACGGCCCTATGACAGTCTCGTCCCTGGCGGCGACGCTGAGTCTGCGCCGCTCGAGCGCCTCCGCGGACAAGGCGAGGAGGGGGTGCTCCAGCAGCTTGCCCGCTGTCGGCCGCTTGGACGGCTGGAGCGTCAGGCACTGCTTGACAAAGTCCGCCTCGACCGCGGTGAGGCACGACCTCTCGAGTATGGCGTCGATCTCGAGCGTCGGGCCGGGCTGGGGGCGGGTCGACCACTCTCCGTTAACCATTCGGGGCATCGGAAGCTTATGGCGGCGGTATATGGGGTTGCATGCGAAGGAGTTGGCCTGCTCTGCGGGGAGTGCCCCCAGTCCTCGGACGATGCGGGCGATCATGTCGAGGTCCGAGTTGCCGGGGAAGAGCGGCTGGGCCGTCCGCATCTCGTAGTAGAGACACCCCACTGCCCAGATGTCGACGGCGTGCCCGTAGTTGGGGTATCCGACGAGCAGCTCGGGGGCGCGGTACCAACGGGTCGAGACGTACTCAGTGAGCAGCGTGATATCAGACTCCAGGCACCGCGCGAAGCCGAAGTCCGCGATCTTCAGTGACCCGTTGGCGGATATGAGGAGGTTTTCGGGCTTGATGTCACGGTGGACGACGGTCTGGGTGTGGAGGAACTCGAGGCCCTTCAGCACCTGCCAGATCATGAAGATCACCGTCTCCTGCGTCATGCCCTGCTGGTTCTCTTCGATCATCTCCAGCACGGTCTTCTCGAGGTACTCGAAGACAAGGTAGTAGCGACCCCCGCGCCTGAATGCTTCGAGGAGAGTAACAACATTCACGAACCGCAACTTCTTAAGCATTCGGATTTCTCGCAACGCTGTCTTTCTTACTAGCGCGTCATCGTCAGTTTCCTTGAATCGTTTGATTGCTACATAGTTATCTGAGTCCTTATGCCGACACTTGATCACAACTCCGTATGTTCTGCATGAAAATGTGAAATAGTGACTTACCCTTCGCCTATGAGATGAAGTGTATCGTAAAGGTCCATGTTTTGTTAAGTTGGGGACGGTTTTCCGCGCACAGAACGCGGCTATCAGTTTCGCCAAAAAACGCAGAATAAGGCACCGGTCGGTGTGCTATTGAAGGGTCAAACAATGTGTTTATACTGCGCAACACTGCCCTGTCTCCCTCCTACTCACGTCTTAAGTTGGTAGGGGGATCGTCTTCTCCAGGGCTTCCACAAGGCGTCTTCTTGGTGGACGTCAGTACAGCTGCAAACATCACAATCGCTCACACGTCGTCTCATTGTCTTCTATTCCACATTAAATTCACTTCTACACTTGTATATGCTGGTAATGGTGTTCATCGTCGGCTCTTATATGACATCTTCATCAATGACCAGCTGCACACCTGTAGTGCGCAACAAGATGGAGATATATACGATCAAAGCCTCCATCAAGCAAGCTCTCAGACAGAACTACACCGAAGAACGGAGAGTGGGGGATTACGCCGCAGCAAAATATCTCTACTCATGCCTGCTGGCCCGGCTCGCGGTTGAATGCTGTGCAGCGCCGGCAACTCCCCCTACATGACGCCGACTTCTACAACGGACTGCTCACTCATCTACGCGGCGGTCATCCGGGTCAGGCCTACGCGGCCATCGTGCAGTCGCTATCGGCCACAACATGATGCGAGCATGCCTGTTCGAAAGCGAGCGAAATGGCGGGAGAAAGAGCGCCCCCGACTCGGGACCAATAATGCCGAGGCTCCGCCCGCGCCGGATCCTGATGCCCACCTCATGGGGTTCGACCCGGGCGCGAGGTCCATCGGAGGGTATTACATCAGGCACCCCGATGGCACCACCAGCTCCGGCGTCCTTCCAAAGTGCGGATACACTAAGACGCCAAGTTTCGGCTTTGATATGACGGCCGCGTCGTTCAAGAGCACAAGACAGTGAGTATCATCAACTCTATTAGGTTTGTGTTGGACAACGCGAACGACATTTTCGAGGCTGGAATGCGTAAGTCTTTCCGCCGAGTGCGCTTTGCGAACCACATCCTTCGCCAGAAGCACTTCGCCCGCTGCGGCCAACAGTTGGCTCGGGAGTTCGGTTGGCGTGGCCACCATCCCATCGCCACCCCCATTCGCCTGAAAGTCTTCTACGGGAGCTCGGGATTCACCACGCCTGCTGGTATGTTCATTCCTTGCGCGCCATATCGAAAGTTCGCGAGAGAGATAGTTCCCCTTCTCAAGAGGTATAACATTGTCGTCGATCTTAACATGGTTAACGAGGATCGCACCACCGTCGTCTGCCCTCACTGCCACGCCCCCTACAAGCGAGTTCGTCCGCGTGATGACCAGCACGTTCACCCACATCGTGTGATGCTCTGCGAAAAACCACAGTGCCGTGGTGCTCAGTGGCGCGCAACAGTTCCTGATGCTCTGAATGTTGATCATCGGGACAAGAGTGCTGCAGAAAACATCCTGTGGCGTTCTCTTGCCACGGAAGATGAGCTCAGTGGCTCTCCGTTCAGTCGCACATCGATCCCGCGCCTTCCAACATCATTCCAGTATCATCAATTGGCTAACCGCCACCATTCGTCTGCTGACGGATGATATTGTACAGTTTGGTCACTTTGATCGTTCCTTTCAGGCCCTGTCTTGGAGGTTCGAACAATGTTTATACTGCGCAACAGTCGATCCACTTCACCGCTCAGTCATTACCCGTGGCTCCTTCACCGCAGTCCTTAGATTGTCATTGAATCAAACGCCCATGATCATCGGGGTCGCCCGGGGGTTGCTGAAGGATGGCGCCGAGGTCCCGAGTTTGACGCCTGATGCATTCGCCACATCAAGCCCATGACCTTATGCGCACTACCGCCCTCATTTACATCCCAGGACGTGTACGGCGATAAACGGATTGTCACCACGAGGGGATGACAAGCCGAAGCAGGGGAATCCGGTATCACAAGTGCTGATGCCGTGTTGTCGAAGTAATATTATCGCAGACTTGCTCTCCATTGACCGTGAGATCCAAATACTGGAGGATCAGCTCGACGAGACCGATGGTGATCTCAATCTTCTCGATATTGTCCTCCATGACATCGCCCCGGTTCTCTACTGTGATTTTACACCATCGCTGACCATCTCAGACAGCAACGGGGCCTTCAACCTCCTCTATAACTGCCCTCCCCCCGCCATGCTCGGCAAGGCCGCATCCCTGACTCACACAGCGCCCTCTACAGTCTGGACTGACAGCATTGAGGTGGGTGGGGTCGGGCATCCGGTGGTGTGGGTCATCAAAGGTGTGTACGTCCGCGGTCAGCTGACGACCGTGGCGGCCGTCGGGGTTGACACGGCCCAGGCCGTATCTGCTCCTAGCGACGGCATGGAGGATATACCGCTGTTCGACCTGCTAGACATCGCGTCCTCGGGCTTCTGGGTGGGTGAGGTTGGCCCTCAGTTCCCTAACGGGGTCCGCATCGTGTACGCCAGTAGACGCACCGCTGAGTACAGCGAGATCCCGACCGAGGAGATGTACAGCTCCCCCTCTGCGTGGCTGGACTCAGTGGTGCCCGAGTGCCAGGATGAGCTGACGCAGGCCTTCTGTTTCGCCTCTGGGCAGCCCGAGTTCGAGGTTTCCTACAGGGTGAGGGGCGTCAAGACCGGTAACACGAGGTGGCTGCGGGCGAGAGGCGTGAGGGCGGTGTGGGACGGCGTGACGATGGCGTTTGGGACCATCGAGGACGTAACCCCGAAGGTGGAGGCCGAGGCCTTCCGCCAGCGTCTGCGGCTCATACTGAATGGCATGCAGGCCGGGCAACCCGACATCATCGCCCTGTACGACATCAGCCGGTACAAGGCCCACGGCACGATCGAGCCTCTCTTCCTGACGCAGGCAATTGAGCGGATCACGGGCATCCCCTGGCGGCCCATGCTCCACAGAGCCCTTGACCCCAAGGACATCGCCGTCTCCTTCCACCCGGATGAACGTGGCTGGGCGATGAACAGGCTGCGGCTGTTCCTGGAGGGACAGGGGCCATTCCGCATCGAGCACCGCTTCGTCCACATCCACACGGGTGCCTTGAGACACATGGTCACGCAGGGGGCGATAGGGCGCGATAAGGCTGGCCAGCCGGCCAGCGCAATCATCATTGGGTTTGACCGCACCGCCGAGCATGCCGCGGTGACAGCGATGCGGCGGACGGAGCAGCTGTTCGAGCGGATGTCCGAGACCATCGAGGACGCCTTCTACATCGCGGATCCGGCGACGATCCTCGAGGAGCGGTACAACCCCGATCACCTACAGCACATCTCCGCCGCGGCGTGGAACATCTTCGGTATCTCCGCACCAGTGCTGTGCGACAACCCCGTGTTGTGGCTCGACACAGTTGTCCCAGAGGACAGGCAGCGCGTGGACGACCAGCTCACCGCCTTCCGCAACGAAGCCCGGGACAACCCCGTGACGGCCCGGTTGGCGATCACATATGATATCGACGTCGACGGCGTCCAGAAGCGGATCATGCACAAGAGCCGTATGACAGTGAACATGCGGGGTAGGGCAGTCAACTTCGTCGGGACGTGGACGGACATCACGGCGCACGCCCGGGAGGAGATCGCGCTTAATCGGGTCAGACGGCGGTACGAGTTCATGAGCGACAACATCGAGGCCGTATACTACCTGATCTCCAGGGTGCCCGGCAGCCACGAATTCGAGGTTCTCAACGTCAACCGCTACTACGAGACGCTGACGGGCCGCTCCATCGAGCCCTTGCTCAGTCGGGGTTCGGCTGAGTGGTTCGAGCTGGTACACCCCGACGACAAGGAGCACATCATAGCTGACGGCCAGGACAAGGTGTTCCGGCTGCTCCTGGACGACGGCCGGGTGCGCCACGTCGTCGATAGGAGGGTGCAGTTTAAGGTTATTGATGGCAAGGTCGAGTCGGCCGGCCTGATCGTCGACATCACGGAGCTTGTTACCTCGCAGAACAGGAAGCTCGAGGCTCAAGCCCAGCTCCACCGCGCACAGCGGCTCGAGAGCCTCGGCGTCCTAGCGGGGGGGGTTGCGCACGAGTTCGGGAACATGACCGCGGTGATCATGGGGAACGCGGACATGGCGTTCGACATGTGTGATGAGGAAACCGGGGTGCACGCGCTGCTGGAGCCGATCATCGAGGCGTGCACCAGGGCCAGCGTCTTCACGGGGAAGCTGCTGGCGTACTCGGGCAAGGGAATGAACACCGTCACCCGAGTAAACCTGACTCGGCTCTTGCTAGAGCTCAAGGACTTCGTCCAGGCCAGCCTGCCGCCCAACGTCAGCGTGGAGTTGGCGCTGGTGCCGGAGGACTCCCTCCCGCCTGTCTGCGGCGACCCTCAGCAGCTCCGACAGGTGGTGAGCATCCTGGTCAACAACGGCGCCGAGGCCATCGGGGCTGAGCAGGGCCGCCTCATCATCTCGACGCGGCAGTGCTCCTGCGAGACCCAGTGCTGCGTCATCATGTCGGTGGCGGACACAGGCGTCGGCATGGACGAGCGGACCCGCAGCCGTCTCTTCGACCCGTTCGTCACCCGGGAGGTTGGCAAGGGCATGAGCCTGGCAGCAGTACACGGAATCGTCTCCAACCACGGCGGGATGGTCAGCGTGCGGTCGGCCTTGGGCGAGGGCGCGGAGTTCACCGTGACCCTGCCCGCCTCGGAGGGTCGTCGCTGTAGAATAAAGAAACCGTATTAGTGCCAACGGTGCAGTTTAGTAACTAACATGTATACACTGACCGGGACCTACCCGACACGCTCCAGCTCGGCCTGCTCAAGCTCCAGGTCCGCGAGGCTGGCCGACAGCGACTCGAGCTCCGTGTCAATCGCGGCCACACGACTGAACTGCATGCGCCGGTCCGCGTGGCTGGGCGTGCACTCGCGCATCTCCTCCTCCTCGAGCTGGCGGCGCCGCTCGTCCATGGCCTGGTCGAGAGCCTCGACCCTATCCTGCGCGTCCTGGTACAGCGCCGCGAACACCCGGCCCTGGGCTGGGGATCCTGGGGCGTCGGCTGGCACCTCCTTGCGGCGGCCAGCGAGAGCCCTGCTGCGCTTGTTGATGGCCGGGGAGAAGCAGCATTCGGCGACCTCGCCGTCCTCGCGGGCCGCCGCCAGTGCCGCCACGCGGTCGTCGGCCTGTTTGCGGTAGGCCAGCCTGTCGACCGTCTGGCGGATCTCGCTGGCCGGGATCTTGCGGGTGGGCGTCTGGGGCTGGGGCTCAGCCTTGGGCCTCGTCTGGGACAACCGGGACCAGACCTCGGGGCTGAGAACCCGCTTGGGGCTGGGGGCGAACGTGTAGGCGTCCCCGCTGTCCCTGAGCGACGGCGTCCGGGCCAGTGCTTGTGCGACACGCTGCTTCTCCCTCTGGACAGCCGCCTGGTGGTACAACGACTCGAACGTCATGTCGTGGTCCTCTGTCGGCCGTGTCTGAGTCATCCTCGCGTACTCCCGGGCCCGCTCCTGCTCGGCCACAAACGCCGCGTGTTGGCGGCGGATGCTGTCGTTATAGAGGCGTGTCGACGCCCCCTCGGTGAACTTCAGCCGCCGGGCCCGCGCGGTGATGTCTGGTGTGCCCGAGAACTCGTGCTGCTGGCTGGGGCTGAAGTTCCTCTGGAGCTGGTTCTCGACGCTGGCCTGGTAGCGGTCTGCTGACGACGGGGGGGCGTAGGGCGCCCGGCTGATGAGCTTCTCGGACCTGCTGTTGATCTTGGGGCTGAACGTGAGCTCTGCGGCGTTCTCCTCGTCCTGTCGGGCTCGGCGTGCGGTGAGGCGCTTCGCCGACATATCCGACCATTGCTCCTGGTACTCCACGAACGACTTCCCGCCGCGGTCTGCTATCTTCGCGGACTTGGGCGTGATCTTCGGCTGGAATGTGAGCTCAGCCTGGGCCTCCTCGTCGCGACGGGCCCGCTTTGCCTTGAGCTTGTTCTCGGAAATCTCGGACCATTGCTGCTGGTATTCTATGAACGATTTCCCTCCTCTGTCCGCTAGTTTCGCTGACTTCGGTGTGATCTGTGGCTTGAACGTTGCTTGAGCCTCCTCTTCAGCTGCCTGACGCTCTCGGATCGCCTGCAGCTTCTTTTCCCGCCGTTCTGTCCATAATCTGTTCAATTCGTATATGTTCTCCGGTCTCCCGCTGCTTTCGGCCATCTCCGACAGAATTGCCGCTGATCGGCTTGGAGAAATTTCTTCGACCCACATACCTCGAATTTCACAGTCGATTTCAGCCGATACGACGCATCTAAGCAACTTATTTAGTGTACAGTCTGCACCATATCACAGCAGACCCTGGTCGTAAACGGGCGCCGAGATCCCGCCGTCGTCTGCCATGGGCTGGACGTGGGTCTGCTCGTTCGGGTCGGGCTCCTGCAGCCGCCCGATGTGCTCCCCGACGGCTCGGCCGCCCCGGGACTGGGCCTCGTCCACGGCTATGGCCAGCAGCCATGCCGCGCGAGGCTCAACCTCGTCGCGGAGATCCTCGCTCCCGATGAGCTTGCGGCAGAAGGCCGTGATCTCGCTGGGGGCGGGCTTGCGGGTGGTGAGGTCCAGCAGGGTGTCCTGGAGCTGCAGCCGGGTCCGGCGCACGTCTGGGGGCAGCCCGTCGAGGGCCCCCGAGTCCGGATCTTGGGTCACTGCAGACACGATCGCCGCAGACAGGCGCCGGATGTCTGTCAGGATGGTCTCGTGCAACTGGCGGACGTCCATGTCGTCCAGCCCGGCGTCCTGGGCAGGTGCGACCAGGATCCCGCAGTACCGCACCGCAAGTACGTCGAGCTCGTTGCGGATGTCCTCAAACAGGTTCGCAAGCTGGGTCAGCTCGTGCTGCCCGAGCCGGTCGGGCGAGTTCCGCTCTTCTCGGCGGGCCCGTTGCTCGTCCCGGACGCGGCGCTGCTCCCGCTCGCTCGGCCTTCGCTCTGGCTCCCGCTGGGGCTCCGTGAAGGACACCGCTGTCGGCCGGGGTGAGGCGGTTGACCGGGGCGACCCCGCTGACCGGGGGGACGACAGGGCCGAGTGCGGGGGGGAGACGGCCTCGGGCTGGGGCGGGGCGGCGTCGATGGACTGGCCAGACGACTCCGACGAGTAGAGCTCCACGGCCACGGCCAGGAACACAGAGAGCGGGACCCCGTCGGCTGCCGACAGGCGGCCCCTGAGCATCCGCAGGAAGAACACCACGAGCGGCTCGGACCCGAACACCTTGCGGGCAATCAGCGCGATCGTCTTGGGCGGCACAGTCGGCTCGGGCGAGGCAGCTCCCACCGTCCGGGGCCGCACGAGTGAGGCGGCGCGGTCCCGGGGCGCCATGGTGCGGGGCGCCTTGGCGAGGTGCTTCGTGGCGACGTTACGGGCGAAGAGGAAGAAGAGAAGGTCGTCAGTGGACAGCTTGCCGCACAGGAACGAGACAAATGTCGAGGCGAACAGTGACGACGCCCTCAGGGAGTGTAGTGCCAGGAGCAGCTCCCAGCAGTGCCGCTCGACCAGCGTCCGCAGACCGTACTGCTTCGTGAAACAGTGGATGACGAAGTTGGGCACGCGTCTGATGCTCTCCTTCATGGACAGGGCCATGTGGTCGTCCGCCGTGGCGTCCCCGTCGGCGATGGTCTGCTCGAGTTCCATCTGCGCCATGTCATGCTCGTACCGCATGTCGTAGATCCCGTTCACCATCTTGTACAGCCAGGCCAGGTTGTGCCGTGTGATGTCCCGCGGCCGCGTCCTCAGCTGCGACACGAGCGAGCTGTACGTCTCCTCGATCTCCGCCATGTCCACGCGCCCGAACCCTCGCGTCGGGCGGTTGTGTGGCCGTGCTCTGGGACCGGCGGACTTTGCCCGGGACGAGCCCCAGCGCTGGGACTGGGGGCGCTGGCGGGACGTCGAAGATGACCTCCCGCTCGAACGGCTCGACGCTCTCGGTATGGATGTCCCGGGGCGATCCATTGGCGATTTCCGGCTCACAGGGCCAGGCTTACTTGCTTTGTTGCGCTGAACTACGATCTTTGCTACATATTCATCAGTTTGCTCGTCATACCGAAAAGAGACGTTGCGCTTTGCAATAAAGTTGTAATAGAACTCTTTCTTGGCATCTGTAAGCTCCGAAAAGACTACCAAGCGGTGGTTTTCTGCCGCCATCGAGCCTTATCTGCTCAAGTTGTTCTCTGCCGACTTGGAAAATTTCGCCCAGCCACACACTCACGCCGCCCGACAAGTACTGCCATTGTACACAGGAGGTGACTCCAATCACATCTTTGGGCATCATAAGCCGTTCTCTGAAATTCTTGAGCCGATAATGATGAACAGGGTTGAAAATGCCTGCCATGCCCTGAATGAGCGCCTTATGGGTCAGCAGAACATGTATTGGCTCTGAAACGGGGATCAGCGGACAACTAGAATTTCCCAAATTTCCCCACCAACCAGCAATCCCCTGAAATGGCAAACCACGCACACCACACATACTCGCAGGTCGGAGACATCCTTGTACCGAGCAAAGGCATCCGTGACGACATGGTCAGGTTCGTTAGCCCCGTGCATCTCACCCAGGCAAGGGCTACAGCCCCGGGACCACTCAAAGGACAACAAGGAGCGGCTGGCGAAGATAGCCGCGGAACGGGAACAAAAAGCGAAGAAGGCAGCGGAGGAGAAAGAGCGGAAGAAGCTGCATCAGCCCGGCGCCATCCCATCATACATGAAGCAGCGGACCCGGACGATTGAGATGGAGAAGAGCACCAACACGGCAAACATCAAGTCCCCGGGTGTCACTGGCGGTATCACGGGCCGCGGAGCGAGGCCGCTGTCGTCATCCGTGAAGAAGCCCGCGCCCAAGGACGCCGTCCAGCGGAAGCTGCAGCCCCACCACGAGGCGGGGTCTGTCCCGGTCTACCTCAAGCGCAGGGTAAAGGCGGCGGAGGAGGCACGGCAGAAGGCGGCGGAGGAGGAGGCGGCGCGGCAGGATTGCCCTGAGGGCATGGTGCTGGTGCCTGAGGCCCAGCGCTTGGAGCTCCTGGAGATCATGACCAAGCAGAAGGAGGAGCTGGAGAAGGAGCTCGGGCGGCTGCCGATGAACTGCGACACGGAGTCTCTCCGCCGCAGGAAGGGTGAGATCGAGAAGAAGCTGACCGGTCTTGACAGGGACATCAGTCAGATGTCCCGGACCAAGGTGTACATCAAGGTGTAGGCGCGGTGTTGCACGCTGCGCCAATAAAGACCAACATAACTGGTAGTGGAAGATGGGAACGAAATTCCGTGGCGTGTGAATGGTGCTGGGCCTATCGCTCCTGCTGTGCGCACTATTAGTAGCGCACACATCAGCTTTTGACGGCTCTGTCGTTCTCACCAACAGCAGCTTCATCGTCTCGCTCAATCCAGTCGCTCTCGGGTCATCACTCGCCATAGACCTCTCACAGCTGACGCTGAGTAATGGCAGAACCTTTATCTCCAACACTATTACCTCTATGACCCTGACAGTGCCCGCCGACGCCGTCGCCGTGCCCCTGTCCGAGCCCGTCCCCCTCTACCCCCTCACACTCATCCCAGAGACAGTGCCGTGCGACGGCACTGAGACCTGTCTGGGAAGTACTGCGTGCACGCGCTATTCCGTGATGAAGGGTGCCCCCATCGAGGCGTATGTTCCCGAGGGCGCCGCAGTCAGTTTCGCGGCCTCCGCGCCCGATGCTGTCGAAGCCGTCACCGCATCCCCAGCGTCAGCGCCATGGGCAGACTCCATGGTGGCCGCGGACGGCGCACGCGTGGCCCTGGTCCCGCTGTCCACGGTGGGCCCCGGTCCCGGTCAACTCGGGATGTCCAACAGCACGCTGCGGGATGGGATCGACTGCGAAGACCCTGCAGCCATCATGGACATGCACGTGGACCTGAGTAGCCCCCTGTCCGGCCTGGCCACTGTCTCTGGGGCCATCTCCGCAGGCACACTCACACCGACCGGCGTCCTAGTGTCCTTTGAGATCATCGTATCGTCAGCCGCATACGAAGAGGCGGACGCACTCTTCACCACTGTCGACGGCTTTAGAGTGGCTCCCTCGCTGCTGACGTCCGCAGCCCGCCCCGTCCTGGCGCTGGCGATTGCCGACGAGCACGCCAGCTTCAACACGACTCTCACAGCTGCAGCGACTACAGCCTGCACGGTGGGGGCATTACAGCTGACTGGGACTCTCCTGTCCGAGCGGCAGCACGCACTGTACCCCTCTTCGTTCGCGGAGGTGTATTACAGTCTGCCCGCCGTGGCCCCCGGGACACTAAGGTGCACAGTCGCTGTCGAGTCGAACAGTGAGTCCGGGGCCCGCGTGCTGCCGGTGGAGTGGGCAGTGGGGCCGGTGGAGTCCGCAGACTGTCTCCGGCTCGGGAAGGCCCAGCTCGCCGACCTCAGCGGATGCGGACTGCGCCTCCCCTTCGACCCGATGCCAGTGGAGTGCGGGTCCCTCTGCCTGAGCTACACCGGTCTCGCGCCCGTGTGCGGCTGCTGCGGCAACAGCACGGGGTCGCACGTCAACCTCATGACAAACCAGCCCGTCGACTGCGGCGGCGGGGTCTCCTCCTCGACCGACTTGTCATCCCTGCCCGTGCTGGAGCTGGCGAAGGCGACGTACCGGGAGAACACGGGGGTGTTCTGGACCCTGTTCGGCGTGTTCGACCTCGTCATCCTCGTCTCGATGGTCGTCCTCACCCTCTGTGTCGGCAGCATCGCGTCTGTGGTGTTCCGCAGCAAGGAGCAGGACGAGTTCGACTCCGTCCTGCGACATATCGCCGCCATCGACGCCAACCGCGGACTGGGCAAGACCCAGCACCGCATGACCCCCGCGGAGGCCTTCATCCTCGCCGACCCAGGCCTGTGACCGCTCTTGTGTATAAAACTCGCTCTTCCCATGGTGTCTGGGATTTGATCCAATCAAAATATTTCGTCTTCCTGGATAGCGTTCCAGCGCCTCCGGTCGGCGGCAAACGGGGCAGGTATAAAGCCAAACCCTCTTGGAGAGACCACGTGCTTGAGCGGCGGATAATGTGTAGCTCCTGATAGGGCGAGATCGGAGTCGCTTTTGAGTCACAATCATTGGAAACCTCTATCTTCTAGTCTCCTGGCGATGAAAGAGACTGAATCCTTGCCGCCAATACCACCTACCAAACCTGTATCGTGGCCTGGATATCGTCTTTACGCTGCATGCTGCCAACAGCTGAACTTAACTCCGATTGACGCGCTGATGCGTTCCAAACGCCTTCAAACACCAGCTGACTCTATAACCAGTTTCGATTTTTCTCACCGAGAACTCTCTGTTGACGATTGCAGGGGCATTGTATCTTTTCTCGGATCTCTCAACAACTTAACTCATCTCGCACTCAACCAGATTCCCTTCAACCCCAAGAGCTTCAAGCTCATCATTGACTTCATAGCCCGCTCCCACATCGACAACCTGGAGTTCTTCGGGCTCCATCCCCCTACGGAGCACATCCCCATGATCCTGCGCGTTCTCGAGTGCCCCACGCTCGAGCGGCTCAAGTTGGGCGACAACTCCTTCAGCTCGGAGACGCTTGTCAATATAGCCCAGGCTGTGGTCGATTCCCCGGCCCAGATCGTCCAGCTGCACCTGGGGGGCAACCTCCTCGGCAGCGGCGACAGAGAGGCGGTTGAGGACTTCATGAACACCGTCTCGGGCTACAGGCCGCTCATCTCCATCGGCCTGCGGTCCTGTGGGCTGACCGGCGAGCACGTTCCCGCTCTGGTGGCCCTGCTGCGGCACCCGGCCTGCGAGATCACCGACCTCCAGCTGAAGAACAACCCGCTGGGCGAGGCGGGCGGCAGCATAGCCGACTCCTTCTACCACAACGACACCCTGCGCGTGCTGGAACTGCAGTCGACGTTGCTGAACGCCACAGCGGTCTCCCGCATCGCCCAGGCCCTGCCGAACCTGCCCTCGCTCCGGGCCATCAACCTCAACAACAACCCCATCGGGGACGCCGGGGCCCAGGCGCTGGCGGACTCCCTCGCGGTGCACTGCTCCATCAGCACGCTCGGGTTGTCGGGCATCCGCTGCACCGCCCTCGGTGCCCGCTACATCGGCAGCGCCCTGCGGGACAACCCCGTCGTGACCGGGCTCGACCTCTCTCACAACGCCCTTGGAGACCAGGGTGCTGCTGACATCGCTGCCGTGATCCACAGCTCATCCGTCGTCGAGTCCGTCGACCTCTCCAACAACGGCATCGGCGTCCGGGGCGGCGTCATCCTCGCCAAGGCCGTCGCGTCGTCAGGCACCGTGCGCCACATCGACCTCGGCCGGAACCACCTCACTGATACGGCCGCGGCGGAGTGGGGTGCGGCCCTGGCGGCCAACACGGTGCTGCAGCGCCTGTGTCTCACCGACAATCAGCTGACCGACCGCGGGGCCGAGGCGCTGTACGTCGGTCTCCGGCAGAACCGGGTCCTCACCAACTTCAGCTACGGCGGACAGTCGACCGGCGCCAACGTCATCTCCCGCTCCTGGCGCCACGCCATCGACCGCATCGTCCGGGCCAACCGTGGCCGGGGCGGGAGCAGCCCGATGATGCCCGTGGCGCCGTCGTCGCTGGGGCACGTCCGTTACCACTCGTCGCCCGGCCTGCTCGGGGTCGAGCTGCCCCACCACACGCGCAGCTCCAGCGACGGCGTGCTCGACGTCGGCGGCTTCATTTACTGAGGGTGTGTCCGGTGCAGATAAACCTGTACCGAGTAAACGCGACTGAGGCTTTCATCATGTCATCGAGGCCCACGAGCGCTTCGCAGCAGCGGTGGCCTTCTGGGCAACGCAAGCTGGGCGTGGCTCCTGGCCCAGCTGGCATGGAACTGCTCGCGCATCTGGCGTGTGCATTCGTGCTTCTCGCAGCGTTTGGCTGGTGCGAGCTGGTGCGCTCATGCTCGAAGCCTGCAGTCTTCTGGGCGGTGTCAGCAATAAACCAGCCTCTTGCATGTCGATGGCGAGCATCGGTGCGATCTTGTCCCGCGCTTTGGCGAATTCTGCAAAGGTAATTAATTAACTATACAGCAAGTGAACATTTCGACTCGACCTTCATATCTCGCCGAATATTTAGTGGATATCAGATGTAATTCCAGATTCTTCTTACTTACCCCCGACTACCCCCCGGAGTCATTTGTCAGACCTGGGCTATCTCTATTCGTCGTAAAGTTCTGAGTAGCCGTTTTGGGGGGTCTGCCCGACCTCCTTGGGCGACTCACGCGACGAGGAGAGTACGCAGAGCCACGCAAATACACCACGATATGTCCCTATCCTTCAACATATCAATTCCGAGCTAACTTTTTATAATTCTTAAATCTCCGTTATTTATGACAGTCGGTAAGAGTCATACTCCGGGGTATACCCGACCAGACGACACAGAGAAGACTAGCGCAAGCCGGCTCATACACGCATGCACCAACCTATGTGGGCTTGATGGCGGGGGTTGATGGCGAAAATTAATTAACGACGGGTTGGGTGTGGGTGTCGGGAAGCTCATGGTCGGCGGCGCAGAACTCGGGACTGGGCCATGCGTTCTCTTAGCAACTGGCCACGCTTCTTAGTGGCATAGGGTGCGGTCGAGGCAGCTACTAAATTTTCGCTAAATACAAGATTTTTTGACACCAAAAAAAACCCTCTCAAACGAATGATGGAAAGAATGTGTAGGTATAGAACGACGTAGTTTTAGATGTAGATGAAGGTTTGCTATTTCGTTTTTCGATCCGAGTTATGGCCATCGAGTAATCGATAGTGCAATTCTGAAAAATGACGACTTTATCTGAAATGAACGTCATGATCACGAAATGCTACGTTATGATGCTGGAACGCGTTATGGTGTTGTACTATGCTTGGTCAGATGATGCATTGTGAGTTCTGCATGGGAAGCCATAAAGTGCGATGACGAAGTGAGACGACGGTGAGTATTTATGCTGCTTTGAAGGTGAGTGACTGGTTGTGTGTGGCTGGGAGGTCCGCGGGGGGTCGCAGGGGGGCAGAGAGAGTGACGGAGGCGTAGAGAGGTGTAGCGTAGCGGAGGGCGGGAGGAGCGTAGCGACGAGCGCCCGGAGCGAAGCGAAGCCGAACGAAGCCGGAGGAGCGACCGGAGCCCCACCGAAATGATAAGGAGGCGCGATTACGTGCGGCGATTAAGGGCGGCGATTGGCTGCGTTCTATTGCTCGAGTTTTATGCTCAGTTCGACGGGCTCCGAGTCAGTTTCCTTGCGTGGCGTTGGTTTGGGGGGCTTCGTAGGTTTTAGAACAGTACAGTTTGTACATGGCTGTAAGCAGCTTTAGCTTGCTTCACCTAAAAGTGCCTGCCAAATCCCGGATCCGAGCCGGCATTTGGCAATTGACAGAAATCGACGCTCGTGCTGGGAGTGGCTCCGTTGACGTTTGTGTTGCGCTGTATAGCTTCGTAGTGCGCTCGTGCGCTTGTGAGTCGAGTTCTTGGTGATGTGTCTTAAAGCGCCTGCCAAAATGATGACTCTGAGTCTGTTGTAACGATGCGCTAATTTATTTCGACACACTGGTGTCGTCTCGGACCAAGTAGGACCAAGACGACACCCATTAAATATATAAATATTAACACGGTATTGCGACACTACCCCTCCCCCCACCGAGAGTATTAAAGCCACTTTGCAAATTGTGTCAGAAACCCATCCGATGGTCGAGGATCTTCCTTCAGGGTGGAACCGGGTTCGACCCCCGGGGTCACCATATTTTTCATTGAATGGGTCTTAACCTGCACGACCCAGCGATGAGTCGAAAAGAAGGAGGAGGCGAAGGACGGAAAAAAAATGGAAAGGGTGTACTCGATATGCCCTTGCAGCGGCCTACCTCCACCTCCTGTCTGAGGTCTGAGTACCTCGTGTGGTGGCCGAAACACGAGTCGATGGCGAAAGAGTGAACGGGGAAGATGATCGCAACGAGAGCTGAACCCGAGGGAAATGGGGAGATATATAAAGGTGATTGTACTGCTGTAGCACTAGGTTCTCACGGGCATTGGTTCCCCCGCAATGCGCAAAAATTTGGAATCAATCGACTATCGATTAACTGGGGAGGTTTGGACCGAAATTCCCCGCAAAAGAGGTGTAACAAGCATGTGTAGAGCGATATTGGGCGGAAGAATTACTTCCTGGGGGTAATTGAGCATAATTGGCTGCTCGCCGATTGAGTTGCCTAATACTGCGGCTAGGACCGGGCCCGCCACCTGCGACGAATACGAGCCAGAGTCGGCTCTAGTGCAGGGTTCTCGCGCAAATATTGGTCTAGGGCCTCCAGCTGGTCGGTGTCTCTGGTAAAACTAATCCAAGAGTCTTCGCTCGGCTCGTAGCCCAGCCAGTGGACTTTGAATTCGACCTTGGACCCCTTGTTTGAGACCCTGTGCTTGTAGACATTGTCGACCACGTACTCACCGCACTCGGCGGCAAGTCTAGCGATCAGGGCTTGCTCGTCCTCTGGCGTCTCGACAGGAATGAGTCGCTCATCGCTGACCAGGACCTCTGCCAGCGACACTAAGTCGCGAACCACGTGCGTAGCGGGCGATTCGCCGGCTCGTACAACCTTCATCGGGCCCCGGAGGCTGGTGAGCAGCTTGGGAGCTCTGCCAACGTAGCGGAGGAGTGCGAAGGAGCCATCCGGGAAGCTCGGAGGTGTGTCGCTGTCCTCGCCGCTCTTGTTTCGTTCGCTATACCGTTGGAGATGAGCCTTGGCTTGCAGACGGCGGGTATTAAGGGCGTCGCGGAACGCCTTCAGGCAATCGGCTTGGCCCGCCGACATTTCCTTAAATAGGGCCCACGCCCGCTCGTATTGCGCGACTGAAAACTGCTCGGAGTCGGATCCCGAATTGCCTGTCACTAGGCGTAAGGGGGCTTGCCCCGTGGCCCGTGTTGGCCGTGTATTAATGATGTACTGCACTAAAGGGAGGAAAGGAACCCAGTCATAGTCCTGGCTGTCAAATAGTAAACCCCGCAACAGACGAAGGACTTTTCCATTCGTGCGTTCAACAATTCCGTTGGAGGCTGGGTGATGTGGGGTCGAGTAACGATGCTTGAGGGAGAGGATCCGGTTGACTTCAGCGTCCACTTGGTTCCTAAATTCCGGTCCGCCATCAGTTTGAAGTAGCGCTGGTTTCCCAAATAGGGCCCAGACTTCTAGCATTGCTTGGGCTGTCTCGGCGGCCGTGGTTGATCTCACCGGCTTCAGTACCACGTATTTCGTGAAGACATCTGTGAAGACCAAGACGCCCTTGTACTCACCGCTAGCCCCCAGGGAGAGAGTGTCGACTTGGACGCATTCAAAGGGCGTGTACCGGTGTGTGCTGTTCTTCGCCGGGGGCGATTCGCTTGTGTGCGCGCAACTTCTGGCATGTCAAGCACTGCTTGACTACCCGCTTGGCGAGTGCCGAGACGTCGGGCCAAACATGACCCGCCTCCATCGCAAGAGTCGTAAGGCGTACTGCCTTGGGGTGGCCATTGGCGCCCTCATGCAGATCTTGAAGTATGCGCAGCTTCTCCTCCTCCGATGGTACGATCTCGGCACTGTTCACAGTCTTAGTCGACGATTCTAGCCGTGAAGAGCGTCGGCGACCACATTATGCTCGCCTGATATGTGGGCAATGTTGAAATTGAATTCTTGCAAAGCAATCCGCCAGCGCATCACCTTGGGGGATACGAGGGAGCGGCGCATGAGGTACACAATATTCCGGTGGTCTGTGTGGATAGTGAGCGAGTTAACCATCTTGAGTAGAGGACTCAAGTCAGGCCGGGTGAGGGTATGAAGGATTGCGTACAGCTCCTTGTCGTAGGTGGCCCAGCGCCTCTGCGTCGCGTTAAATAATTTCGAAACGAAGGCGACCAGGCGGCGATTCGCGCCCTCTCCCTGGGTGATTACGGCCCCAAGCCCCCGGTCGCTTGCGTCAGTGTAAACGTCCCATGGCAGGCTGGGATCAGGCTGAGCCAGGACGGTCTCTTGGGCTACCGCCTCTCTCAGGGCCACGAGGGCTTCCTCTTGGCGTGGTCCCCATACGAATGGCTCACCGGCGTTCCTGATCAGCTCATAGAGGGGGTCCACAAGGTCCGCCGCGGCTGGGATGAAGTCGATCACGTAATTAAACATCCCTAAGAGTGTTCTGACCCCTGAAACATTGCTCGGAGCCTCTATCGACGTGAGTGCTTCAATCCGTCGCTTGTCGATGCTCTTCCCCTCGCGGGAAAGGTGGAAGCCCACGATGTCTAACTCCTCCGCGCCGATCACACATTTTGCCGGGCTAAGCCGAAGGTCATACTTTGTCAGCAACTGGAAGGTTTGCTCTAAGCGTGCTATAAGTTCCTCCTCAGATTGGGCGTAGATTAAGATGTCGTCAATATAGACCAGCACCCCCCGGTGGAGTACCGGGGCGAGGATGGATTGCATGGTACGCTGGAAATAACTCGGAGCGTTAGTCAGCCCGAATGGGACTCGGTTGAACTCCTCGTAGTCGTCAGGTGTTACAAACGCCGTCATAGCTCTGTCTTCCTCGTGGAGGGGCATCTGATGGTACCCGGACGTCAAGTCCAAGCTGGCGAAGAATTGAGCCCCCGCCGCCTCCTGCACGAAGGTTTTCAAGTCGGGAAGGGGAAAATGGTCACGAATGGTGAGAATGTTGAGCTTTGTGTAGTCCACACAGAGGCGTATGGCGCCGTTCTTCTTATCCACTACCACGATCGGGGAGGAGAACGGTCCGACGCTGTTCCTGGTGATGCCAAGGTGGCGTAGGCGGGTTACTTCTTCCCGCACCTGAAGGCGTCGTTCCCCTGATAGTCTCCGGGCTCGTTCCTGGACCAGGGCGTCCGGGTCATTCAATCGGATCCGCATAGGTTCAACCTTGGCTCCTTGAGCCGGAATGGGGCCGAACAACGTGGAATACTCAGCAAGTAGCGCTCGTACCTCGCTTCGGAGCGTGGCGCTCGCGGATTCGGGAATTTCAACAGCACCAACGTCCTCCGAGACGTCTAACTGGTTCAAACTCAGCGGAATGTCGTCCCCGTCCTCCTTGCTCAGATTTTCGGCTACGAGCTGGAGGAATAAGGAATCCTTCGTAAGAAGCCCGAGTACACGAAGAATGTCGGTGCCAATAAGGATTTTCTCGCGGTCCCCACTGAGGATTGCGAACTTCGCCTTAAACCGCGTTGGGGCTCCCGCCAGCGTGAGGTGTAACCAAGCCTCAGTATAGTGGTTAGTTGTCGAAATGGAACCGTTCGCCATTCTGAAGCGGAGGGTCGGGCCGGTCACTGTCTGTAGGCCAAGGGCCTCTGCTGACGCAGCGGAGATGATAGATTTTGGTGCTCCAGTGTCAATAATAAAGGAATACTCTTGGTCGTTTATACGACCAGACACTTTGAGTGGCTCATCGGGGTCCGTGTCCAGGAGATTAGCCTCGATTGGCTCCTTCTTCTTCGGGTTGGACCGGAGGCCGCCTCCTTCTTGGCGAGAGCGCATTGGGGCCCCATTGGGGCACTGATTATCCCAATGCCATCCGCCGCACTTGCCACAGGCACGATGGGGAGGCTTCAAAGCTGGGTTGACGTCGTTCGGCTTGAGAGTGGAAGACTTCTCCGGGGCCCCTGAGGCAACTGCGCCCGGGACCGGGAGGCGAGGCGGTTGGCCTCCTGCGGCCGTTCCTTTCTTTCGGGTGGAGGACTTTCCGGCCTGGTAGTGACCAAAGCGAATGGCCTTAGCCCGAGCGTCGTCATCTTCTTGAGCGAGGGCAATGCTCAGCTCGTATGCATCGGCAAGTGACTTCCTCTTAGGATGCTCCTTGAGTTCAAAGTCCAGGACCTTGCGGAAAGTGGATGGGCGGATCCCCTGAAGGAAGATCTTACGCGCGTTCTTCTCAAAGGGGGAAATGTCTTCTTCGTCCTCTTCTTGTTCCTCTTCGTCCTCGTCCGAGTCGGACTCTTCGATGTCTTCGGCCTTAGAGAAAACTGCTGAGAACGCGCTGACGTACGCGCGAATGGAGGTGATTCTTTTTCAGATACCTGGCAGGTGACGGCCTCGAGCTCTTTGACAAGGGACAATTTGTCCACCGGAGCAAGGAACTTGCTGACGTATTCGTCAATCTTGTCGTCATTTGCCTTCGCCAGGTCTACGTTGAGAGTGTCCTCGATGATGTCCTGCAGGTCATTGGGGAGGAGGACAGCCAGCTTGGCGGCGGGATACAACGCCTTGATTCGGGCGGCATCCCTCTTAAATGAGCGCCAGGTTTCGCTAGTCAATGTCTCAACGCTCAGAGTCGGCAGAGAAATATTACCGAACATGTAGCCACTAGTGAATTCACTGTTGTAACGATGCGCTAATTTATTTCGACACACTGGTGTCGTCTCGGACCAAGTAGGACCAAGACGACACCCATTAAATATATAAATATTAACACGGTATTGCGACAAGTCCGCATTTTTGCAACGACGAAACTCGCTGTAGTGACGCAGTTGGTGTTTATCTAGTACTTCTGAGCTTCGTAGCGCGCTCGTGCGCTTGCGAGTCGAGTTCTGGTGATGTGTCTTAAAGCGCCTGCCAAAATGATGACTCTGAGTCCGCATTTTTGCAACGACGAAACTCGCTGTAGTGACGCAGTTGGTGTTTATCTAGTACTTCTGAGCTTCGTAGCGCGCTCGTGCGCTTGCGAGTCGAGTTCTTGGTGATGTGTCTTAAAGCGCCTGCCAAGAAAGAAAGAAATTTAACGTATCCTGTACACCTGTGTAAATCAGGGAATTACCAGTTTGCACCACCCCATGTCCCCGGGAACGCCTTAGCGTGTTGACTTCCCTTCGTGAGCGAGCCTGATACTACGTTGGGGGCGTTAGCACCATCACCGTCAGGGTCCAGCTGGTAAGGCTGGGTAGTCCCTTGCATGTTGACCTATCAACTGGCTGGCCCGATACCCCCAAAGTCGGGATAACCCAGGTCTTACTCTTGGGGGTGTGGTTTGGAAGAGAAAGAGTTTACGAGTAAAAAGAGGTTTGGACCCTCCCAGGGATATTGGTAGATATTAATACTGACTACACTTCCCCCCCATGGCCAAGCAGTCGCGCGGCCATCACCACAACCAACATCTGGTATTACGTGGGGCTAGAGCCACCAATCGAACTTGGGATTACGCTCGCTCATGCCGAACCACTATTGGAATTATCGACGGGATAACGACAACCAACTTCTGGGATTACGTCTTATTGCAACCTCCAGGTGAGGTATTATGCGTAGTAAGGTGTGACCGAAAGATTCGAGGATGATATCAAAAAGATTCGGAAAAGATCTATGCAGCGCTGCTAATTAAGATATGGGTTCAGGAGCTCCTGTATAAGTATAAAAAGGACGTACCACAGCCCCGCCCCCTCGCGGGCACTCTGGGGCTCGCGCTCGACTCGGGAATTCTGGCCCCGAGCATTTTTAGGCATTTCGCCATCGCTCATACAGAAAGTTCTGGTACGTTGGGCTGATCCGCCCCATTCTTACACAGTGCCCGAAAAAGGGGTTTTCGAGCCCCAATTCGGCTTCGTTGGCGAGTTCTGACTCTTTTTGTTCTGCGCTGTACCGAAAGTTAACCAACATCATAAGCACTGCTCCACGGACGGTAGAAGTCTCGTGGACTGTGTTTGAGATATAAATATTGTGAATAGTCCGTCATGGGGATCACTATGGGCACTTCCATTCGTCATTTGGGAAAAGTGCAGGATATGTCGCTTTTTCCTGAGGAAAAGCGGCCAAACATGGCGGATACGCGTGCGCTCGACCAAATTCGTGAGCTTTCGATGGAGTTAACTGATGACGATTATCGCAAGGTGCTCGAAAATGCCCTTGCGACGATTGCTCGGACGCAACGCTATAAGGCCCGCACGATGAGCGCCCTGCAGAAGAGGGCCATCCGCAAGAGCGGCGGGAATGCCTCCCAGATGCCCATGATGCGGTTTGTGCGCCTCTATTCTTCTTACCTAGGATCTTCACCGTGCCGGCAACTTCCGCTCGGGAGCTCTGCCGTGTGCCGGTGGGGGGTGTGATGGAGGGGTGCTTCACGAAGCAGGCAGACCAGCTCGCCGATGTGGTTCGACGGTGCTTGGCTGGCTACGTTAACTTCGTTGAGGTGCCCCTCGAGGGGATCTTCGATCACCTCTCCACCGGCACGCTGTGGAGCAAGGACGCAGGCGGCTTGCTCGATCTGTCAGCCGGCCTGCTGGTCCAGCTCCAGCGAGAGCATCGTGCGCTCCGCTTCCTGCGGGAGGCGTCTCGCAGCCGTGCCGAAACCGACTCCGGCATAGTCCGCGACGCCGTTGACGCCGGCGTTTTCGATCTCAAGGGCAACGGCTCAAACAGGTACGTCACCCCGGAGACCCTGTTCTCGCTCTCCCGCGCTCTCGGCTGCGGCCAGAGCCTGGCCCGCCGCACCCTGTACCGGGTCGCCGTCTTGGCCCTCGCCCCAGACTACTACCGCTTGTTCCTCCACGGGGAGCGTAGCGAGAACGTCTCAGTCACCGCCACTCACTGGGCCGCCCTGGTCGCTAACCTCCGCGCCATGGACGAGCTTCCGTCCCTGCCGGAGCGGCTCGGTCTGGCCATGCAGGTCTCTGACCCTGAGCGCGAGTACGAGGTCCTTGACGTGCTGGGTCACGAGATCCTGACGGCTGGATCCGACCGCCGACTCATTCTTCACGTTCAGTACGCGGGCTACACTGCCCCTACCTGCACTGGTCTGGACGAGACCCTCGCTGCCGTCAGCGTGGCTCGCGAGTATCTGATCGACTTTGAGCTCGAGGACTGGATCAAGGGCCCTGACGACGAGTCCGATGACGACTACCAATAAATCTTGATTGAGAATCCGTTTACTGCCTGGAGTGCGCAGCACGGTGTAGTTCTCTCTGCTCAAGAAAGTCCTCAAACTTGTCACAGCCATCGACATTCTCGAATGGCTCCCACGAAGCTTCGTCCGGCTCATAGCCCAGCCACTCAACCAAGTATTCGCGATTCTCGACCGGACCGGAGTCGGGCCGGGACTTCACAATCTTGCTCGGTATATACTCGGCCGCAACAGTGTTAGCCAAGCGAGTAACTTGCTCCACGGACATGTCGCCGTGATCGAACGGGAGGACCCGGGAAGCGTCGACCCTGAACTGCTTCAGAGATTCAAGGTCACGCACAGTATAGGCAACAACCTTGTTGTACTCCTGGTGCACCGACACTAGTGCCATTGGGCCACGCAGGCCGGCGGCGAATTTGTCGGGTGGTCTGTCGGGGTAAGCCACCAGGACGTACGGAGTCGAAACCGTGGCACGGGCGTCCGGCCTGTACTGCTGTAGGAGCCGCTTGCTCTTAATGCGCTCGGCAGCCATGAGCCGGTACGCCTTGGCCTCGGACAGCCAGTCCTCTTGCTGGTCAACGATATACGTCTCACCCGGCGCGATAACGGTAATGTCCTTTGGCACTCGCATCTCGGTGCCATACAGGATCTCGGCTGGGGAGAGTCGAGTAGGGACTCGAGGGGTCGAGTTAACAAGGTATTGGGCAATCGGTAAGCTGTGGACCCAATCATTGGATCTAAACTGGTAACGACGTGCTGTCAGGATGGACTTAACCGACACATTCGCTCGCTCTACTAACCCATTCGACTGGGGATGATGAGCCGTCGTCTTTCTCGTTGTAAACCCGAGTCGGGCACTCAGGTCGTTAAAGACTGCGTTGACGAACTGGGATCCTCCATCCGTCTGCAGTACCTTCGGTACGCCGTATCGGAGGACCCAGTTATTGACAAACGCCCTGGACGTCTCGACCGCTCGGGTAGTCTGGAGCGGGACAAGCTCAGTCCAACGTGAGCACATGTCTATTACAACGAGGATATACTTATAGGTCGTGCCGTCGACCGTGCACGAGGTAGCGGACATAGTGTCCATGGCCACTCGGTCGAAGGGGTGCTCGACCGCGGTGTGCAAACCCGCATCGGAAGAGGCCGGGGGCTTACGCCTTAACTGGCATATTGGGCACTTGGCGATATAGTCGTCCACGTCCTTCTGGCGGACACGTACGCCCCAGTCTCGAAGAAGGTTCTTGGTCGCCCAGGCGGACAAGTGAGCCCCGGCGAAGTGATGCGCCTTCTGCAGCCTGTCCGCGACTTGGGTATCGAGGGTGTTAGCGAACACGCGAGAAAGGCCATCTGCTGCCCCGTTGTCAACACCCGGAACGTGACGTATGGTGAAATCGAGGTCAGCTAGTTGGTCGTACCATCTACGGACCTTGGGGTTGATGGACTTGGCCATGAACAGCAGGTTGCGGTGATCAGTACGGATGGTAAAGTGCGTCCACGAGAGGAATTTCCGCCAACGCTGGACGGCCAGGATGATTGCGTAGGCTTCCTGCTCTGTGGTACTCCACCTAGTCTGGACCGCGGAGAATGCGTGGGACATGAAAGCGATCGGCTGCCCGTCCTGTAGTAATACGGCGCCGCATCCCACGTCTGAGGCATCGGTCATGAGGACATGTGTCGCGTCCGTCTTGAAGTGAACGAGGGAGACCCGCTTAAGGAGCTCGGCGATAACGTCGCCCAGGGCCGCTTGCTGACCCGGCCCACCGGGTTCGGCCTTGCCAGCCGACACCTGCAACAGAGGATGAGCTCGGGACGCGAAGTTGGGCACGAAGTCACGGAAATAATTGAGGAAACCGACGAGTGCCTGTGCGGACCGCTTGCTGGTCGGTAGTTTCAGCTTCTTAATGTCGTCGATGCGGTCTTCGGCAATCCTCACGGTGTCTCCGGACACGAGTCGACCCAGGAACTCGACCTCAGCCGCGGCGAAGACGCACTTATCGCGACCTAGGTGTAGGTCATACTCTTGGCAACGTTTCAGGACGTCCCATAGGTTCCTTATGTAGGAAGGCTCGTCCCGACCCATGACAATAATGTCATCGATGTAAATAAGGCACTTCCCTGCCGAGATCAGGTCGGAGAAAGCCTGCTCCATGGCCCACTGGAAATGAGAACCAGCGTTACGCAGACCAAAGGGCATAGTCGTGTACTCAAACCGTCCAAGGGGAGTCCCGAAGGCGGTCAGAGGACGAGAACGGTCCGTCAGTGCCACCTGATGGTAGCCGGCCTTGCAGTCGAGCGTAGCAAAGATGGTATTACCCCTGAGCTTAGCTAGACAATCCTCTATGATCGGGATAGGGTAGTTGAACGGGGGAGTCTTCGCGTTGACCAAACGGAAGTCGATAACGAACCGGGTACGGTCCTTCCCCTTTGGGACCAAGAATGCCGGTGAGGAGTAAGCCGATGCTGATGGCTGGATGAAGCCATGTCGGGACAGGTCGTCAAGGTGTTCCTGGAGAAGTGTCTTCTTCTCCGGCGGCATGAAGAACTCGCGGCTAAAGACGGGTTCATCATCAGACAAGACTAGATCGTAAGGGATGAGCTTACTCGGACGCCCTACTCTGTCCTCGAACAGGCCGACAAACCGCGCGAGCAGTCTGTCCTGAAGGGAAGACGACTTGTCAGACAAGGTGAATAGGCTCAACTTCTGGGGAGTAATGACCGTTGAGACGTCTTCAGCCTGCTCGGCGTCATTGGCGTCAGACTCCTCGCAGTCGTCAATCTGAGGAAGGATCCCCAGGGTGACCATATCAGGGTACCCAATGATTAGATCGTACTCTGAGGGTAGGAGGTACGCACGAGTAGTAAAGGTGCACCCACGGGGGACCAGAGCTGATTTGGCAAAGGTTACTTCGGTGGAAATAGTCTGGTCGACTGTGATGACTCCAGCCGGTGTCGTCACCTCGACCGGGTCACAATGCAGGATCTTTTCGCCGGACCTCTCGGCCACTTGCGGCGATATGAAGGTTGCTGACGCGCCACAGTCGAACAACATCGACTCTGCGCTGGTCCTGTATATGGATCCTGACACAATCGGAAGAGCCTGCGCTCTGCGTTTGCTAGACGCCGCGAAACAAGACAAATAAGAATAGTTCTGGACCTTTATACGGTCACAGAACTCTCTCTTGTGGCCCTCGCGCCCGCACTTCTCACACTTGGACTTGGGCTTCCGGCACTCGGGGCTGAAATGGCCCTTGCCCCCGCAGTTGTAACAGGTTGGGGTCGTGCTGGTAGGGCGAGCCCGATCGCGGGACCGCTTGTCCGGGCGGTGATGGTCATGCGGGCGGTCACGACGGTCGTAGGGGCGGTCTCGGCGGTCATCTCGGCGGTCACGACGGTCGCGCTGGTTACGGCTCTGGCCGCGTTGCGGATGGGCGCCTGGCACGGGCGCTGTCGGACGGCGCGACTGATCGGAGCGGATCGCCTCGGTGAACGGAGCAAGGTACTCAGCCGACTCGGCTACGTCGCGTGCCGTCTTCATGGTGTATTGCTGGGTCTCCGCCAGTGAGCAACCCTCAGTCTGCTCCTTCAGTCTGTAGTAGAGGGATTGGCCCTTCACAGCAAAGGCCCGCAAGTAGGCTTCACGAATGGTGTCATCCTCGTCCATGTTAAGGCACTCCAACAAGATGTTGAACTGCGAGTTGAGCTTCGACACCTCGAGCGGCGTGAACGCCGCGATGCGCAGCCTGATAAGGTTCAGGCATTGTTCCTTTCTGGTGGGGCGCAAGGCAGCGGCGAGTCGCTGCATGATGATCTTCTCTCTGAGCTTGCGTGATGAAGTGGAAGGTTCGTCGTCATGTTGGTCACCCTGAGGAAGCGGAACCTCCTCTAGGGTCTCTAAGCCTAGCACTTGTGATGCATAGGACTGGATCTCCGGGCTTATAAGCTTGCGGAGCTTCGCCTTACCTCCTCTAGCCTTAAAGTCACGCAGTGACGTCGTAAAAGCTACGAAAGCGCTGAATGTTGCCTCTTTCAGGAGCGGCGCTTGTTTTTTCTGTTCTCTACCCATAGGTAAGTACTAGTACTGTGGTTTGGAAGAGAAAGAGTTTACGAGTAAAAAGAGGTTTGGACCCTCCCAGGGATATTGGTAGATATTAATACTGACTACAGGGGTCCTTCGGGCCCCCGTTCTGCCTGGCACCCGCAAGGCCTTGCCCTGCACACCCGCCACCGGGGCCTTCTGCTCGGTTTCCCCCTACAGGGCTCCTCTCAGGGATATGTTCTCCATACCATTCGACCCAGTTTGCAATTTTTCAGGCACCCGCCGAAGCGGTTTCGGGCTTGGCGTTTGCCGTACCACGCAATTGGGCCAGTTATGAAACCCACCGATCATCGCTGGGTAGCTATATGATTCACGGCTGCGTTCGGGCTCTTCCACACTTTCCGTTCCGGCATGGATCCCCTCCTCAAGGATTTGTTCCCTATAGGGCTTCTTCCTAGCTTCCGGCTGGTTCCAAGTTTTTGGGTGCCGGGCCGTTCGGCGCAGCTCTGATTTGGTCCAGGTGCCGCCCAGGTGGTATTGTTGCCTTATGGTTACCCTCCTGTTTGGCTGCTGCGCCCCGATACCTCGCACGTACGTGTATACATGTGCATACGTGCCCCGCCCTATGGCTCTGGGCTATTTCTTATACGTGTGAAGAGTGTGCCGGTTCTGCCGGCTGAATGTTGTCTACGTTCCCAGTATGGGTGAGCGTTTGTGTGTTAGCGAGATTAGTGTTCGGGGTTGAGTCCCCCTTCCGCGGCTGGGTGCTACCGGGATACGTGGGGCTTGCGTCCCCCGCTGATCCCAGGAGCGCTCCGCTTCGGTTGAGGCGGGGGGTTGGATCCCAGTTTGACCCTGGTCCCAGAGGTCATAGGATTCTGGGATGGTGTACTTACCCGTCTTTCCGGAGGTTCAGAAGGGCACGTCTGCCGTTCTGCAGTCCCTCTCTGACGGTATGGTCCTCGCTGCGGAGGAGCCAGAGCATTTCCAGGATTGCCCTTGAGTTGTACCACTCCGCCTCCTGCCCTTGCCTTAGGGCGTGGTACTGTGTGCGTAGATGCGCCTCTGCCAGGATGTCATTCCATCCTTCTGGGCGTTCTACCGCCTTGCATTGGCAGATGATGTGGCTTTGTGTTCCCAGGGGCTGGTTGTATGCCCATTCTGAGAGGATTTTGGTGGTTTCCGCCGCGGTTCTGGTGACAGTGTACAGGCGAGTAATGGTGTCACCTTCTGAGTCCAGGGTACATAGGGGGCAACACCGCTTGATCCTGCTCAGGAGGGCCTGGGGCTGGCCGATCGCGCTCCCAAGTATGGCTCTGCTTCTGCCACTGTTGCTGGGGGAGGGGAGTGTGTTGGATGCAGTCATGATTACTCTCTTGACTTCCCGTCTGGTTATCATCTCACCCTTGATCATTCCTCCGGGAGGGGGCGCAGCCATGAGGCTGATGAATGGATGGGTGGACCTCCAGGCACACATGGAATGGCTGGCAGTCAAAAGGATAGTCAACTACAGGGACCAGGATATACCAGTCAGAAACAGAGAATGGGGGCGGGGCACGGTTATGTGGGAAGCTAGGGAGAGAGTGCAGCATCTACTGGAGGGCACCAGAGAGGGAGCCCCTAAACCAGCGCTACTGGATTATGGCATGGAAACGATCAGGAGGGGGTGGATGAAGCGGTGCAAAAGCCGTACGGCACTAGGACTAATGGAAATCATGGGGACAAGGAAATTAAGCAAGTGTCTGCAAGGTAAGCCTACGGTAGACCGAAAGGCTGGGAAGGGGCAAAGCAGGGCGGAATGGAAGAGAATTGTATCCATTGCAGCCAATGTCAGCCCATCCCCATCGTCGGCAGAGAGAGGGGAGGGCCCTATGAGAGCCATCACAGAGCTGGCCCAAGGCGCTGACCTGAAGAGAGAAATTAGCAGACTATGCCCCCTATGCTCGGAGGAGTCGGAGGTGAGCCTGTTCTACAGGATCATTAGGGAAAAGCCAGGACCAGCAAGGAAGCAGGAAATGATCAGGGGAGTGGGCAGAGGGCCAGAGGCTAGGATCGGCAGCGCACATAATCTGTGAATGCCCGGCAGTAGACAGGGGAGAAGCTTGGACAAAGCTGTGGACAGCAGCGAAGCACAAAACTAAGGACTTGGAAGTAAGGCAGGGCCCCCAGGGCGAATGGTACCAGGAAAGACCCATCCTAGAATTACAGCAACTAATAATATGGGGCTCGGAGGACATTTGGGAAGGCCTCACGGCAGGACTACGGGAACTGGCAAAGGTTTACAACAGCTTCAAGGTGGAATAGAAGCATGTCATGAACCCCTGACTCCAGGACCGGGAAGGGATGGACAAGGAATCAGCCATGGACCACCCTCGCTGGGTGCTAAGCTCCTGGGATCAGTGAGGAAAGGCCCCACGTATCCCGGTAGCCAGGAACCAAAGCAAGGGAAGGAACGACTGCAAGGAAATAACAGGAAGGACAGACCAGAAATAAGAAAGAAAGGACATGCAACAAGGACAGAGCAAGGATAAGGTCAAGGAAATCCATATTCATATGGTTGCACCACTCGTTGGGACCCCAAGGAAACTGCAGGGACTGGCCACGGGGGTCGGAGGGGCACAGGTGCCCCTGCCGCCCTGTTAACGACATGGGAAACCAAGGACATGTAGTGCAAGCGAAATGTTGTAAGGGGTAACAGGGACAACCAGGCCTAGTGCCTGGGGCTGCCGCTGACCCACGCCACCTAACCGGGGTAGACAGCATGGACTTAGTCACTTTCCCCGCCTTCGGGTAGGCTTCTTAACAGAGTCGAGGGGGCATGGAATTGGGGAACCGGACAGACGAGAGGGTGCCGTGGCTGAACGGCTCTACAAGGACTGCAGGGAAGCAAGGAGTGTCATAGTCAAGGTCCTGCAGGACGATCCTGCCTGTCAATGCCCCGAGGACAGACCCCCAGGCTCCCCGGATAGTTGCCGGACTTTCAGGGAGACAGGAAAGCATATTTGCACGGAGATGGCCGCAGGGCCTCTGGGGCGATTGGAATCGGCTTTCCGCGGAGACAGTAGCACCGAAAGCCCAAGGCAAACGCTGCTGACCAGTTTGCCACGGGAAATAGGCAGTACCCCGGGGCACTCAGCTCCAAGACAACGGGAAACAAGCTCAGTCCGGGGTCAGAATCCAAGCACCATAAATTTCTTTCTTTCTTTCACCCTTGATCATTCCTGGTTTCTTGGGTCTCTTCCCTTGCTGCATGCTGAGGATGACTTCCGGGGCTAGTACTGTTGCCACCCCTTTGGCCGTTCGGCTCCCGGTGTGCAGTAGTTCTTCTGCTGTGAGGGTCCAGCCTCCCCTCTTTGCTCTTTCCCTGGCGGGCATCTCCTCCTGTGTGCCCTGGAGGACGCTCCGTCGCCATTGGTAGAGGCGATGTAAGACCGATCCTCTCTCCGCTGTCGCCCAGTCCAGATTCCCTAGGGGGGTCGGACGGTCCGGGTCGTGCGCAGACTCATAGAGCCTCACCGCTCTCTGCCCCATATCTGCCTCCCAGCACATCCATCCCATTAGTACACGGGCGGCTCCTCCTCCCCCTGGTCCTGTGCCTGCCATTAGGCCGCGCCAGTTGTTCCAGATGGCTCTTCCCCTGGCGCTTGGCCCCAGATCTCGATCCCGAACTCGATCTTGGGCCAGAGGAAGGTTCTGAGGATGGATTCCGAGGTGGCGGCCGGGGTGGATCCTTTGGTCCACCCTGCTCTCCTTGCCAGGGCTAGGTATTTCCGGGATTGTGACGTCTTCATTTTGATGCATGCTGCCAACGGATTCTTCCCGCTGGCTAGCCAGAGTCCCAGATACCTTGCTGAGTCTGACGCCAGTGTGGGAGTTCCTTGGATGCTGACCGCTGCAGTTACGTCGGTACTTATCACCACACTTTTGCCTGGGCTGGTCTGGAGTCCATGGGCTTCAATTACCCTGACCACTGCGTCTGTGCCTTCTTCGGCGAGCTGTGGGGTCTCGGCTGAGATGCTTGTATCATCTACAAACATTGCAATGAGGCAGTTTTTGGGCCTATCGTCCGTTGGAGGGAGGCAGGGGTCCGGGATCTCTCTATGCCGGAGGTACAGTGCCGCCTGGCTTAGCCAGTTAGCTGTGAAGAGAATGAACAGAGTGGGGGCCACCACACATCCTTGCTTGACCCCCATGTTTGTTCTGGACCATGTGCTTGCCCCTCGTACCGAGATGTACGTTTCTGTAAGTGTATTTCGGATGGCCCTCGTCAGTCTTGGGTGTACCCCCATGAGCGTCAACTTGTTCACCAGCAGGTCCCTTGGGACCGTATCATATGCTTTTGCTATGTCAAGTAGGACGCTGGTACGGTTTCCGGACTGGTGGAGTTGGGCTAGGAGGGCTATGTGATCCACTACAGTTTTCCCTTTCATGAACCCAACTTGCTCTCTGGGGATGAACTTCTCCACCGTCGGCCTGAGGCGCCATTTCAGTATCCTCCCGTAGGCTCTGTATAGGAGGGGGGGTGAGGGAGATCGGTCTGTACGAGCTGGGCGTGAGCTTGTCCTTCCCAACCTTGTGGATAGGCGACACCGCTGCATACTTCCATGTGGTTGGCATGGTCCCGTTGTCGTATACTTTCGCGAGCAGGACTGTGATTGCCTCGTACGCTGACTCGGGGAGGTCCCTCAGACAATCTCCAATAATCCCGTCCGGGCCTCCGGCCGAGGACTTCCTTATGGACTTGACCGCCGCTGTCACTTCTTCAAGCGATGGCGGATGGTCCTCCATGTCCGTTTCCGGCTCGGTTTCCCAGGTGGGTTCCCAGGTGGGTTCCTTCCCGGAGCTTACCTTCGCGTACTGTTCCTGGAGGGAGTCTGCAATCTCCCTCTGCCTTGCTAGAATCTTGTTTCCAGCCTTCAGCATCACCGGGAGACCGGCGTGCTGCTTCTCGTTCCAGAAGCGGAACACTTGGTTTGCGAGGATCCTTTTTGTCGTTTTGTACCCATCACGGGATCCAACCTCAACCTGCTCATTCCAGTCCTGTTGGAAGGTCCTCCATGATCTGCTCAGTGCTCCGTTGAGGGACTTTTTTGATATCTTTGGCGGCGGTTTTTGCTCCAGGTGGAGGCTTTGGCCAGCCGTTCCCATACCTCACTAGGGATACGTTCCTGGTTTTCTACAGCGAATGGGTGCCTTCTGGAGGTAGCAAACCCGGTGGACAACCATTTCCTTATGAGAGTCTCCATCTCGTCCACTGGTATTTTTGCTGTCTAGTGGTGGCCACTCTTCTAGCTTGGGCCCTGTTCTCCTGGGTTTGACCAGCCACGTATCGATCCGTGGGATTTCCAGTCTCTTTGATATCTCTGGTTTCCCTGTCGGGTTGCTATCCCAGGTGAGCTCTATGGCTTTTGTGTGCCGACCCCCAGTGCCCGATTGTGGTCTTGTCTATTACCCTAACAACCGGGTTTTGGATACCCCCTGTTACCGCTGCATAGTCTATTGTGGACGTTCGGGAGTTAGTCCCGTACGTCGGTGCAGTTGGTGCTATTGGGGTGAGGTTCCATCGCTGGAGGGTCATCGCAGTTGCTTGCCTGAGTTTCCCTGGCCTCCTGTTCCAGTCCCCGATGATGATGATGTCACACCCCTCATAGTTCGCGACGGTTTGCTCTAGCATCCGGTCGAACTCCTCAATCTCGGGTCGTGCACATCCACTATCGGGAGCGTAGATATTGATGACTGCCGTGGCCCTCGATGCTTTGAGGATGCTTACTTGGATTCGTGGGTTCGTCCCGTCGGACACGCCTACGTCCCATTCCGCTTTGGAGTGCGGGCTAATCAGTGTGGCCAGTCCCTTTGTGGGTCGCTTGCGCGTTGCCTCTAATGGCTTGACCTCTCCTGCACAGGCGTACTGGAGATCTACCCAGCAAGGGATGGTGGTATTACCGTACCGCTTGGTTTCCTGGAGGAGGATCGCATCAGTCCTTATCCTCTTGCGGATGGATAAAGCTATGGATCCGCTGTAATCGTTTGCGCCCGCTAGGTGCCCTTCGCTGTTTAGCGATATTATTCTCATTCAGGTTGTTCTGACATAAACTGCGGGAGTTACCCTGCGCGCACTAATCTGCTCTTTGTAGACATTCCCTTTTTGGGCGTACCTTTTTGGTGGGTTGCTGAGGCCTCTAACCGAGCAGTCGTTTCCTTTTGGGCAGGCTTGTGCCTGTATTCCCTTAGTTCCCGGCCTAGGGCATACCATTCCCTTTCACAGTCGGGGCCTCACGATGCTTGTCGGCATTGCTGCCGGTCTCCGCTTAGCTTCCTTCCTCGCCGCATGGCAGGACCATTACCTAACGAGCTTAGGTGGGAGCGACAGTGGTTGTTGCCCCCTCCCAAGGCTGGAGTTACAGCCTGCCGGACAGGCAGGGCTCTTTTTACCTTTTGGTAACCCTGCCCCCGGCCCCTGTGGGGCACAGGGGTTTGTTGAAAAGGAATGTGTTGCATTTTTGCTCCCGCCGGAATGGTTCGCCGGTGTCCATTTGGACTTTAAGGCCCTACTAGTCACAGCCTGGCCATACATGCTGGTTCATATATACACTTTTAGCTCAGACTTATATCACACTACCCTCTGCACCTCTTACTTATGATTGTTTCTACTCTCCTTCCTTCTCCTCGCCTCTCTTCCTTCTCAGGTCAGACCTGAAGTTATCCATCTTGGCTGCTAGGGTGAAGCTGAGGGCTTCGTTGGTTGCCGAGAGTCGGGCCGCGCGGCTGAGTAAGTCCTCGTTCTCTTCGGTTAGAGACGAGCACTTCTCCGTTGTCTTCCTGAGGTCCTTCCGCATCTCGTCCAACGCAGCTTGGGCTGCTCTCCGGGCTTCCCGTTCTTCCTCCAGCTCCTGGCTTTTGGCCTTGAGCTCGTTGATGGTTCTGGCTGCAGCTTCTTCCAGCTGTTGTCTGACCTCTGCTTCTCGCCGGGCCATGGCTTGGTCCAGCAGGGCCGCTATGCCTCTGCCCAGGTCGGTGTCCTCCTGTCGTGCTCTTTTTGGGCTGCAGGTCCTCTTGGTCCACCTGTCTGACCTGGCGGGTCTTGGCTGATGGGTTGGGGGGTATGGGGGGCATAGCTCTTAGTTGGAGGGGGCCCGGGCTCTGTTCGCTCTGTCCTGCTACTTTGCGGTTGTTCAGTGACAATTTGCCCGCGTGGAGGGCCATATAGGCCCCCTATGCCGCCATTCGGCAGGTAGACCTCCGTCCTCCTGTGGAGCATCTTGGCGAGTTCAGTAGCCCTTCGTCTCACCTTTGTTCGAAGCGCCTGCTTCCTCTCGGTCCTCAGTCTGTTCTTGGCGTTAGTGCTGGCGCCTTCCGGGAAAACACAGTTCAGCGTGTCCCATGGCTTCCCCCCTTTTGGGTGTTCCACGCCTGAGCCCGCCAGGGCGAGTTTGCCTATCCAGGAGGCGCTCCTCAAGGTGCCCACTCGCCTCTTCCCTCTTTCTGCTGGTTCATCCGTGATACCCCCAGTCCCGGGGGAGGAACGAGGGGAGGAAGTTGATGGAGCCTGTCTCCGGGTCGACACACATGTTGGCCAGGAGTTCTCGATCGTCGGCTGGGACCTCCGTGAAGTAGTTGAAGATCTTCTTCCTGGCTTCTCTGCCCATGTGGCCTCCAGCTATGTCGAATTTGTGGACGGGCATCAAAGACGCCGCTTGGGATAGGGTCATCGTTTTGGTGTCGCTGACGTCTAGAGTAAGCATCTTTTCCGCGTCTATTTCCGTGGGCTCCCCCCTCAGGTTCGCCCAAGGGAAACCGTCTTGGACAGCGCGGCGGCGCCCGTTCCACTCCGAGTGGATTTCCAGGAGGATGGGTCGCGCTGGTTCGCCTACTCTCGCGAGCGATTCTGGGTTTCCGATGATCACGGCTGTTCCTTCCAGGGCTCTGGTGATACCCTTTCCGGAGCTGAAATCGTTTTCCTCCCAGTTGGTCATGATAATCTGGCCCCGTTTGGGGTTCTTGGTGCCAAAGAGGTTGACTTGTTGGGACAATGGGGTTAGGCGACCGGCCGCCACGGTGCCGAGGCCGTGTCTGGCGTTGACTTTGGTCGCCAGGTCCTTGTATTCATCATGGTACGGCGACTCCCTGCCCATGAGCATGCTTCCTAGGGCTGTGAGGTGGGCTTCTACCTGCCCCCAGTCCCAGCCTGGGTTGTCTCTCATCCAGAACGCTGTTGCTAGTCTGGCGTAGAATATGGAGACATCTGCTAGGGCGCAGTGGCAGTGGTGGGGTGCGTGCTTGTGATAGGGGCACACCAATTTTGCCTCCGGGCGCTGTTGGTACCTTCTGGTCCAGGTCCGGCCCAGTTCGGACTGGGGTCGGGAGGGGAGGCCGGTGAGGCTCTTCTCCCCACTATTGGGGTAGAACCAGGTCAGCGTGTCGAGGATGTTGGGGAAGATCGTGTTGAGGTCAGTTTCATCCATGAGGCGTAAGCTTAGCCAGGTGCGGAGGTTCCCGTCTGGGACGAACTTCTCACTGGTCAGGATGCTTCTCTCAGCCTCGACTCCCTTAGCCACGATGTGGACGTGGGTCTTCTGTGGCCCCGAGTCGTCTTCCAGTCAGAAAGAAATTTATGGTGCTTGGATTCTGACCCCGGACTGAGCTTGTTTCCCGTTGTCTTGGAGCTGAGTGCCCCGGGGTACTGCCTATTTCCCGTGGCAAACTGGTCAGCAGCGTTTGCCTTGGGCTTTCGGTGCTACTGTCTCCGCGGAAAGCCGATTCCAATCGCCCCAGAGGCCCTGCGGCCATCTCCGTGCAAATATGCTTTCCTGTCTCCCTGAAAGTCCGGCAACTATCCGGGGAGCCTGGGGGTCTGTCCTCGGGGCATTGACAGGCAGGATCGTCCTGCAGGACCTTGACTATGACACTCCTTGCTTCCCTGCAGTCCTTGTAGAGCCGTTCAGCCACGGCACCCTCTCGTCTGTCCGGTTCCCCAATTCCATGCCCCCTCGACTCTGTTAGGAAGCCTACCCGAAGGCGGGGAAAGTGACTAAGTCCATGCTGTCTACCCCGGTTAGGTGGCGTGGGTCAGGGCATGGGTGGTGTTACCCCAGGCACTAGGCCTGGTTGTCCTGTTACCCCTTACAACATTTCGCTTGCACTACATGTCCTTGGTTTCCCATGTCGTTAACAAGGGCGGCAGGGGCACCTGTGCCCCTCCGACCCCCGTGGCCAGTCCCTGCAGTTTCCTTGGGGTCCCAACGAGTGGTGCAACCATATGAATATGGATTTCCTTGACCTTATCCTTGCTCTGTCCTTGTTGCATGTCCTTTCTTTCTTATTTCTGGTCTGTCCTTCCTGTTCTTTCCTTGCAGTCGTTCCTTCCCTTGCTTTGGTTCCTGGCTACCGGGATACGTGGGGCCTTTCCTCACTGATCCCAGGAGCTTAGCACCAGCGAGGGTGGTCCATAGCTGATTCCTTGTCCATCCCTTCCCGGTCCTGGAGTCAGGGGTTCATGACATGCTTCTATTCCACCTTGAAGCTGTTGTAAACCTTTGCCAGTTCCCGTAGTCCTGCCGTGAGGCCTTCCCAAATGTCCTCCGAGCCCCATATTATTAGTTGCTGTAATTCTAGGATGGGTCTTTCCTGGTACCATTCGCCCTGGGGGCCCTGCCTTACTTCCAAGTCCTTAGTTTTGTGCTTCGCTGCTGTCCACAGCTTTGTCCAAGCTTCTCCCCTGTCTACTGCCGGGCATTCACAGATTATGTGCGCTGCCGATCCTAGCCTCTGGCCCTCTGCCCACTCCCTGATCATTTCCTGCTTCCTTGCTGGTCCTGGCTTTTCCCTAATGATCCTGTAGAACAGGCTCACCTCCGACTCCTCCGAGCATAGGGGGCATAGTCTGCTAATTTCTCTCTTCAGGTCAGCGCCTTGGGCCAGCTCTGTGATGGCTCTCATAGGGCCCTCCCCTCTCTCTGCCGACGATGGGGATGGGCTGACATTGGCTGCAATGGATACAATTCTCTTCCATTCCGCCCTGCTTTGCCCCTTCCCAGCCTTTCGGTCTACCGTAGGCTTACCTTGCAGACACTTGCTTAATTTCCTTGTCCCCATGATTTCCATTAGTCCTAGTGCCGTACGGCTTTTGCACCGCTTCATCCACCCCCTCCTGATCGTTTCCATGCCATAATCCAGTAGCGCTGGTTTAGGGGCTCCCTCTCTGGTGCCCTCCAGTAGATGCTGCACTCTCTCCCTAGCTTCCCACATAACCGTGCCCCGCCCCCATTCTCTGTTTCTGACTGGTATATCCTGGTCCCTGTAGTTGACTATCCTTTTGACTGCCAGCCATTCCATGTGTGCCTGGAGGTCCACCCATCCATTCATCAGCCTCATGGCTGCGCCCCCTCCGGTCCTGTTCCTGCCATGATTCTCTGCCAGTCATTCCAGATCCTTCTACCTCCCGGTGCGTTCCCCCACACCTCGACTCCGAAGAGGATCCTGGGCCATATATATATTTCCAGTAGTAGCCTGCTCGCTAGTGCTGGCATGTTTGCCCTGGTCCACCCTGCCCATCTCACCAGTCTCTTGTACCTTTCGCTCTGCTCCTGTTTCCGCCTTATGCAGGCCGACATAGGGTCCTTCCCACTTGCGATCCATAATCCCAGGTATCTCGCCTCCTTCTCTGGCAGTAGTGTTACCCCCTCGATCCTGACTAGGGCTGTTCTGTCCACGCTAATCATTACATTCTTCTGGGCGTTCACCCTCATTTCATGCTCTCTGATTATGTCCACCATTATGTTGGCGACCATCTGGCTATGCTCCGGCTTGCTCCCTGTGACCGCAGTGTCATCCACAAACATGGTAAGTGCTGCCGGTAGTCGGTCGCTGAGGGTGGCTCGTGGTCCTTGGCGGTTCTCTGATGTCGTACCGTTCTCCCTTGATTTTTCTTTCTGGCCAGGTGGGGCCAGTTAGCCATGAACAGCACAAACAGTGTCGGTGCCAGGACGCGCCCTTGCTTTCCCTGTTGGTTCACCCGTGCCTTTTGCTCGTTGTCGGGTTTGTTGCGGTTTGCCTGATCCGGTTGACATCACTTTACTTTCGCGGCAGCCGATTCCGTGGGTGCGGCATTTCGTTATTGCGGGAGGTTTGATGATTCCTTAACAGCGCCGCCGCCCGCTATGGTCATATCTCCGCCCAGCGCCATCTGTCCCTTCCATTCTTCGTTTAG
>JAHDYR010000005.1:666928-719241 GCA_019828565.1 Carpediemonas membranifera
AACGACGACGAAAGGGTTAGAGACACTCCTCTCCTGCTCCATGAAGCTCCGTAGAAACGTCGTGTCGCAGCCCAAGATGAACAGGTCCTCAGGCGCCTCGGTGCTGCCCTTCGACGCCCTTCTCGCAGCGGCATGCGTCTACAGCTCTTCCGAGTCCCCGCCAAGTCCTTCCGAGCCTGAGTGAGGGTTGCTCGAGTGAAGACCGCCGATTCAATCTGCTCTTGAAGCTCGTTCAAGCGAAGATCCGAGGACGTCAGAAGGGAGACATTACAGCCGCTGCTTCAGAGTTCCCCAACAACAGATCGCATCATGTATCGAGTCAGAGAATCCAGCGGAGCGCAAAGGATCTCCAAAGGGACGCAATGGCTGATGTCCTCGTCATGTCACGCGACCTCAAGGAGTCCAAGGAGATGATCGCTTCCTTCGGCGCTGCGGGGTCTCCGACTCACAGCGTACCAACACCGCCCTCCCATACACGGCACGGGGCGGTCGAAGAACCCTCATCGACGCGAGCCTGACCGCACGAACGTAGCCCCTCAAAAGGCAAGCCGATCGACAGAAGCCCAAGCACGAGGAAGAAGCCATTCGTGTGCTTCAACTGCGGTAAGGTCGGTCCTCCGCTCGCCGATGCCCTGCTCCGAAGACAACCTGTTCCAAGTGCCAGAAGCCGGGCCACCAGGCTGAATTCCTGCCGTTCTGAGGTAAATTCAGCTCGTTGTGTGTTTTTCTCTCGGTTCCCGTCAGAGTGTCCTCCCCTCCGTCAGGCTAGCATTCTTAAGCAAGTCGTGTCCGTCCTGTTCGACTCGGGCGCTGACTGCGCAAACCATTGACCCCAAAGCTCTGCCACGGCAAGGCAGTGAAGTGGATCTCACACGAGAAGACACTTATCGAGGACAGTGGGCGGCGTCAGAGAGGCCGATGGTCAGGTATCCTTCCGCCTCGTCTTAGCGCCCTCGCCATTCACTCCGCGCGGATGCTCTATCACTATTAAGGCCTCACGTCCTGTCGACCGCTTTCGATGTATGCCTGGGTTGCCCTCAGATGGTGGAGATCGGCTCTTCTCCCTTCGTTGTCTGAGCCTACCAGCGAGCTCGCAGCCAGCGACGAACCACCTACATTCGAGAAGTACGTCGCGCAAAGCCAGAGCCATGTCCTCTCTCCCTTTTCTCAGAGGCAGGGCCGACATCCTCAAGCGTTACGCCCGGACATTCGTGGACCGTACCGAGCCAAGCCGGCTCGAACCGTATGATTTGGTCCTCAAGGGGCGACAGAGTCGTACACATTCGGCCGTACTATGTTCCCCGCCGAAAGTCCCGATCATTCAAGAGCACATTAATACGCTCCTGGCAAAGCGCTACATCGAGGCATGCCAGTCTCAATACGCGAGCCCTACCATCATAGTTCCAAAGAAGGGGAAAAGACGCGTTTTGTCGTCGACTTCCGCGAGATCAATCAACTAACGGAACCATTCGACTACCCCATCCCTCGCATAGACGAAGTTCTCACTCAACTGTCCGGAAAGTCTGTGTTCGCTACCCTAGACTTTGTCAGCAGGATACCATCAGATCCCTCTTTCTGAACGGTGCCGTCACCTAACCGCCTTCCGTACTGTTTTTGGTCAATACCAATATACACGGATGCCCTTCGGCTTACGTAACGCCGGAGCGTACTTCCAGAGGGGCGATGGAAGACGGGTTCAAGGGTCTGGTGGGCTCCGCCTGTGTCATATACATTGATGACATCATCGTCATGGGTGCGGATGAGGACGAGTACCTGGGAAACCTCGAAAAAAGTCATGCAACGCGTTGACAAGCTTAACCTTCAGCTCGGCCGAGATAAGTGCCAGTTCGGTCGGCAAGAGGTCGAGTTCCTCGGGTGGATCATATCCCAAGGCAGCGTGAAGATCTCACCCCAGCGGACCGAAGATATCGCGAACCTCAAGCTGTCTTCATCCACGAAGGGCATGCAGGGTCTCAACGGATTCCTCAACTATTTCCGCGATTACATACCCAACTTCGCGGTCCGAGCTAAGCCTCTGCTAGACGCCATGTCCGGTCGGCAGACCCCCCTCGAGACGTTCTTCAGAAGTCGCTGGACGATCTGAAACAAGCTTTATGTTCGGCCGACGCTCTAGCCATGTTCGACGCGACTAAGCCTCACACTGTCGCATGACTGACGCATCCGATGTCGGGTACGGAGCAGTCTTACTCCAAGAGGGCCGACCAGTTTGCTATATGTCGCGTGCGTTCAACGACGTCCAGTCACGCTGGTGTACCGGTGAGAAAGAAGCCTACGCTATCGTCGCAGCGTTACAACGATGGCGCAAGTTCCTGTGCTGGGAGAGCTTTACTATTCTCACGGATCACCGGAACCTACTCTATATGTACCGGTCCACCAACGCCAAGGTCCGCCGGTGGGCTGATTCGATCGCCGATTTAGATTTCACCCTACAGCACATCGCCGGTCTGGACAACGGTGGAGCCGACGGTCTCTCGAGAGTATTCTCCATGCAACAGGCGTCGAGGGATCAGGTATCCCGCGCTCATCTCACAGCAGGAGCTCATCTGTCTCGCCGGATGACAACCGAGCAACTTAGGGCCGACGGTTTGTCTGTCTCCCGTCAAGTCGTAGACGACGTGATTACCGCGTGTCCAGAGTGCCAAGTCTTGGCCCGCCCTCCTGTTGATACGCCCGACGGCCTGCATACAGCTGTAGACCTCCCGTTCCGGCGTGTGGCCATTGACACCATGGGTCCGCTACCGACGGTCAACGGCCTGTCCTACGTGACAGTAATGATCGACATGTGCTCCCGCTGGACAGAGCTAGTCCCGGTCAACAGCACCTCAGCCAAAGACGCAGCCAACGCATTGGTCAACACCTGGATTCTACGATACGGATGCCCCGAAGTCGTCCAATCGGATGGGGGCTCAGAGTTCAAAAAACGCTCTGTTCAAACGCCTCTCCGAAGAGATGGGGTTCGACGTCCACATAACGACAGCATACCATCCCCAGAGCAACGGTGTCGTCGAACGCGCGAACAAGGAGGTCGAACGCATCCTCAGAGCCAGGAAGCTGGAGTTAAGGAATAACGATTGGGTAGCACACCTACCAGTCGCCCAATTCTTGGTCAACTCAATGCCCAGGATCCCGACCCGGTTGACTCCGGCCGAGATCATGTTTGGCGCCAATTTATCAATACCGTCATCGATCTATATCACGGATGCCGCCTCGGCTGGTCCGCCACAGTCGAAGCTAGCCGCAGCCGATGCCGCCATCCAACTCGCCAAAGCAAGGATTAGAGCCATGCGCGAAGACGCTCTCGCAAAGGCAACCCTCATCGAGAAGCGAGATATTGAGCCGTTTCGTGCTGGTCAAATACTACCCAAGACCACCGAGCAAGCTAGCCCCGGGCTGGCGCGGCCCCATGAGGCGTGTCGCAGCCGTCAAACGTGATGGTGTTGTCGTCGCATATGAGGTCCAAGACCTCAGTCAGTCAGCGGACGGTCCAACTATCAAGGTAGACGCGGCACGTGTGCGAAGATTTGACCCAGGCAAGCTCTCGGAGCAACAGATCTATGACCTCGCAGCCGCTTCCGTCGATGAGTGGCATGTCGAGCGCATCTCACGCTCTAGAGGCTCGGGCCCCAAGTCAAGGCGCGAGTACCTCGTACACTGGGTCGGATTCGAGGATTCAGAGGCTTCATTCGAACCTTATTCGCACGTCAAAGATTTGGAAGCCCTCGATACATATTTGAAGTCTGACCAAGCCAAGCGTGACGGTCTGTAAAACTTCTCAACATCGAAGCTGTATCCTCGAGGAACAAACGATTTATTCAGAGCTAGATTCCTCGTCTTCCGTCTCCTCCGTGTCCGTCAGCTCGACCAACCAAGTCGGGTCAGCGTGGCGCTCAAGGGCGTTCTCAGCCAAGTACTCTCGCACACACCGGACAAGGCAGAGATCAGCGTTGAGGGACACGATGCTGAGTCCCGAGTATCCGTCATACTGCAGGATCAACACAAAAGACCCGGGACCACAAGTCGTCTTCAGATACTCGTGACGGACTACGCACGTGACAGTGTAGTAGCGGTCCGGATCAGAGACCTGAAGCGGCTCCCAGTGAGCCTCATCGCCAATGGCGGGCAGGTAGCCGTCGTGGCACAAGCGGCTGACCAGGGTTGCCCAGAAGTCGTTGGGAGCCGGGATGCGCCGGCTGATGCCGTAGACAGCGACACGGAAGTAGTCCGGTGCGAGGACGAGGACCAACAGGCGGTTAAGATATCCGCGCGCTGTAGTGTCCGACTTGACCCCGCCGGCAGTCCGCACAGCCGCCACGAGAGCTGCAGAGTAGTGACCATTACCGGGTGAAGACCCACCCAGCGTGATGTCGCGGCCCCGGATCGCGGCCGACACGATGTCGCCATCGGTCAAGCGCTTCTTGCCGAGCTTGAGGTGGGCCCTCACACCGGCAAGCGCGACCTGGCAGTGAGCCACGAGAGCCAAGACCTGCTGGGTCAGCTTCACGTCCTGCACTACGGCTGCGTCGTTCAGACGACCTTGCTCAATAGCGTCAAAGATTCGCTGGAGCGGCAGCTCGATGGAGTTGGTGTAACCTTCCAGGCGTCGGGCAACCTCGGCCTTGATGTCGTGGGGCATCAGAGTCGTCATCGTCAGGGTGCGAGTGATGCGTTCTGAGGCTTGCACGCGGTGACTATATAACCTCACGGTTGATGTTTGTTACTTACAGATTGTCGGTGACCATGCGCTTGCGTCCACGATACTTCTGAGCGCGAAGGGAACGACAAACGGACGTATGGGCAACAATAAGTGGCCTAGCCAGATCGTCATCACCAAGTTCGGTGATTTTGGCACGAATTTCCTTCAGAACGGCCTCTACGGCTGTGTTGTCCGACATCAAATGAGTTGACGGCGACATATCCTGCACATTTCTCGGAAACGGTCGAAGGAACAACTAACAAGGTCATCTTAGTCTTCAAGCATGCATTTATTGTCGGTAATAAGGCATTAGGAGCTTCCTAGTGCTCCTTCCGGTCAGTTTGATGTTGTTATTCAAGTACAGTTGGACGCAGAAAATTAGAAGCCTCAGAACTCCTCAACGGAGCCGAATTGGAGCTTCTAAGTACGTTTTTCGGCGTCTGTGTGATTATGAGCGATAAGGGCTCAGCATTGGCAGTGTTTGCTAGAGCAATCGTTCTTGGCCTTCGAATTACATGGAATGGCATATAACACGTATAAGGTTTGTGAAGACGGCCTAGGAAGGCCGTGGAGGGGCAGTGGTAAGCCTCTCCGTCACGTTTCACCATTTTTGAAACAGAGCTCACATAGCGGTACCGCAGTTAGATCATGATACCATCATTTTGATTTCGTTCAGCTAGATGCGAAAGCACTCAGGCCATGGGGTTGCCAGCCCTATGAGTCACCGTTGGCGGTCGGGTGGCACCGTCCAGGCCTTTGGTGAAATGCTGACGTCAAGTCTCTCTGTCATGCCTATACCAGGCATGGAGGGGCAGTGTTGTGGGTCCTACCCAAAGTTACACAGATTTACGTTATATTTAATAGTCAAGGAGTTTCTCCTCGACACCCTTGTGTCGAGTCTTCTCCTCAGTAAAAGTTCAACACCCATTGAACCACAGCTCGACGCTATTAACCTCGACCGCGAGAGCGTCCGCTCCTTCAAGAGGCAAGTCCAACGCCTCAAGGTGTTCGCACCTGACGCGAAAGCCTCCCTTTTCCTCACCGACGCCTTGTCGGATCTCATTCAGCGACAGTTCGACCTCAACGCTGAAACCATCACCGAAGAGGAGCTCTTCAAGCACCTCGACAAGCTCGTCGGCCCTCAAACATCCCGCCAATGGCTCGCCGAGCTGAGCAAGGTCCGCTGTGAATCCACTATCACCGACCTCAACACCCGCACCGTCCTTGTGCGCAAGTACATCAACGCATTCCAGGACATCTTCCAGCTCTACACAAAGGGCACATTCTCCGAAGAGGAGAACCTCTCCCGCGACGACGATACCGTCATCGAAAAAGCCACCAAGCTGTGCCTCTCCCATCTGGCACCTGACGCTTTCCAACGTGTCGTCCGCACGGAGTATGACCTCCGAAAGCCAACCAAGCTCGAGGACGTGTACAAACTCATCACCGAGGCCGCCCGGGTTGAAGACCAGCTTCGCTTGGACATGACGCGCTACGGCTACGATCTAGTGCGCACCAAGAAGGCCAGAACCAAGGCTAACAGCGACCCCGACACTGACGAATCCTCCAGCACCAAGCAGGCCCTCCCCATCAAGGCCAAGGAAGCGGCTCCCACCTCCAAGCCGCGTCCGAACGACATCCATCCGACCAACAGGCCCCCGAAGACCCCTTGCCCCATCTGCCAGGGCAATCACTGGCGGAACGAGTGTCCCCGTTCAGAGAAGACACGCTCCAGGGGAGTCGGGCGGCGGCCTCAGAGCCAAATCTGAGCTCAAGGCCAAGACCCCGTTCGAGGCCATGATCCTTGACGATGCCGAGATCGACACCGAGGACGACGTGCTCAAGACTACGGGCCATATAAATGGCCAAGAGTACGTGTTCCACATTGATTCATGCGCCAGACGTTCAGGGAGTTTCGGAGGGACTAGCAAAGGATCTCGCCCTACCCCATTCAACGGGCCCTACGCGGCATTATTTACTGGCAGACCAGTCAGTGGCCACCGCTAATGGCCGGACCTCCGCGGACCTCCGAGTGGCCCTAGCTGGCCACGAGACCCGCTTCACTGCCAACCTCGACATCATACCAGGGAAAAACCCCCTGATCCTCATAGGCTGCGATATTCTGAGAAGCCTCGGATGCCTCACTTCCGATGGCCTTTTTGTTAAGCTCGTGAAAGAAACCGCAGCAGACGAAGGGGACGATATTCCTTTCAGACCAGCAGAAGAATTACTGCTGGCCGACGACGTACAGCCCAACATTGAGATCGAGGAGCTTAAGCAACCGATCACAGCGATATTGGTGCAGCACCCTCACGTTTTTGACGGCCTGGCGCCCGGAGGAGCCAAGGTGCCCGCCATGCGCATCCCGCTAGTGGACGAACAGCACCTCGTGCAAGCCAAGCCCCGCCGCCTCAATCCCAGACGCCGTGAGCAAGTCAGAGAAGAGCTGCAGCGCCTGCGATCGGCAGGTATCACACGGGCCTCACAGGGACCGTTTGCCTCTCCTGTAGTCCGTTTAGGACAAGAACACTTTATGAGGAAAAGAGACGACACCAAAAGTGTCGACAGAAACCTGAAGACTATGTAAATAATGTTACTATGTAAATATTGGGTAAGACCCACGACACCGCCCCTCCATGGACCCCAAAGGGGCCATGGCCTCAGGCGTATGCCACTCGTACTGATGTACGATGAGGGACTTGACCAGTTCCGAGACCTCCGATGCCACTCATTGGACCGCAGAACTCTTGCACCTTGGCGGGGAACAAGGGTGAATACCTTGTTCAAGTCTGGTGCCAGAACTGGCGATGTGAATCTAAAAGATTCGGAAAATATCTGTGGATCTCAAAAAATCCGGTCGTGGTACCACTGGTTAGCGCGCTATGTAATATGGATGATCTTACGTGAGGCATTCCGCCCCTCCACGGTCGTAAAACGGCCGTTAGAATTTGAATAGCTCGAATGAGCGTCTAAAACTGCGCATTGTGATGATCGTTGTGTTTCTCTCGGTTTGAACACTACGTCGCCGTACTTCTTATATAGCGTTTGAAAAACGCCCTTAGAGGCCTCAATTCGGCTTCGTTCGCGAGTTCTCGCGTTTTTTTGTTTTGGACGAAGCGACGTTCTCTCTCGCGGCTGTAAAAAGCCTTCCTTCGTCATTAATAACATCAGTCGTGCTCAAATTGAGCATAAATACCTGTGTATCCGGATCTGTTAGTGATGGTTACGGTTTCTTTCGAGTCGTTCATTTCCCAGTGAAAACGGGAAGCAACGAACAGTCAATGTCGGACGTTAGTGCACAGATTACGCAGATGTTGGCACTACTTGACGATGAGAAGGCCCGAACGGCCTTCAAACGGTTCCTCAACCGTTATCTCGATCGCGAGCGCTTCTTCCCTACGGTCAGCGAATACCACGCTTTGTTCCGCGCCGACACTGCCCGTGGCGCGAGTGTTGCACCCGCTGCCTCTACTGAGGGTCTTGAAAGCGCTCCCGAGGCCTCTCGCTCGCCTACGCCTTCTCCCAGTAACGACGCCGGCACGGGAGGCGACGACGTGCTTGGCGAGAGCTCTCGGCCCACCCATCAGGATAGTTCGGGCGAGATTGAGGCTGTGCCGAGCGATGATGACTCCCGACCGACGGGTGGTGACAACTCGGGTTCGGACCAGGAAACGACTGCGCACTTCTCACTGGAGGAGATGATCACGGCTGTTGCTGATGCTGGCCTGAGCTACATCACCTTGGACGTCGCTGGCACCCTGGCCGCGCTCCGTGCCGGTATGCTCTACGCATACGGGCACCTCACGGTGACCGAAACCTCTTCGGTCGTGGCCCGTGACATCTGTCGCGACGGTCTCGTGCTGTTAGCTCTATCACGTGAGTACCACACCCGGGCTGTGCTGGGTCGAACCGGTGATCCGACCGATCAAGATCTGGTGACTTTGCACCTCAGACGGCTCGACGTGAACTCGCGCACGCTCTGTCATCAGGAGCTGCGTGAGCGGATTCAGCTTCTCTCGGGACGAGGTTATACGGTCATGACACCTCACCTGCGCCGGGCCATCATGTTGGGTAATGACCCCGACCTGTATGACATGATGATCGTTGGTCACGCTCAGGGCATTCTTGACTCTGCCGACGTGCGGGAGTTCAGTCGCCAATACATCGAGGCGATCCGGACCCCCACCGGCTTCGGTCATGTGCGTCATTCCCTGATGGACAATTTCCAGTTCGTCATCGACGGTGATAATGTTCTTCCGGTCGCGCTCGACTATAACGAGCCACGCCGCTTATACGAGTTGACGGCGATCGTTGGCTACCGCTTGCATGAGGGCTCCCTTCGTCTGCTCGTGCACTACGCTCGGCGCGAGTACAGCTCGATTGTCAAGGCGACCGAGACTATCCGTGACAGTCAGGCTGGGGTCAAGTTCTTCGCTGCTCATCCCGAGTTGGTTCGATACTGCACCCGGTCTGAGGACGCGAAGGGTGCTCTCTGCGGTGGTGTTTTTGGAATAAGATAAATGTCTGAACTGAGGCTCTGCTGAAGATTTACAGACCGGCTTGCCTAGCCTCGTCTGACTTCAGGTATACGTCTAGTGCCTCAAGGTCCTTAACTGACGAATAGTCTTGCCAGGTGGCCTCTTCGTCCTCACACCCGGCCCAGTGGACGAGGTATTCCCGTTTGGACATCGGGCCTCGACCCCGAGATCGGCTGATTCGCTCGACTTCCCACTCGTCGTCAGCCGTTGCTGCGAGTGCTTTGATCTGGTCCTCTGTCAGTCTGCCTGGATTGAACTTCCGAACTCTCGATGCGTCTACCGTGATCGCTTTCGAGTTGTCCTTCTCGGACAGGTCTAGGACCTTATACGCGACAACGACACCGTGTTGTTTCACTCCGGCGAGCCTTCGCATTGGTCCTCTCCACCCAGGTGATAACTTGTTCGGAGGTCTAGAGGGGTACTTGACCAGGACGAATCTGCTAATGATCTCGTTTCTCGATGCGGTGGCCTTGGCGAGTGCGTCCTCTCTCATTGCTTGAACTCGGCTGCTGGCGAGCTGGATAGCTGCTGCGGCCGCCTCTCTGTGGGACTCGCTCGCGCTCGCGGTACTGGAATCGGTCACATACACGTTCTGTGGTATCCTCAGGTCGTATCCGAGTACTATCTCGGCTGGAGACAGACGTGTTGCCGTGCGCGGTGATGAATTGACGATGAACTGGGCGACAGGTAAATTCTCGATCCAGGTTGACCCTCTGAGCTGGAACTTGCGTGCCTTAAGGATGCGTAGCACCTGCTGGTTGGCGCGCTCTACCATCCCATTGGATTGCGGGTGGTGAGCCGTGGTAATATGGATCTTGAACCCCATCTCATCTGCGATGCGCTTGAAGAGTTGGTTCTTGAACTCTGGTCCTCCGTCGGATTGGAGAACCTCAGGGCACCCGAAGCGCAATATCCAGTTGTTGACGAGGGCGTCTGCTGCTGCCGCGCCGGTGGTATTCGAAGACGCGACTAGCTCCGTCCACCGACTGCACATGTCGATCATGACTGTAATGTAAGCTTTGCCGTCGACGGCTGGGAACGGCCCCATCGTGTCGACTGCCACCCTACGAAATGGGCGATCTACGGCTGTGTGTAATCCTGCTGGGCTGTCAACCGGGAGGCGTCTAATCACCTGGCACACCGGGCAGTTTTCGATGACCTTGTTGACCGTCTCACGCGACACTGACTTGCCTTGGTCTTTGAGTCGTTCAGTTACAACGCGTCGTGATAAGTGGGCCCCAGCGGTGAGGTGCTCTGCTTCGACGTCGCCTTCTGATGCAGGCTGTATGACGTACACTCGCGATAAGCCGTCAGCCCCACCGTTATCGAGGCCGGCTACGTGCTTGACGTCGAAGTCCATGTCGGACATCGCCTCCGCCCATCTGCGGACCTTGGCGTTAGTCGACTTGTACATGTAAATTAGGTTGCGATGGTCAGTGAGCAGGGTAAACTTCCCCCAGGAGAGGTACTTGTTCCACCGCTTGATAGCAGCTACGATGGCGAATGCTTCCTTCTCACCGACGGACCACCGCGATTGCACTTGTTCGAAGGCCTTGCTCATAAAGCAGACGGGTTGACCTTCTTGCAACAGCACCGCGCCATAACCTACTCCTGATGCATCGGTCATGATGGTGTGCTCCTTGGACGCATCGAAGATGGCGAGTGCTTCTGCTTGGGCGAGCAGTGTCTTGACTTTGCGTAATGCTTGCTCTTGCTCGTCGCCTCCCAGCGGGATCTTGGCGGCCATCGCTTGTGTCAAGGGGTGAACGACTTCTGCGAACCCGGGGACGTGGTCCCGGAAGTAGTTGAGGAACCCGACGAGCGCTTGCATTCCTTTGACTGACTTGGGCATTTCGAGATCGAGGATGTCTTGAATGCGGTCTGCTGCGATGCGTTGACAACCATGGGATATGACCCTGCCCAGGAACTCGACCTCGGCCCTCGAAAACTGGCATTTGTCACGGTTGAGCTGTAACTTGACCTGTCGGGTGCGCTGCAGAACGCTCTCGAGGTTTCTGAGGTAGTATTCCTCGTCTTCCCCGAAGACGGTGATATCGTCGATATATATGTAACACGCGTGACCGACCAGTTCGGCGAACGCTGACTCCATGGCGCGCTGGAAGTGGGCACCCGCGTTCCTCAGCCCGAACGGCATTCTGGTATATTGGTATTGACCGAGGATGGTAGTGAATGCGGTGTACTTCCTGCAGCGTTTGGTCAGCTCGACCTGGTGATACCCAGATGACAGATCTAATGTGGCGAAGATCTTCTTGTTCGGTAGTTGGGCGATCACCTCGTCGATCATCGGAATCGGGTAGTCGAAGGTGGGGGTGATCTCATTGATCTGCCGGAAATCCACCACGAAGCGCGACTTCCCGCCCTTCTTCGGCACCGTCATGGCTGGGGATGCGTATGGAGAGTTGCTCTTCTCAATAAAACCCTTAAGGGACAGCTCGTCAATGTGCTCCCGTATAATGTCTACCTTGGCTGGCGGGACGAAGTATGGTCTAGCGTTGACTACACGGTCTTCGCGCAGTATGAGGTCGTAAGGCTCAAGGCGGCTAGGTTCGCTCCGGTCCTCGAACACGTCGCTGTAACGTCTTATGAGCTTGGCTTGTCGGTCGACGCTGGTCTGTGACATGGTGAAGAGTGGAGCCTGGTACTTGTACACGTCTGGAATCTCGACCTCGTCATCGTCACGCTCGTCGGCGTATGCCTGGGGAAGGATTCCCAACGACACCATGTCGGGGTAGCCGATAATCATGTCGAATTCCGTGTCGAGGAGCAGCATACGTGGCTTGTAGCTGCACGCCTTGGGCGTAAACGCCGAAGGTAACAGTCTCACGTCCCCCTCGACTGCGCCTTGTGCATGGAGGATCCCCTTGTTGGCGGTACGTATCGGAATAATCTCAGAGCTAACTCTGGGCAGCTTGGACGCCCACGTGCTCTTAATAACGGTGACTCCGGCGCCTGAATCAAGGAGAGCGGAGAGACTATGGCCATTGATCTGGACTTTGATCAGCGGCACGGACGACTTGTACTCAGTCTTCCCAGTAGACTGAGATGACTCGTTCTTAGACTTGTCGGAACTCAAAACACACAAACACTTGGAGGATTTACAGTAATCCTCCAGGTGGCCGAGACGGCCACACTTCTTGCAGGTGTGTTTGGCCTTCTTGCACTTAAACACGGAATGGCCTCTTCCCCCGCAGTTGTAGCAGGTGTAACCCGAGTAGTCTTTTGCGGGCCTCTCCTTTTTGATCGTCTTGGGCTTGAGATCCTTCTCAGAGGAGGGCTTCTTCGGGGTGAAGGGAGCGTCGTGTCTGCGCTCTTGACGAGATGAGGCGGTTTGACGAGAGGGAGCGTCCTCGAACGCGCTCAGCAGGTTGCGCGACTCTTGGACTTCACGTGCTAGGGCTAGGACCGCGGGCATGGCCTTCTCCAGAGGCTGATCCTCGATGAGCTCTTGAATGCGGTACATGGCCTTGGGGTTACTCTTGAAGGCACGAGTATACGTCTCTTTGAGGTTGTCCTCGTTGAGCGACTTCCCATCGAAGAGGGACAGGAGGAGGGTGAACTTCCGGTTGATACGTGCTACCTGCACCGTGTCGAAACTGTTGGCGCGCAGGCGGAAGAGCTGGAGGCGTGAAGTCTTCGCGCGCGGTTGAAGGGCTTGGCCGAGCCGCTTGAGGGTCCTTTGATCCTTGAGATCGCGAATGTTCTTCTTTGAGGCTATAAGAGGGGTATGCTCGTCGCTATCGTCAGGATCAGTGTCCAGAATGGTCGTAATGAGGTCTTGAACCGCGCTATCGATGAGGTCGGTGATATCTCGATGGCCTCCATAGACCCGATAGTCTCGGAAGGCCTCGGCGAATGCGATCAGTGCCTCTACTGAAGGAATTGTTAGTAGAGGCGGGATTAAGCGTTTCTTATCGTTCATGGAAGGAATTTCTAGAAATGTAGTCCGTTTAGGACAAGAACACTTTATGAGGAAAAAAGACGACACCAAAAGTGTCGACAGAAACCTGAAGACTATGTAAATAATGTTACTATGTAAATATTGGGTAAGACCCACGACAAGCCATAGGCACCTGCCAATAGCCTGAGGTCAGGTCCAGGGCGGCAAATCGGTAAGGTAAGGTAAGGTTTCCTATTCCATGGGGTCTTGGACAATGATGGTCCCAGACATCTGGGTCATACTGTTAAAAACGGGGTTTCGATGCCTGAGGAAGTCGTGAGGAAGTGAAAATGGCGATATCCGAAACTAAAACCCCTGAAGCCGATTTAAATACTACAGCAGGTGCTTTATAGATGAATAACGCATATCTTACATCTTTGTCGAGCATTGCTTTGCTCATCGGCGAGTAATCCGTGAAACGCATTTTATGTAGTTGGTGAAAAGTGGTCGTCATGACAAGCTGAGCTATAAGCAAGTTCAGTACTACTGGCTATACATCCTCTCTTGGTTTCAGCTCTCAGCAATGTCAGTCGCTGGGTTCTATTGATTGAATCACACGATCTCGGGATTGGTGTAGTGCTAACACTAACTGAGCATACTAGGGTGCTATATGACCTTCATGCAGCACCCGACTATGTTCGGTTAGTATTAGCACTTCATCAATCTTGAGATATAAAAGATGTGGTACCATATCTCGTCGATGACAACATTGCAGAACATTTCGCCAACAGTAGATGTGTATCATAGCCTATAAGGGCTAATGGTATGCTTCATCTTTATCGACGCCGTCGAAGGTGCCCAAAGACGTTGTGAAAGGGAAGCTTTTTCAAATCCTCATCTGTGGAAAACTGAACTCCTCAGTGGCGGTGATCATGGCACAGCGGGTCGAAGAGAGCCCTCTCGCTGTGATGTTGCTCAGCTGGGTTGGGGGTGTGGGACCGATGCTCTCAACTATCGAAGCTTGTATGAATCAACGTAATTTACTTACTTGAAGTTCTTGCCCTCAAGAACCTCGCCGTACTGGCCGCCGAAGTTGTTGGCAGACTCCCAAGCGAAGACGTCCTCGATGAAGGCCTTGTCCTCCGGCTTGGTGTGGTCGAGCTTCTCGAAAGTGTAGTTCTCAGCATCAGCGATCTCGCAGTCGGAGCCGGGGGTGAAGGCCTCGAGGAGCTCAGTGCCGCGGGTCATCCAGACGCCGAACATGTCGAGGTGGTCCTCCTTGAGGTCCTTGGTGACTGTGTAAGAAACGATGGGCCGTTGTGAAATGATCTCACAATCGTTCGTAACAAACTGTTGAAGCTACCGAAAGCAACCTTGCGGATGGGGTCGCAGCGCTGGATGAAGCCAGAGCAGAGGTTGGCAGTCATGAAGCCGACCTTGAGCTCGTCCTGGTACTTGTAGGTGCACTTCCAGAAGGAGTAGTCAGCGGCGTCAAGGTTCTCCCAGAGCCACTTCATGGCGTCGGGGGTGTCGTTGTTGGAGTACTGGCGCTTCCACTCATCCATGGGGAACTTGGGGGCGGGGAGGGCAGCGAGGGGGTCCTCCTTCTTCTCAGCCTTCTTGGGCTCAGCGGGCTTCTCCTCCTTCTTGGCAGCGGGCTTCTTGGCCTCCTTCTTGGGGGTCTCCTTCTTAGGGGGCTGGGGGGCCTTCTCGCACAGGACGGGGGCGCCGTAAACCTCGACGTAAGCGGGGAGCTCGGACATCATCTTGAAGTGGCGGACGACAGCGGGGTACTGGTCGCGGAGCTTCTTCTCCATGAGGTGGCGGAAGTAGACATCGAGGATGGCAACGAGGGCAAAGTCAGCGAGGGTGAGGCGCTGGCCGGCCATGAAGGTGTTCTTCTCGAGGTGGGCCTCAAGAACCTTGAAGTAGGCGAGAGAGTCGTTTTTGGCGTTGTTGACGAGGAGGCCGTTGAAGGGAGCGTAGCCGATCATCGGAGCGAGCCAGGGCCACATCTTGGTCTCGAGGTCGGTGGAGATGGAGAACATCCACTGGCGAACCTGGCCGCGGGCAACGAAGCAGGAGCCGAGGAGGTTGAGGGCGGGAGCCATCTCAGCGAGAGCGATGGCGATGTTGTCGGACTCGAAGAGAGCGGCACCGTTGTCAAGAACAAGAACGGGGATCTTGCCGAGAGGGTTAAGCTTGAGGTGCTCCTCAGACTGGATAAGCGATTGGGGACCGCATAAGAGCGGGCATATGACAAACCTTGATCTGCTTCATGTCGGCGATGTACTCGACATCGAGGGCGACGCCGCAGTGCTTAGCAACGAGCTCGGCGTACTTGCCGAAAGGAGACTGCTTGCCAGTGATGAGCTTAGCCATGATTCTCGTGTATCGAACCGAAAAAATGTTGCATGAAAAAAGAAAAAAACACGGCGAGACTCGCGGTAGGCTAGAGCCATCTACCTTGCCGTATAGACAGCGATGGGCTGAAAAATCTAGTTTACGGAGTCGCCATGTGTTGTAGCCGTCATCCAGCAACGACTCACATGTTGCTCTCTATGAACTTCAGATTATCCGCCACAGCGCACATGTTGGCGTGGGTTGTGCGGATGAAGGACTTGACGTCCCCAAGCTCTGCCACTGAGGTGTTGAATGACTCGATGAGGGAAAGGAAGGCCTGTGACTGCTTGTTGATGGTCATGTGGCGCGCCTGGATCTGCTTAACGAGCTGCTGAATCTGTCTCTGGTTGCTAAAGAGTGTGTTGATGTCCTTGTTCGTCTCTCCGACGAGTTCTTTCGCATATTGGTCTACGTTCTTCAGCGCCGCCATCCCGAGGGACTCTGTCATTGAATGAAGCGCTTTGGCCTTACTGGCGTGTTGTTCAAGGCGTTGTTGGAAAATTGATGACATTTGTTCTCTCATCGTGTCTGTTGTGAGCATTAAACTGCATTTCCGAATTCGGTGTCAATTCAGACAACAGAAGCTTCTCCAGTCGAAAGAACCAAGACCACCGGCCAGCCCCAGCGTACGTGCAACTTGCTGAGGCAAGACCTCTCATCAGTCATCCACCGCGACGCTAGTATTTACAGCGGTTACATCTGCATCCGCAGCCACTTGAGGATGGCCTCCGTGCCTTGGGTGATTATCGCCTGCCGCAGCCGTCTCAGGATGTTGCCCTCGACCTGGAACTGCGTCAGCGGGCATCGCCCCATCACCGGTGGTATCGTCGACATGTCATTGTTCGCGATGTCGAGCACTTGCAGCCCAACCTTGACAAATGACTCGCCGAGCTCAGTCGGGAAGTCTGCAATGTGGTTGTTGGCGACAATGAGGGTTTCCAGCCTGGGGGGCACGCCGCGGGCCTCGAATGGGAATGTTTTGAGGGCGTTGTAGGACATGTCGAGGTGTCGGAGGGGCAGGCGGGCGAAGACGGTCTCGGGTACGGAATAGTTCGAGATCTTATTGACGGAAAGATCCAAGTGCTCCAGATTCCGGCACTGTGCCAGAGTTTCCGGCACGGCGGTCAGTCGGTTCTTACGCAGGACAACCGTCTTGAGCGTCGCGATGCGGTGCAGCGCAGGCATCTCCGTGAGCTTGTTATCGCCCAACTCGAGCGTCTGCAGGGACGGGAACAGCTCTGCCAGCAGCTCGTCGTCGATGGACTCGAGCCCGCATCCGTTGGCAATGACTGCGGTGACTCCGTCGAGGTCGGCCCGACCCCGCATGGACCGTTGGGGGAACACAGTCGGCCCGGGGGAGACCACGAGACGGCCGGAGGCCCCCAGAGTCTCGGCATGAACGGCGGCCTGGGGCTCGTCGTCCTCTACGTCCATACGGGTGCGGAGGAGATCGAGGACTGCCACAGCGCCCTTCTGGAGGACTGCGTGCTTCAGATCCTTGAGCTGGTTGCCCTCGGCGCTGAGCCGTACCAGAGTGCCCTGCAGCAGGCCGAGGCGGGGCGGGAGGGAGCGGAGGCTGTTGTTGTGAACGTCCAGTGTGGTAAGTGATGACAACCGGTCAATGTCGTCAGGTAAGGACTCGATACTGTTGTCTGACACCACAAGCACGCTCAGTTTCCGGCACTCAAGCAAACTTTCCGGCAATCCGGAAAGCTGGTTGTTCCCCATCCGGAGCTCTGTGAGTGCCTCCGGCATTGCGGGCACAAATCTGATACTATTGTGCTCCGCTTCAACAGTGTGCAGTTTAGTGCACTGACCGAGGAAGTCGGGCAAGGCCATGAGTCTGTTGAAGGAGAGGTTGATTGTCTCGAGCGACGGGATGGGTTTCATCTCGGAGAGATCATCGAGCATGTTGTGTGACAGGTCGAGGTGGATCAAGTTTGTCCACAACGCGCCTGTGCCTGGGGGAACGCGTGCCAGACGGTTGTTGGAGACATCGAGCGATGCCAGGGCGAGGCAGCGTGTGATGGACGAGGGCAGGGCGGCCAGGCTGTTGCGGGATAGCGTCAGCAGGGCAAGGACGGGCAGCCTGTCGAGGACGTCAGGGAGGTCCGTCAGACGATTCCCGTCCAGCTTGAGGGCACGGAGCTCGGCAAGAGCCTCCACAGCCTTGGGGAAGGACAGCAGCATGTTGTTGGACAGATCGAGGACGGAGAGCTCGAGCCAGCGAGAGATGTCGTCGGTGAGCTCCACGAGCTTATTGTCACGGGCGATGATCTTGGTTATTCCGACAAGTTCAAACCACTTCTCTCCGAAATCCTCTTCGTTGATGTTGTAGACAAATGGAGGGAGGTCGATCAGGTCGCAGTTGCTGATAATGAGCTCGCCACTGTGCCGTGCTCGCTTGCAAGCACCTTCAACACGTGCGGAAGGATCTGGTGCAAAGATTTGTACGCCTGTGCCGATCGCACCGCCACCAAAGCGTCCTCTATTCATCGTTTCAGGATCTTGATTGATTTATGCAATGTGTGCACTTTAAAGCGTGCAGAGAGAGCCGCTGCCAGGTACGGACTGCTACCGCGGCCATCTATTCAGGCAACTAGTCACCTCATGCCGCGCGGGCGCGGGTTTGGTGCTGTTTGCTTGATGGCCGCGGTAGCAGCCCCTACCGAGCAGTGGAAGACTTTTGTTAAAGATGGTGTTGCTGTCCTGGGTGGGAGATTTTATTCTTAACGAGACGTTTATGTGCTCCAGATGTAAATCGAAGGATTTTCAGCAATGACCTTGCCCTTCCCTACTTCTCGCCATCTTATCGCATACCGGCCAGACCTCAGGGTCTGCTCGACACCCGCATCAGCCATAGTAGCGTCCAGACGGACCTCAGCTGGTCCGATCTGGTGATCTCCCAGCCCAGCCGTCAGGATCGGATAGAATAAAGGCTAGCGGTCTCGGCATTCTCCATCTCGCTGCCCAACATGGCGCCCATGGCGATCTGCTTCCACCGGGCCCCCTCCTCGCCCAGCTTGGCGTCGAGCTCGGTCAGCTGGGTGTTCAAGGCGTCGCTCTGCTCCCTGGACTGCAGCAAGTCCTTGCATGCGACTTCTACGTCGAGAGAGAGAGTTCAGCTGGGCCCGGCGCTCGTCCACCATGGCCTCGAGCTGCTTGGAGAGCTCACTGTAGACAGCATCGAACTCGGCGGTTTGGAGCTCACCGTTCCTTCACAAGACTGCTAATACGCTGTCTACGGGCGATTGAAGCGGATGCGCCTGGAGAATGGAACGCCTGGCCGATTATATTGGTCTTCATGCGTGTCAGAGACGGCTGGCGCCTTCACAGTGTAGCCTGCGACATCGATGACTTCAAGGAAGATTTTCGCTGTAAGATTGTTCGACCCCAATCTTCGGAGAAGATTTGGTCGCAATCGAATCGGGCAGAGTCGAGGCGAGTCGTTCACGCCGCTGAACGCACCAAGTACCAGTCCTATTTTAATGGAAGAGACAAGGCAGGTTATCATCGCCCAAGGTGGGCTAGATGCGGACGAGCTGCGGGCGATGCAGCTCGACGAGAACGAGAGGGGCGCATGGCATGAGACGGAGGCCCCGTACGAGGTGCCCGACGTCGTGGGGCTCGTGGACCGAGGGGAGCACTGGGTAATGCTACACTTGCTCCACGCCGTCGACGCGGTGAGGGAGGCGGACCGGCCGAAGGCCTTCGCTTGTCTGCGCGACGAGTACCTCCAGCTGTGCCGCGCCAGCAGGGGCGCCGCGCTGAGAAACCATGACCTATATGAGCTGCGGAACCGCCTGATCCGCAAGGCGGGGTTCCCGGCGACCACGGCACCGAAGGTGCCCACCCGATTCACGGCAGTCTTCCGCGCGAGCAGCAGCGGCGGGGGCGGCCGGGGTGGCAGAGGCCGTGGTGGCGGTGCACCAGCCGGCGGCCAGGCTGAGGTAAACGGCCAGGCATACCCTTCGATCATTATTGCGGAGAACGCCGAAGTGCCCACGGAGAACGAGGCCTTCGAGGAACGACAGGAACCACAGTCCGAGGATGAGGCAGTTGTGGAGAGCGCTGAAGCGCCCACAACCGGAGACGAAGCCAGCGACGAAGAGAAGGACGACGACGATGGGGGAGTGCCGAGCGAGATGGCTAGCACCGAGGCGCCCATAGCTGCGGACGCGGACAACGAAGAGCGCGACGGCCGCACGAAGGAGTTGCGTGAAGATCCTTCATCGTCTGCAAAACCCACCGAGACCATCGCGGACCAGACGGAAGACGGCGCCTCGCGGTGGGACATAAGGCAGGAGGCCCTCCCGCTGATAGGGGAGGCAATCCAACGACGATGGCTCGGCACGATGCCGCCGGAGCGCATCGAGCGGCTCAGGGCCATTCTGCGCGAGGCCGGCGAGTGGGCCCTTCGCCCCGACCAACCTCAACCCGGACATACTGGAGGCGATGGGGGCCCCTCAGCGGGTGGCTGACTGGGCGACGACCGGGGTGGAGATACCGTGGGCGGGAACCCCGCCGCCCCACGACAGCGAGGACTCGCGCGCCATGGTTCGAGAGGCGGACATGGCAGCGGCAGAGGAGACCATGGACGGTCTAGCCCGGGACGGCATCATCGAAGAGGCAGGAGTGGATGATGTAGCATGTACGATGCCGGTCCATCTTTTCTGGAAGGACGACTCCGACCACAGCCGCGGGATGCGGGTGGTCACGGACGCGATTTTCGCCAACACGTACATGCAGCGGTGCCCGTTCACCTACGAGCTTCTACCCCCGCAGCTGGCGGCAGCAATGGGCGCCGTGGGCACCACCGACCTTGACCGTGGATTCTTCCAGGTCGCCCTCTGTGAGCAGGACAGGCAGTACTTCGGAGTGCGATGGGGCCACAAGCTCTACCGCTTCGCAGTGATGACGATGGGCGCGGCAACCTCGCCCGAGATCTTCACGGCCCTGGCGCAGCCGGCAGTGAACCTCCTACGCGCCATCGGTGTGGAGGTGGACCATCTCATCGATGACTTCGCGGCTCAGGACATGGAGCTGCTTCTGGGGGCATTGAAGCTGGCGGGTTGGGCGGCCAGCAGCCGGAAGACGGTCACCCCGGCCACCGAGTGGAAGTTCCGCGGACTCATGTGGCGCCAGGACGGGGTGCGCCTGCCGGAAGACAAACAGAAGTGGCTCCTGGGGGAGATCGCCGCCGTTACCAGACTGAAGCAGATGACCATCAGGCGCGCGCAGAAACTCGTGGGCAAAGCCCAATACGCAGCCTGGGCAATCCCGAAGATACGCCGGCGTCTGACGCCTCTATACGACGCGTTGAGAGCGGCCCTGCGATTCGAGGCGGCTAACCCGGGAAAGAAGGCCTGGGTATTCGTGACGCCCTACCTAGCCAAGGCGCTGAGAGCAGCTGGAGCAGAGGTCGAGACGAACGACTTGCGCGACATCGGTCGGATAGAACTGGGGCTAGTCATGGCGACGGACGCATGCTCGACCCAGGAGGGGGCCATCATCACGACGGGAGACCAGGCCGGCAGAACCTCGCAGCGGGAGTCTCGCGGCCTGTACTCGATCGCATATAAGGAGATCAGGGCAGTGGAGCTAGGATTGAAGACGTTCAAATCCCCGGCGGACTCGGCGGTCGTGGTGTACATCGATAACACGAACGCGTACTACCTCCTGCGCGGCAGCGAGACGAAGTCAACCCAGCTGAGGCAGGCGTGTGAAGCGATCTGGGAGCTCACGGACGAAGCGAACATCGAGCTCATCGTGAGGTGGGTGCCGACGGGCGCTAACATTGCGGACATCATCTCCAGACAGGCGGTTGAGAGCGTCGACGTGGGCGAGGAGCTCAAGGCGTGGAGGCCGGCGACCACGGGCACGGTGGATTGCGCGCGGGGCGCTCTGTGGTCGACCCAACAGCCGCATCTGCTGCCGGAGGTCTCGCCGCCGGTGGAAGCGAGGGGAAAGGAGTCCCACTTCCAGGGCAGAGGGAAGGCACTGAGAGAGCTGATCATGGTGCGAGCCGACCAAGGGGACCCCATCCAGACGGGCGACGTGGTCAACCTAACGGAGAGGCGGTGGGGCGACCTAGAGCCTACGGGCCCCGACGAGAGAGCGGCGGCGGCGGGGGTGACGGAGCAGTACGGGTAGCCCGCCGCCCAGTCCTACAAGTGGGACGGCGCGCGCTGGGCACTGACGCTGGGAGGCGCGGTGGAGGGACCTCATGGCAGACTTCCTGACAAAACCATCCGGAGCACGGCCCAAGAGAGTGTCTGGGTTCGCACCACGCGACGCATTCCTGCCAGCATGGTGGGGAAGGGCGCGCCGAGGGGAGGCAACCCTGACGGTCGAGGAAGATGGCGACTGGATCAAAGTCACGCTGGAGGACCGGGATGCGGAACAAAGCGAGCTGGAAGGAGCAACAGAGCCGCAGGAGGGTAGAGGAGATGAAGAGCAGACCGACGGGCCAGGCACCGGGCGGGATGGGGAGCCAGCCGCCGAGAGCACGGCGGAGCTAGCTGAAGCCGCCATACCACCAGCCCAGATGGTCAACGCATCAGCACAGACAACAAGACGGAAGACCTCTGAGGACACCCGGCTGCCCTCCGGCGCAGCAGAGCGAGCCTACCAGGCGTTGATGCGGGCAGCGGGCAGTGAACTCGCGCCGGCAGTTCAGGATTGGCTGGCGAGCAGCCGAGCAGCCTCCACGAAGTCGACGAAGGCCTACATCTGGCGGGCATACGTGACATTCGTCGAGAACCGCGGCCGCTTGGTCGACGGCAAAATCCCCAAGGACCACACGCTCCTCGTCGAGTTCGTGCATGAAGGAGTAACTCGAGGCATGGCAGCGGCGACGTTGCGTAGCCGAATCTCGGCCGCGGCCGACATTGCGCTCATACAGGGCATCGACCTGAGCAACGGCATTGCGGCCACTGAATGGCGCTTGATGAGGGACGCAGTGTCTAAGATGGCGAAGGAAGAGAGACGGGAACGAGAAGTAAGCGGTATAGAGAGCGGCGCAGCCACGCTGACGGAGTGAGAGTATGCAGCGCTCTGCAGGGCGGAGATCGGCCCCACATGGACCATTGCGGAGCGAAACAAGGCCCTTGCGGTCCTCCAGGTTTGCACCGGAGCGCGCGCCAACGAGCTGAACGTCATGGCACACCATTGGCGGCGGAATGAGGACGGGAGCGTCATACTGACCCTGACGAAGTCGAAGAGCAAGAAGTCGCCGGCAGGAACCCAGGTCAAGCAACTCACGAGAGAACAGTGGGATTCCCCGCTGGGGCGTAAGTTGCAAGCCTACCACGCCATCTGGAAGGCGCGGTGGCCGACGGCGGAATACATCTTCCCATCCAAAGAGGGGAAGGCACTGAACGACTCATCCCTCGTCACCGCAACCACAGCGGGTCTGAGGTGCATGGGCATCAAGACGACGTCGCACGGCATGCGCAAGTACGCGGCGAAGGCAGCGCTTCTGGCGACGGGAGACATAGCGGAGGTGAGGAAGGTGATCGGACATGTAGAAGGATCCAGGGCGACTGAGGTGTACATACGTGGTGGCGCGACGGACAGAGTCTCTGGGATGACGGGGCTGACCGCGGGGAGCGGGACTGCCCCTGAGTCCACCGCACCACTAAACGTACCCTCTGACTCCACCGATCTGATTGATAAGCTTGGCTTCCGAGGAAGCTCAGTGTAGCGTTTAGACTAAGACTTGAGGGTAGAACCTCCTGTAGTGGTGAAAATGGTCTGAACTACTCATAAATAGATTCAACACTACCCCTCCTCACTCTCCCTCCCTCCACGCGCCTGATTAATCAGTTGATGACTTCGCGGACACAATGCGACAATGTTCTCGGTGAGCTTGCGCAAACATCTCGTGCGCCTCCATGTACTTCAGAACCACCAGGTTGTCCTTCATATCGTCGTCTGATGTCGTCCTCCACGTGTCGTCGCTCGGTTCGTATCCAAGCCATCTGATTCTGACTTGCACGGTCTTCTGAGGGTCCTTCAATAGACGCCAGTCTCTGATCTCCTTGATATACGTCTGTTGTCTGTCTTTTGCGCATTCTGCCTTTGCTGTTTCCTCTGTCCACTCTCCTTCTGCGACCTTGAGATGCGAGACATGCTTGGTATAGGACTTGTTGGTCTCTGGGTCGCGTACTATGAACGCGTTCCGCTTCTTCGGGGCTCTCTTCGTCACTCTGAGCGGTCCTCTCCACTTCAGCTCGTACTTCTGTCGCATCTCTGAGTCGCGGTCCACGTAGACCAACGTACCGGCCGATACCTTCGTCTGTTTCCTCGTCTCGCCGTGTCTCGTCTGTGCTTCTCTTGTCTTGGCTTGGTGTTCGTCTGCTACCTTTTGCCGTTCCTCTCGTCTGCGTTGCTCGTTGGCGAGCATCCGGTCGATTACCCCTACGTCTGATCGTCTGGTCAGGGGCTCTCCCATCGTCGGTCTCTTCATATCGTGGCCTACCAGCTTCCAGGGCGACGTCCCAGTCGCGCTAGTCCGTGCTCTGTTGATCATCGTCTGGATCATGGGGATGAGCTGTGCCCACTGCGTCGTCTGCCGGTCGAACATCTCTGTCCTCAGGTGCCGGTTCACCTCTCTGTTGCGCCGCTCTACGATGCCATTGTCTTCGTGGTGATATGGCGTCGTGACCGTCAGACTGCTGTTCACCTCTCAAGCGAAGGTTCGGAACTCCTGTGAGTCGAACTGGCGGCCTCCGTCGCTGACCCAGTCCATTGGTGCTGGGAACTGGGTGAGGTAATGCGCCTGTATTGCCGCCACGGTCTCTCTCGTCTTCAAGGTCCGCAAGGGGACTAGTGTCGTCCATCTCGTGGTCTCTTCGACCATGGTCAAGATGTACTTGAAGTCGCCGTCGGGTCGACCCATCACGATTGAGTCTAAGAAGACGCGAGCGTACGGCTCTGGGGCTGGCGTGCGGGTTTCTTCTCTATACTCTGCTGGGCCGGTCTTTCCCTCCTTCTGACACGTGTGGCAGTCCGCGATCATCTGTCTCACGTCTTGCTCTGCCGATGGCCATCCGAGACCCCGTTGCTCGAGCTGCCAGACTGTCTGGCTCACTCCGAAGTGTCCGATATCCTTGCCGTGGACTTCAGCGAAGCGAGCCTTCTTCTATTCTGCGGGGATCTCCTGCTGTCTGTGCTCATCCGGTCCATCGGCCGAGTTGTGACGCGGTCCTCGCTCTCCTCCCGCAGTTTATGTAAACGTTCAACCTTCAGCACAGTGATCACTCCTGGTTTATAATGTTGAACCCTCAACAGCCAACGCTAAGTCAATTCACCCTTGAAGAAGCACGGCAATTCTCAAGACACTTCCGCTTCTTCAAAACCCGAAAGAAAGAAAGAAATTTATGGTGCTTGGATTCTGACCCCGGACTGAGCTTGTTTCCCGTTGTCTTGGAGCTGAGTGCCCCGGGGTACTGCCTATTTCCCGTGGCAAACTGGTCAGCAGCGTTTGCCTTGGGCTTTCGGTGCTACTGTCTCCGCGGAAAGCCGATTCCAATCGCCCCAGAGGCCCTGCGGCCATCTCCGTGCAAATATGCTTTCCTGTCTCCCTGAAAGTCCGGCAACTATCCGGGGAGCCTGGGGGTCTGTCCTCGGGGCATTGACAGGCAGGATCGTCCTGCAGAACCTTGACTATGACACTCCTTGCTTCCCCTGCAGTCCTTGTAGAGCCGTTCAGCCACGGCACCCTCTCGTCTGTCCGGTTCCCCAATTCCATGCCCCCTCGACTCTGTTAAGAAGCCTACCCGAAGGCGGGGAAAGTGACTAAGTCCATGCTGTCTACCCCGGTTAGGTGGCGTGGGTCAGCGGCAGCCCCAGGCACTAGGCCTGGTTGTCCTGTTACCCCTTACAACATTTCGCTTGCACTACATGTCCTTGGTTTCCCATGTCGTTAACAAGGGCGGCAGGGGCACCTGTGCCCCTCCGACCCCCGTGGCCAGTCCCTGCAGTTTCCTTGGGGTCCCAACGAGTGGTGCAACCATATGAATATGGATTTCCTTGACCTTATCCTTGCTCTGTCCTTGTTGCATGTCCTTTCTTTCTTATTTCTGGTCTGTCCTTCCTGTTATTTCCTTGCAGTCGTTCCTTCCCTTGCTTTGGTTCCTGGCTACCGGGATACGTGGGGCCTTTCCTCACTGATCCCAGGAGCTTAGCACCAGCGAGGGTGGTCCATGGCTGATTCCTTGTCCATCCCTTCCCGGTCCTGGAGTCAGGGGTTCATGACATGCTTCTATTCCACCTTGAAGCTGTTGTAAACCTTTGCCAGTTCCCGTAGTCCTGCCGTGAGGCCTTCCCAAATGTCCTCCGAGCCCCATATTATTAGTTGCTGTAATTCTAGGATGGGTCTTTCCTGGTACCATTCGCCCTGGGGGCCCTGCCTTACTTCCAAGTCCTTAGTTTTGTGCTTCGCTGCTGTCCACAGCTTTGTCCAAGCTTCTCCCCTGTCTACTGCCGGGCATTCACAGATTATGTGCGCTGCCGATCCTAGCCTCTGGCCCTCTGCCCACTCCCCTGATCATTTCCTGCTTCCTTGCTGGTCCTGGCTTTTCCCTAATGATCCTGTAGAACAGGCTCACCTCCGACTCCTCCGAGCATAGGGGGCATAGTCTGCTAATTTCTCTCTTCAGGTCAGCGCCTTGGGCCAGCTCTGTGATGGCTCTCATAGGGCCCTCCCCTCTCTCTGCCGACGATGGGGATGGGCTGACATTGGCTGCAATGGATACAATTCTCTTCCATTCCGCCCTGCTTTGCCCCTTCCCAGCCTTTCGGTCTACCGTAGGCTTACCTTGCAGACACTTGCTTAATTTCCTTGTCCCCATGATTTCCATTAGTCCTAGTGCCGTACGGCTTTTGCACCGCTTCATCCACCCCCTCCTGATCGTTTCCATGCCATAATCCAGTAGCGCTGGTTTAGGGGCTCCCTCTCTGGTGCCCTCCAGTAGATGCTGCACTCTCTCCCTAGCTTCCCACATAACCGTGCCCCGCCCCCATTCTCTGTTTCTGACTGGTATATCCTGGTCCCTGTAGTTGACTATCCTTTTGACTGCCAGCCATTCCATGTGTGCCTGGAGGTCCACCCATCCATTCATCAGCCTCATGGCTGCGCCCCCTCCCGGTCCTGTTCCTGCCATGATTCCCTGCCAGTCATTCCAGATCCTTCTACCTCCCGGTGCGTTCCCCCACACCTCGACTCCGAAGAGGATCCTGGGCCATATATATATTTCCAGTAGTAGCCTGCTCGCTAGTGCTGGCATGTTTGCCCTGGTCCACCCTGCCCATCTCACCAGTCTCTTGTACCTTTCGCTCTGCTCCTGTTTCCGCCTTATGCAGGCCGACATAGGGTCCTTCCCACTTGCGATCCATAATCCCAGGTATCTCGCCTCCTTCTCTGGCAGTAGTGTTACCCCCTCGATCCTGACTAGGGCTGTTCTGTCCACGCTAATCATTACACTCTTCTGGGCGTTCACCCTCATTTCACGCTTCTTCAAAACCCACTTCACAACAAGCCAACATCACCCCAACGTCCTCCAGTGCCTCACTTCTAGCCAAATCGAGCACTTTCGCTTCACTTCAGGATGTGAGAGCCTGGAGACGGCATCGGACGACGAACTTTTGGACCTCATTAACCGATTATGTCGTCCCCGGACGTTAGCCGCAACCATCCGCGCCATTGACGCCCTTCAGCAAGACACGAAAGTCTCCACACTCGAAGGAGTCTCCAAACTCATCGCGGAGTTCCGCGAATGGCGCTCCCATGCCCAGAAGCTCCTCTCTGACACCGAAGACGCTGATGAAAGCGATTCAGAGAGTGACCCCGACATTCAGACCCTTAATGCCACACTTCAGAGCCAGAATGAGCGTCAGGACAACCCAGAACCCGAAAGCAAGAACCCGCCGCCCACTCAGACTCCGAGCGCCCACCGTGGTCTTGATAAGATCATTACGAAGCTCTTCTTCAAGGCCCTTCGCCCTAGATCTCTGTCCACCGCCGTCGAACGCGACTGGCAGCTGCAAGGCCGCCGCCACGGGTTCGAGAAGCTACTCTCAACGACCCGATCCAGGCTCATCGACGCCATCGACGCAAAGGAGGAGCACGGAGACATCATCGAGAATCTCTCAACGCTCTCCGTCAGCGCCCCCGTCACCAAGACGCCCGCCACTCGCCCGCCTAGAGGCCCTCCAGGCCCGTGCTCCTGCGGCAAGTGGCATTGGAAGTCTGACTGCCCTCAACGCACCCACAACACCAGAGTGGATGGTTCTTGGGTGAGGTCTCCAGTCCGAAATCCAAGCACTTGGGAACCTTGAACGGACCAAGGAACCGAGGGGATAGCTTCGCCACGCGCACAGCGGGCGTTAGCAGCACATAGTCCCCAACGTGGACATCCGGAACAGTATTCTCATCCTCTCCTCCCCTTCTGCGGAGGACGGACTCCTGGATGCTCCGAGCCTTCTCTCGGGCATGCTCAAGCCACTCGGCCAGCTCCTGCGTGTACTCATCCGCAGTATCCACGTCGATCAGCACCTCCGGCTGTATAGCTTCCAGGATCGTGCTCCGCGGGTTCCTGAACTCTCCGAAGGTAAGGGCGTGCGGCGATGTCCCAATCGCAGAGTGATAGCTGGTGTTGATCGTCTGCTGCACGTACGGCAAGCACTGAGGCCAGCGGCCATACGCGTCCCACTCCATGCACAGCTCCCGCAGGCGCCGTACCACCTTCTGGTTACGGCGCTCACACAGGCCGTTCCCTTCCAGGTGATAGGCGAACGTCGTGCGGTGTTCTATATCCAAGGGGCGCATGAGGAGGGCGAAGATCTCGTTGCAGAACTCCGTCCCTTGGTCGCTCAGCAGCTGACGAGGCGCGCCATAGCGCGCGATCCAGGCCGTGAGCAGGGCATCTGCGGCTGCTCTGGCGGTCTTCCTGGTGGACGGAACGATCTCGGTCCACCGAGTAAACTGGTCTACCATCACGAAGACGTACTTGGAGCCATCCTCGGCCTCCGGAGTAACCTTGACGGTGTCGATGCTGACTACCGTCGCCATCGTGGTCGCCACTGCCACCTTAAACTGCGGAGTGCCCTTCAGTTTCTGGCAAACGGGGCACTGGCGGATGTAGTCCGTCGTCTGGCGGTAGCATCCCTTCCAGGCGTAGCCGAGGTCCTTGATCCTCCTTATCGTCTCCTTGATCCCACCGTGGCCCATCATAGGCCCGTGAACTCTTGCGAGGATCCACTGCTTGTCCTCTTCTGTCAGTTGGTCCTGTTCAGCTCTAATGCGCACAGCTTCCACCCTGTGGTTCAATGGGTGTTGAACTTTTACTGAGGAGAAGACTCGACACAAAGGTGTCGAGGAGAAACTCCTTGACTATTAAATATAACGTAAATCTGTGTAACTTTGGGTAGGACCCACAGCCCTTGACATCAGCTCCTGGCGCTCCTGATCCAGCTCAGCGCGCTCCTCGTCTGTGAAGCTCGGTTCGTCGTCCTCACGGTCCTCCTGGTCCTCGCTGCCGTCTTCCGGCTGCGATTCCGTCTCGTCGTCGTACTCCGGCTCAAACACGTCGCCCTCATCGTCCATGTAGAGGAACGACGTGTCCTGCGCTAGAGGGTTCTTCGCATTGCGCCGGTGGCGCTCGACGGCGGCTACAAGTCGGCTTAACGTGTCGGCCACGTTGTTGGTCGCACCGTCTACGTGGACCACGTCGAAGTCAAATGCGCTGAGAAGCATCGCCCATCTCTCGATCTTGGGACTGGCGGACTCCTTGGTCCGAAAGCGCGTTAGGTTCTTGTGATCGGTCTCGACGATGAACCTCACGCCGCGTAGGAATCCCTCCCACTTCTTCAGGCCGTATACAATGGCCCAGGCCTCCTGTTCGCCTGTTGTCCAGCGGGACTCGGCAGGTGAGAAGGCCTTGCTGAAATAGGCCACTGGTCTCTCCTGGCCCTCGACGATGTTCAGCAGGGCTCCTCCGATGCCCTTGATGGACGCGTCGGTTCGGACCACGATGGGGTTGCTGTAGTCTATGAAGCGCAACAGTCCGGCTGTCTTAAGCGCCTCCTTGGTCGCCACGAACGCTTCTTCCTCCTCCTCGGTTTACTTGAACTTCGTCTTCGGGCTCGTCAGGGCCGACAGGGGTCGCGTGACCAGGGCTAAGTTCTTCACGAAGGGACGGTAGTACATGGCCATCCCCAAGAACGTTCTCAGGTCTCCCTGGTTCTTCGGCGTCGTGATATCCAGGATCGGCTGCAACCTCTTCTGGTCAAGGCGAACGCCCTCCGCCGAGATGATGTGGCCGAGGTACTCTATCTCCCTCAGACCGATCCGGCACTTCTTCCGATTGAGCTTGAGGCCCAACTCCTCGATGCGTGTCAGCACCATGTCCAGGTTCGTCCTGAACTCGTCCTCTGAAGCTCCGAACACCATGATATCGTCCTGGAAGACGACGCAGACCTTATAGAGGAGGTCGCAAATCGCGTCTTGCAGAACTGACTGGAAGAAGGCGGGTCCATTAGTGGGGCCAAATGGCATTCTTGTGAACTCGAATAGGCCATCGTGAGTCACGAACGCCGTCTTGGGCTCGTCGCCCTTGCGCATGCCGACCTGCCAGTACCCCGACTTCAGGTCGAGGGAGCCGAAGAACTCCTTCCCCTGCATGCACTGGAGGATTGCCTCGACTCGTTGTAGCGGCATGGCCATGCGCCGCGTGTTGTCGTTAAGAGCCCGGTAGTCGACGCACAGCCGGTGGGTCCCGTCCTTCTTCTTGACTAAGACTATACCGCTGGCGTACGGGCTGCGGCTCTTGCGAATGATGCCTTGACGAAGCATCTCCTTGACCTGATCGGACACCATGCTCCTGAGCGGGGGGCTGAGGAATCTCGGGGCATGGTGGTGGACCTTCTCCTCATCGATGAGGTCGATAGGGAACGGGCGCAAGCGGGCTGGTTCGGCAGGCAAGTCGTCGCCTCCGAACGCCTTTGGGTGAGCCGCCACTGTGGCCGCAAAGGCCGGGTGCACCAGTTCCTCCGACTCTTCGACGGTCTCATCCACCGTCGGGATGTCGTAAGCGGCCCCCTCAAGGGTCGCGACGGATCCGGGCTGGGGCGCCGTAATGTCGAACAACCCCACCCGATCAATGTCGGGGAACCCGACGAGGACGTGTCTCGTCCAGCTGGCGACCTTCGCCCGGGTACGGAACGAGATCGTTCTGTGAATGTACCCCGGGCGCGGGTGAATGGTCAGCCAGATGTCAACCTCCTCCGTTGAGGTGACTTCGCCACCATAGGTCTGTATGGTGTAGGGCTCGGCCAGGGGTGTCCTCAGAGTCCCCTCGGGGATCATCGACTCTGGGACCAGAGTCTCCGTGGACATAGAGTCCACCCCCACCCGGGTGAGCGGGACTCCCTCCCCGTAGCGCGTGACGGACATCCGGCCCGTGGTAATCAACAGATTATCGCGCGGTCTTGTTTCGTCCACGGCCTTTTCGTTGCCGATCGTTGCATGCACTGCGCCCCTTCGGTGTACTTTGCCGTCCTCTCCACGGTACCAACCGTCTAGAAGGGTCTTGGCGCTACAGTCGGCGCATCGGTGTCCTTCCTGGCCGCAAGCGAAGCACTTGCCGTCCATGCTCTTCGAGGATCCTCCCTTTCGAGCCGGTTTGCGCTCCTTCGCGAAAGATCTGTCTTTCTCCTGCTTGGTATCGGTTCCAGCTGGTCTGGCCGTGCCGGCATCTCGGTTTGACGACAGACCGTCCTTAGTCCGGGGCTGCTGCATGCCTAGGTCCTTGGCCTTGCGCAGCGTGTCCGCAGCCTCGTCGAAGATCTCCGCAACGGCTGCGAGGAAGTCTTCAACGCTCTCCGGATGCGGCTTCAGGTGCCGCTTCACCTGCCGTTGCAGGGAGCCTGCGGGTACCGTCCGCGTGAAGAGCTTGCACGTCTCCTGGGTGTCAGGCTGGTATTCGCCAAGTTGCGAGAACACCTGCAGGAACCTGACGACCTGATCGTTGAACGCGTCGTCCACATCCAGGTCCGCCCGCCACTTGACCGCAAGCAGGCGATCCTCGGCTGCCTCGACGGAGTGGGGTTGGACCAGCTTCTCGAGTACCGGTCGGGCTTTGGTGTCATCCAGTGCGTCCGACAGTTTCAGTTTGGCCCTGACCCGCAAGGCGTTACCCAGTCCGCCATCGAATTCAGCTAAGTCGAAAGACTATGTTCGGGGATGGATAAAAGGCCAACGGCCTGTCCCAGTAAACTGGTACAGCGCCCCCATCAGCTCAGAAGGAGCGGCCTCAGCTTCCTGTCCGCCAAACTCAAAGGTGCATTCATGGATCTCCGCCGGGCGCGAGTGGGAGCCACGCCCAACACAGAGACACTATAAGAGGATAATGAACAGAGATTTAACAGAGAAAGCAGGGAAAACCACAGAGAACACCGAGAAGCCGCGACCACTTTTGGTTTTTGGCATGTTCACGGTGAAGGAGGAGTGATCAAGCAGAGGCACAGAGACCAAAGATAGCCCTCATGCAGGCACTACCTGGAGTGAAGTCAGTCCTAAAATCCCGAGACCACCCAGCGAGAAAATCAGCGTGCATTTTTGGACAGTGCGCCATTTCGCCGTAACGCAGTTTACGGCCGAACCAGAGAAAAAGAAGAAAACTGAGACCCCTACACAGTTGCAGGAGCCGCACAAGGCCACGCTGACCGATTTTCAGGACGATACATTAGCCAACTTTTTTTCATGCAGGCGAAAATGGCAACGAAGAATCGCAGCAAAAGTATCAGAGAATTACAGAGAAACAAACAGTGACCGCAGATAACGAACATATTTATAGTAAGCAACCATATGACCAACATAGACCATCCGGGAAGCTTTCAGAGACAGTGCATCGACGAACATCCTGAGACCAAATGCAGATATGCCTCAAAGGTATGCAGAGACCAAAGCAAACAGCAACATACAAATACTAACAGCACCTCCAGCAGATTCAGCAGCGTGCATGGACCACAGCGGCCACACTAGACCGACAGTTTTGCCTTTCAGAGGCTGAGACCAGACAACAACAGCACATCAAGAGCAGAGACCGAGCAGAGATCAGAGAATACCAGGGGCAGGTGAGGGTGGCCGGGCAGTCCACGGATGAGAAGGCCCCCCCCTGCCGCCGCCGACACACCCCTGTACCAGCAGAGGTACCTAGAAGTGCAGTTTATGTAAACACATCCATTCTCTTCACGCTTAGGGCTCCCACAGTTATAACTGTAACAAATGGACGTCCACATAACACTCCCAAAGTGTGAAGAGACAGGGTACGAAGCTATTAGGAAGTTCCAGCACGATTTCCGCCTCGCCAAAACAGTCCATCCGGCGCTTAAGGCATTCCTCTGCCTTTCGCTCCAGGTAACCGACGAACTACGCTTCAGGTTTGATGTAGAGCCTGAATCCATGTCCGACGACGACATCTTTAGCCATCTCTTCCAACTATCTCGGCCACTCGACGCTACGCTCGCTTTACAAGCACTACAACGTCTCTCCTTCCCATCTGGAACCGACAGAGACTTCATCCACAACCTGGGGCTGTTCAACGCCCGGTTCAAGCACGCAGTGGGCCAGATTTTTGAGTTCGAGCAAGAATTCCTGAGGGAGGAGAAGGACGGCAAGGTGTCTGCGGACCTCACTCCAACCGCGAAGGGTTACCATCGACTCGCGGTGGACGCGTACGTCGCCTGCCTGAAGCAAGCGAAGGCGGTCTCCGCCGCCAACGTCGCCCGCGACCTCGAACATACTGTAAGAATGGCTAGAGTCTCCCGGGAGATACTCTGGAGATACTCATGTGTCAACGCTGGTCAAACCTCGCGATCCAGGCGATCTCAGGCACCTCCAGAACATCTAGAAGGTAGTTATAGAAGCATAAAAGACATGTCTGGCGTCTTGAAGTATCACATGGTGTCAGTGTTGATAAAAGAGGATAACGCATTTTATGTTGTAAATGTGAAGTGCTCGTTCGAACATGGGATCTTAACAGCGGTGTTTTATAGCTAATAGCAATGCCCTCTGAAGTTTTCAGCCTCCAGTATCTTCTACTTCCGTATGAATTAATGATTGAATCAGAGATTGAGAAAATGAAGACTTCCCCACAAAAACCAAACATGGGGGGATAATCCATGGGGGTCAAGTACTATCCGTACATACTCAGGTTCTGTGGGGAAGTCTTCATTTTCTCGCATTCGAAAAATCTGCAAAATTTTATCAACGATGAGATGGTCTTGGAAGATTGTGCTAACAACAGAGGTGTAACTAGATCAACAAAGGATCATGGAACCCTTGGTTTGTCCTAACGCCCGAAACAGTGCCCAAAGAGCTCGTGACACAGGTGAACGCCAGAAAGAAATGAAGTTGCTCAGAGTGTACACCATATTGTCCTAGTTCCAATACTTTTTACCATTTTCTTCCAGCTGCTTTCGTTGGCGAGTTTCATTTTTTCTTACCGTTACTTCCGCAGTATCTTGCAAGATTCAGGGGGAAATTCAAATTCACTTTTCCTTTGAGGGCAAAGCAGAATTGCGCAATAACGCATCAATGGGTATGAGAAGCATAGAATACGTATAAAACTCAGTGTAGTTGCTGCTCACAACTTTTTGGAGGAAACAGAGCAGCGGAAGCCCCAAACCAAAAATCTTTCACAAACTCTTGTGAAACTTGTGAAATGTGAAAGTGACTTCAGCAAAAATTCCTGAGCATGCACATTGTCATACAGACCTTCATTGGCACTGTCTACGACAATACTGGCCCTCCAAGGACTGCAGAGCGTATGAACTACATTCTCGCTCATACATACCTCTCCCTTGTTGGTATTGGCGGAAATACACAGGATCGAGGCCGCCAGCGCCGAGAATTCCGTGAACTCATCTTGGAAATGGCTAACCAGGGCCTATTTGCGGACATGGAGGTCGATCCGAGATTTTTCGCCGACCCGCACGACTCTCGACCCTTCTTGCGTGCAGTACGTTCCCATAGAGGAGTCGCCCCGACCTTCGATGTCTTCGTACGTGACCACGCGCGTATTGCTGTCACCCACGAACGCTTGCGGAGACAGCACGAGGTCTCAACTGAGGAAACTGACAACTACAAGCAGATTTTTGGAGCTTGTTTCTATCCTGATGTACATCAAGTCGGGTTGTAACGCAACCCATGAGCTCTTTAAGCTCATCCGTAGTCTTTCTGCGCGACTTCATATGCCAATCATCTCCAGCAAGGCTGCTGATATCTTCGTGAAGCAGTTGCAGGTCAATATCACCAAGATCAACGGCCTGGTTGCAGCGCTGACTAGACCAGAGGTTGCTTTCTTGGGTCATCTCGTCCCTGTGGAGTCTGTCACAGTCAACACGACCTGGCGGTGGGGCAGAAATGGCACAAAGTCGAGACTCGAGTGCACCAATCGCCTAACGGTGGACGAGGGTGTCGATATCCAGCCCCTGACGGACGCGGAGAACGTCATTGACTTCAAGTGGGAGAAGCCAATGCTTGATCTTCACTACGAGACGAGCGATGAGGCCACAAGTCATCGCCCTGAGCTCAAGCAGACCCAGGGAGTCACCCTCGGCAAGCGGCTCAACAGCTCCACATGGGACAAGGTTGATCGAGTCTGGTTTGATGCCGTTCGTTACCTCAAGCAAGCTGTTCGCCACCCGGAATGGCTCGAGTCGGACCAGCCCAACTACGTTCGATGCAAGAACGCCCTTGGCAACAGGGTTGGAGTCACGTTTAGCCCCATGAAGATCCTACTATGGCTTGACGGGTGGAAAGGGGGTTCTGCTGCCTTCAAGCTCCGCATCTACGACCCCACAGGCTTCACATTCCCCAACAAGATTACTCCACCTTTCCGTATAGTCGAGTATATGGGTAGCGAGGGTGATTTGTTGATGGAAGAGTCTCTTTCTCGCGTCGAGAAGGAGATTGAGCGCCTATACACGAGTCAGATACCCATCAGAGACACTGGTGAGGTCACAATCTTCGACCATGTCATCGTCATGGGCGATCATGCCGCCCTCCGCCACATGCTGTCCAGAAAGTCGGGCCGGCCCAACTATCCACACCCTTGCAACACGATTTACCACAAAAGTAAGGCGCTCCACCCGATAGCAGGCCGCCATCGTCTCACCATCAAGGACAACCTGGACGATAAGACAGCATACCAGGCTGAAGTCGACGACCCGAACCGAGTTCAAGATGTACTTGCAATCTATGGCGATTTCACCAATGAACGCATGGTATTCGAGAATTGTAGTGTCATCCCTCTTGAGAAGATCGTCATATGCCCTCCATTCATGCACGACTCGCACCGTTTACTCGAGCAGGTTGCCCATATCTGTGGTTCTTTCAAGAAGCATCCCACCACCCGCGGGTCCCGCGAGGAGATCATCCAGAATAAGCTCCTCAACCTCAAGCTTGGCCGTATGTCGTCCATGCGAAGCATCGATAGGACCGTAGGTTGTAACGAGCAGTCGTCCGCACGTGTAAGGATGGCTGCCACGACCCAAGAGGACTACGTTGCTCTCCCTGAGTGCATTCAAGATATCATTCGGCTCATTGGCTACCTCCAGGCCATGTACTACTCGTCCGAACCTGTGACTGACGCGGCTGTCGCGTTTCACTTCATGGCTGCCGCAGTGGCCCACCTCATTCACGTCACGATTGCGTTCATTCCTAACAAGGATAAGACTTCAATATCCCTGCTATCAAGCAGCGAAGCGAAGACGAAGGAGAAACCGTGCGCTGAGAACCTCTACAGCATCAGCAGACTCACGACGCAGCCCCTGTGCCACAAGCATCTCAAGGTGCCGCTGTTCTATATCCTAGAGGAGTACTTTGAGCGAGAGTTCATCAAGAACCAGGAGGTAGCAGCCAAGTTGCACAGGAAGGCAGTCCTTGAGGGCATTTGCTTGATCGAGCAGACAACTCTCGCGTGTTCCTTCCTGACGGGCATGCGTTCTTTTGGTCGGCAGGACTACTCTGTCCCCCAGCTCCAGCGACTCAAGTGTGTGCGAGTTCACGACTGCTGTAAGGATGCGAAGCATTGGTTTGGTGTCCGCACACTGACCACCGTGACCTTCGAGCCAACTCGTGAGATGATCCAGACCTTTCAGGAGACTGTTGATGAAGTGTGGGAGTTTGTAGAAGAGCATACGACGCTGACGTGGGGTGAGGAGGGCACGATGTCATGCAGTCTGGCGGACCATGGCATAGAGTTAGTTTGCTGCCTGTGTGGAGAGTGTAGCAGACAGAATTGAGGCATCCGCGTGATATAAAGTGATGTAAGATGGTTCCGTGATAAATTCATTCATTTTTCATATGTGCCACTTTTTTTCGTGAATGGCACATTTCACATTTCGCAGGTTTCACAAAAGTTTGTGAAAATGAACCAAACGGGGAAAGAATCTTGGACAGAGGATACTCTTGCAGCCCATAAGGCTTATATACAGTACGTAAGACTTTCTGATAAGTCAGACATCATCCCCAGTGTCCGTACGTTTTTTAAGCAGGACGTTGCCACGAGAGGAGTTGATGACATCGATCATCGCTTCTTCATGTTTGTTCACCCAGTGTTGCCCAGGTATTTACCCAGATTGGTTGCGATTCGTGACTGCAAGACTGATTCCATCATTTCGGCCTTGTTGCTCACGAAGGAGTCATACAACACCGAAGCTACTGATGAAACCCCTTCCGAGCTGCGCCAGGACTTATATGTTGTGGTTATTCGCACGGCATTCTATGCCAGGGGCAATGGTCTCGCCACGATTCTTCTTTCGGTTGCCTCTGCCGGACAGAGGATCCGCCTGCAGTGTGTAAGTTCTCTTGTGCCAGCCTACCAGCGTATGGGGATGTCCATCTCCAAGCAAAAGTCCACGATGGAGTACCTGGATGATGCGAAACTGGTGACCATGGAGGCAACATACGGCCCGAACAAGTGGACGAAGCTCGGTGAGAGTCTCGTTGCTTGCCATGGATATGCCATGAAGTCCTGGAGGGCTCCCCCGTCCGTCGACTACGGTACGGCTTTTCACTTCTGTGGACCAGGTCCAGCCTCCCCCAAAGAGAACCCAAGCCACCCAACCCACCCTGCCCACCAAGCCCTCGGACAAGCTCAACCGCTACATTAAGCGTCTGAGGAAGAGTGTTACCCCGCACCCGACGCGCAAGAAGCAACGTGAGATAATCATCGCCCTTTACGACAGCAACCGAAGGGATTTGGTCCAAAAAGATCGTGGATAAGAGATCAAAGATGCGTAAGGATTACCAGAAAGAGAACTATTTCGAGGAAGAGTGGTACCATCTGCTGTCTGAGAAGGAAGATGAGGAAGAGAATGAAGATTAAATGAAGAAGCAGTCGATTTATTACTCATTTGAGTTGACGTTAGCTGCGTGGAAGAGCAGGAGGCTCGCGTAAACGGGTATACGCAGAACATCACGAGCCTCTGCAGCGGCACGGGCAGCGTTCCTCTTCTCAATCACAGCGGCGAGGTCCTTGAAGGTCTTCGAGTGCTTCTTGAGGACAAGCTGCGGACGCTCGAAGATGAGCTTAGAGTCCTTGCGGCACACACTCTCCAGAAGGACCTCTCTGACCTTGTCGACAGAGATACCAAGCCTCTGGGCGACGAAGGCGTAAGCGCGGGGGCGGACCGACTGAGGGATGCCGTGGAACAGCTCGCGGTACTCACGGACAGTTGCCAAGAGAGGGGCTGCCATGGTCGACCTCATCTCCTTCGGCGTCCAGGCTGATGAGGGCCCTGAAGCGCTTCTCCTTGGCCTCAGAAGACTCGCCCTTGTACTGCGCCATGATCTGCTCAATGCTATCGAGAGAACGGAACTCCGCTTCATCCCTAAGATCCTCCGGAACGAATGTGGGGAGGTCATTGGGGCGTCTGTCAACCACCTCATTGCAAATGCGGTTTCCGGTGGCGACATCGGCAGCGGAGATGCTTCCAGCAGCGTGCTCCTTCTCTAAGTAAGTAGAAATCATTTCCACAGCGTTTAGACGCTTTCTGCCCTTGCTCTTAGCAGTATTACTCCGTTTCGGAGGCATAACGTTTCTTCAAGGTGCACTTTATGCTCGCAACGAAATTAGAAAACCAAACGAAGAAAGGAGAAGAGTATCGATCCTCAAACGCTGGCAAGCATGTGTATATCACGAAAACAACATCATGAGAGCTCTGTGGCCTCGAATGGCCTGTAATAGAACCTAAACAACATCAACAATTGTAACTCGTCGAGGAAGCGTTGAGATGAACTATAAACGCGGGAATGGATCAAACAATGGATTTAAGAGTGGCATACAAGGCCAGAATACCGCAATTATCGTCCGTTGATCCACGTGACCTCCATCTTGGTCGGTATCCAGAGAAAGCCCTTCAGACGCTCGCAACACAACATTTAGAAGACTTATCGTGAATGGCTCCTTCCATGATGGACCTTCACCTGGACATGCCATCTCTGACATGTCCAATGGTCTCCATTGAGCTCGCATTCATCCCTCTGAGCATCCGCCCCATGGTCCAATCAGATGCCCAATCAAAATTCTGCACCGAAGTGCCCCGAGGACCTCCTCTGAGTTCATAAGGCTCTCAGAGCCTAATGAATCTCCCGCGCGCCGTTGCCTACTGATACTGGTCATTTTTCCGCATGGTTTATTAGGCTCTCAGAGCCTTATGAATTTTTTCATTAGGTCCTGAGAGCCTTATAATCATGCAATCGGTTTTCGACTTCTACATGCTCTTGAAGCGTTCGAAAACGTTTGGTAAGCAGTTCTTTATCTTCTATGACAGCGCTGAGATCAGTCAGGCCTCATCAAACGCGCAGGAGATGATCAAGTGCTCACTTCTTCGTAAGTTCCTTCTGCCCGATGACAAGATCCTCACCGCCCTTCTTCGTGATCGTAAGTACTTTCCCCATACCTTTTTACACAGATATTGGCTGGAAAACGCTTCGCAAGCTCTTCAGGTCGCCTCACCTTATCCTGCACCTAAGAGAAACTGCCGAGGCTCAGCTTGAGCTGATCACGACATCGGCTGAGCTGAAGAAGGTCATGGGAGATCATGCCTACGACAGCCTTGTCCAGAAGGTCCGCCGAGAAGTGTCTTCGGATCACGAGCACGACGTTGGAGGTAAGTACTCCAAATAACTCCTGCTTATTCAGTCCTTTCGCTGCTCCGTGAGCGCATAATGCGCAAGGTGAAGCCAGGAAGGTCGGGGGTCGTCCGTTCGTTCAAGAACAACGCCGAGCCTGAGCTGTCGGACCCGGTCGACGTGCAGTTCGACCGGATAAGGCACCTGGACGCGCTTCTGATGGACTCTCCCGTCCACAGAAGTACCCTGAGTGGCACATCGCGCCTCCTGCGCCGCCATCTTGCCGTGGAACACAACGGTGCGATCCGTGATTTGAAGAGGGAGCTTTGGCAAGCCCGGGCCAAGATTGAAAAGCTCGAGACGGAGAAGCTTGTGCCCTTGAAGAAGGAGGCTGAGGTCATAGACCTGGATCGGGAGGCTTTGGTGGCCGCAGACCCCAAAGATGACGTCCAGACCATCATGGAGAAGACCTCTAAGAAGTTTAAGAACGATACAAGCTCTCTGAAGCGGTCTGAGGTGCCTGGGGATGGCTCATGCATTCTCAGCGCCATGCATCTCATCAGGACTGGGTCCCAGCCTACTGTTGGTGAGAAGCTTCAGCTGTACGAGGACATCCGATCCTTCTGTGAGGGCAAGGGGTTCGAGGGCGACCCGTTCTCTGAGATGCCTGGCTCCCCTTTCCCCTGGGCAGACCATGAGGCCATCCAGGCCAGTGTAGAGCTGAGTCACACTCCGGTAATCATCACCCAGATCGAAGAGGACCTTACCTGCCTCTGGGTCCACAAAGGTTGGGAAGATTCAGAGTTCTTGCCCATCCAGGATGCGACGCTGGACAAGATCTTAGGTCTTTGTGAGAGCATGAAGCTCACTCAGTTCATCGTCATCGAGAATCGTCATGCCTGTGTCTACAGTCTTCCGGACCGCAAGCGCAAGGCAGCTGCCGCAGAGCCCGAGAAGCGTGCTACTCGTCCGGAGGATGTCACCCGCTCATAAATGATTGATTGAATTGATATCTCTTCAAGTTTATTCACTCTTGCCTTGAGTCATGCGCGCAGTTTGGAAGCGCTTACGGGCGGGGTTGGACTTGGTCTTCCGCTGCTTACGCTTGCGGGGCTGCGGCTTGACCTGCAGTATTTTGAACTGCTCCACCTTTCGAGCGAGGTAGTGAGGGTCATCTATGGCGAGACTCTTGAAGCGAGCAACCGGGTGCTCCTCTTCATCGGCCTCAAAGTAGGTCTCGCCATAATCGATGCGCAAGAACTCGCCGCGAACGATGTTGGCAGTGGCCCTGACCGATATCACTGGCAGGCCATCCACCAAGACGTCCACGAACTCACAGTTGACATCGTCAGGGCTGTGGTTAATCAGGTGGACACCCGCTGCGGCCGACATGGCATCGACGGCGACCTGACTGTCAGCGAATGACATGCTGTGTAATGGTAATGGAATATGCGAAACAAACACCATCTGGCCGTTGTTGCTGGCCGTCTCAGCATCGGGAATCAGCTTCCCGAAGTATATGCCGAGACATGTGCCAGCTGAGATATCCTCAGTGGCAATCATGCCTCGGCCGACGCTCTGCGTCCGATTGAGGGCCGGATGGTCGGGCTCCTGGGTCAGACGGGGGTCGCAACGGGTCTCGGATGAGATCCAGGCCGGAGCAGGAATGGCCTGAAGGCTTATCTCATCCGAAATCAGCCGCTTGACGTCCTGCAGGTCTGAACCCGGGTAGAACATGCGTCCACCTAGGGTGGACGTGCATGACGGACCCCTCGACGGAGTCCTCCTCGGCTTCAGACGAGCTGGATGAATGGGAAGGCGACTCGGGAGGCGGAGGAGGAGGAGAATCTTGCTCCTTACCATCCTCGGGCGACTCGGGAGGCGGAGGAGGAGGTGATGCTGCCGTTACAGTCGTTTCCGCAGGACGTTGATCCTGCGGAGAAGCAGATGACTCAAAAAGTCTTGTTGGGTGGATTTTGAGTCCTTCTCTTACCTACCGGTTGCTGCTTCCTTGCGGACATCTTTCTTCTCGCCATATCTTCGTTCTCTTTTTTTTCTCGCAACTCCCGATCCGAAGAACAGGCGCATCGCTGATCAGATCCGAACAATACTGCAGTAGCATGCATAAATAGTGTAGCAATGAAGGTATACCTCTTTACTTGGATCAAAAGCTTGTCCTTTGCTTCAAATCAAAATGTGCCATTCATGAAAAAAAAATGGCACATTGCAAATGGACGAGAAATACGGAGAATTCGGCACGCGACGCATCAGTAAGGACCAAGAAGTCTTTGAATGTGTCTGTGGTAAGGTTCAGCTCAGGCGTGGACATCGCGGGATCGGTTTCAAGTCTTCTTCCTCTCACGAGTGTCCTTTTACAACAGAGAAGTTGATTAACCGACGGGTGCTAATCACCATCGAGCCGCTGCATGGTTTCGAGACCCCGACTCAGCCCTACCCCGTCTTCCGCGTGGAAAGTCTTGCCAACTCATCTGGCTATCATTTCAAGCTCAAGACGGCTCTAGAGCTCGTTGATGATGAGTGGCTGACTGCCGTTGCCCGCACCTTTAAGTCTACGTCCCATCTGGCCGAGGTACTTGAGGAGTTGGCGTCGCAGTACTCTAACTTCGACACTTACTGGGTGATATCGGGTCATTCTGATACAGAAACGTCGCGTATGATCATTGATACGTCTACGAACGAGTTTCTGTATCACCATGATCTGGTCCAGCTCATCCTCAGGTCATTCGAGAGCCCTTCCTTGGTGAGATCGACGCGTGTGCGTCTGATTTACTTTGCCACCTGCTCCGGACTCGACAGATCTGAGGAGTCTCAGCTGTGCAGTGCTATTTCGACAGCCAAGTACAAGAACACATGCATTATCCTCACTCCTGAGAAGGTTCTGGCGCATGAGCTTGTTCTCCAGGACGCCTATTGGCTCTACCGCGTGACATGCCTCGACAATCCTCTTTTTCTTTCTGACGAAGTACTTCTCTGGCTATCGTTTCGCGCCTGGCTCAGCAGGAAGACGGATTATAGCCAATGGTTCCTTGTCATTTCCCAACGAGGCCAGGGTCATCATGTCTGAGACTAGCTATGCCCGGCCCATTCCTCTTCCTGAAATGCAAGACATCGTTTCTGATGTCAACGAGTATGACCCGTTAAGAACCGACCAGAGAAGACTTATGAATGATCGATACATAAGCATGATGACCCGTGCGCTTGAGAGAGACGTGTAGTAAACAGATATATATACAATTTATGATCATCTCTCACTAAACACTAAACAATCGGTCTCATGCCCTCTACTCGCTTATAGACAACCTTACATTTGCTGCAGAGGGGAACGATGTACAACTTGCCATCAATGGTGTACTGCACTTCCTCAGAGCAATGCTCACAGTACCACCAGTGACAGCCTCGGCAGCAAAGAAGAGTAGAAGCCTGTTCTTCTGCTTTCTTCGTGTTCTTGGATCTTAGGCCCTTTTTGCACGCCTGGCACTTGTTGCTAGAGCCGGTAATATAGCACGCGGGACAGTAGTCCTTCTTGCCCTTCGTCCTGACACATTGCTCGTGCAGGAAACCTTTGCAAGCACAGCATCTCCTGAACGTAGTGCCGTCTGGATTGAAGAACCACTCGGGGGTACCACACACAAGACATCCAAATAGCATTTTGCGCTGATGAAGGCTAAGGAAAGTCGTCTTACATGTCTCGGGTTCGGTAGGCGGGTCTCTCACACGGGTCTCTGAGACAACGTCGTTGATCAGGACCTTAATACGGTCAACAACAGCATCGGACACGTTGTTAGACACCTGCTGCAGATCTTCGTCACCAAGCCTGGGTCGCTTGGCTTCCTCGTCGTCAAAGACGATCTTCTTCCGAACCGGCACCGATCGATCTGTCGTTGACTGAGGTGTGTCTGCTTCATCACCAACACCAAGTGAAGACAGTTGCGTAGTCGACCGTATCGGTGGGATCTCTGCATTGATCATCGTAGTCGGGGTCGATTTGACCGTTGCCTTTTGCTTGACAGGCTTATATCTCACCCGGTTGATCACAGGCAAGTTCTCAAGGCTGATTGAGTCGGAAACATCGTTCAGTCCAGCATCTGAGAGAACTTCTGAGAGCATCTGGCGGAACTCGGCATGGCAGGGCTGACTACGGACAGCAATGTGCTGCATGACAGAGCCATTGTACTCCGCAGAGGGTCTAACTGCTGTTATAAACGTAGTAACGCCGACAACAGTCGTCCGCCTGACCTGTTCCCGGAGTTCAATTGACTTGAACCCAGGGCATTCGGCGGCGACCCTGCGCTGGACCTCCAGAAGTACCTTATGGATGTCGCGTGCACTCAAGCCGAGGTCAGTTGCCTCGTCGTCCTCAAATACTGAAGAAACAACGGCTGTAACAAATGAACGACGGAGATTTGCGAGCTTACTGTTGCCATACTGTCTGATGGGGGGCGTAGCAGCAATAGGTTCTGGTACAGACACTTCTGAATTCATGAGAATTTCTATCCAAGCTGTTTACGTTGTTACATTTGTCTATTTACGTAGACTCCTGGCATTGACAATACCTAAAACTGCGACATTTGTCGATCATGATTCGAGCAACTAGCCACCAAAAAGGTAGAAACGGTAACGTCAGGGCTCGTGGAAGTTGCCAAAGTACAAGATTCTTACAAAATAATCCGAAAAACTGCTCAGGGCTTGCGAAAGGAAGAAGAAATCAACAAAAGGGTGAATGACACAGAGTTTCTGCTGCAAGAGATACGCGATTTGTTTATAGATGCCATACAGACGATGAGGGACAAGTAAAAATGACATTCACTAGCTTTGCTTCTCATTTCACATATTCTTGTGAAATATGTGAAATGTGAAACAGATTCTAGTGAATCTCATTTTTTCTTGCACTTTTTGGAGTATCTCCAGGGTATCTCCCGGGAGACTCTAGCCATTCTTACAGTATGAAGTTGTGCTGACTCTCAAGAGCATTAAGCGAAAGACCGATGAGGTCCTCTCAAAGGCCATGAGCATCGCTCTCGAGCAGGAAGAGCTGCACTACAAGGCTTCTCGTCTCGACTATGTCCGGAAGAGCGCCGTCACGCCGCGGCCGCCGACCGGCGCCCCCCCCCGCCAGGCCAAGGCCACAACCTACGGCACGCTCGCCGAGGTGGCGGCTCGTCTCAGGGCCAAGGCCAACGCCAGCAGGACAAACCCCAGGAATCCCGACAGGCTCAACAGACCCGCCAGCAGGCAGGGTCGGACGGCCAGCAGACACAGCAAGGCCAGGGCCCGCAAGGCCAGTCGTCCAAGGCACAACATAGCCAGGGTCAACAAGGTCAACCTGCCAAGGCGCAACAAGGTCAGTGTGGAGTAATCAATTGATAAACACCTTTTTGCTTTAAGCCAACGCCACAGTGAATTCACTGCAATGCGAGGCGAAAACATGCTTGTCAGTGTAACAAACGCACATGAGCTCTCCGAGGCCATCAAGTCTTACAAGAGAGAACTGCCTCATGTGAAGCGCCCTACTTCACTTATTCGCACCTTTGATCCAGCCACGACGGAGTTCCTTCACGCTAATTGGAGGAAGACGAAGGAATACGCCTCCTACGAGGCTATGGAAGAGGACACGATATCGGACGCTGAGGTCCGCCGCGCTCTGCGTGAAGAGCATAAGCCAGAAGATCGGGTCAGTTCCAAGGCCGTCATGGCCCAGATCAAGGCACTCCTAGAGGAAGATCTGTTCAACGTTGCCTCCTCTGCCGCCCTGAAGCACCCCGATGGCCCCTTGGCTGCGGCCGCCCAGCGCCGCGCCACGTCCCTATTTGACGCAGCAGTCTCCGCTATAGACCCAGAAAACCCGAAGTACACGCCGTTGCTGAACGTCTTCGAGGAAGGCAACCCGGCAGCCACAGTCCGCGACGGTCAAGAGCTCGCTACGGCTGCCGAGGAGGAGTCAGGCCACGACGCCCCCGACATACGACAGCAGCTTGCGGACGAGGCCGACGCGATCGCCCCCCATCTTTTCATGACTCTGCTTCCGTCACTCGATGCCGGCGCCCGCCTCATCTCCCTCAATATTTCGAACGAGCTTTATGGAAAGGCCGCAACACACCGAGTGGCCATCCAACGCCTTCGAGAGGCCGTCGATGAAATCAATCCCGCCATCGAGGCCCCGAACTACGAACAGCTCCACGAAGCCGCGCTGATCGCGAAGATCAGGGAACTAGCGCTCATTGGCTACACGAAGGAGGCTAAGGCCATCTATAAGGCCGAGATAGAAGCCGATGGCACCGTCGACAGCGTTCTAGACGCTCTCGCAGAACTCGACGAAGACCACGACGGAATGATCATCACGCCCTGGCGCGCATTCGCCGCGAAAAAGGTCCAACCGCCAGCCAAGAGCCAGCCCAACTGCGCCACGACAGCAGGCAGAAAGCCGCAGGCAAGGAAGGTCAGCGGCGATGACCCATATGTCCAGTTCAAGGATAAGTCGAAGTACTTCATCCCCCGAAGCCTGAGGAAGTACTGCGACTACCACGGCTACAACACGTCACACACCTCGGCCCAGTGCAAGGCCTTGAGCCACAGCTCAGACCGCCCTTCCGGCCAGCAACGTCTTACCCCTCAGCAAGGCCAACAGCGCCCGGCTCAACAGCAAGGCCAACGACAACAGCCGCGCCAGAGCGGCCAGACAAGGCCCAATCCGCCGCCACAGCCCTCGGGCCATACCCATCAGTCCCGCCAAGCTGACCCCCAGAACTCAGGCCCCAGGAAGGCCTGGAAGCGCAACGCTCACACTAACCGCCTCGAGAGCGACGTCAACGAGCTCTACGAGTCATCCGACTCCGACTCCGATATCGACGAAGTCGAAGATCACCGCGCCTCGGGAAAAGCCATCTATCACACCATCAAGGTCGCTAACACGGAGATAGTAGCTAAGATAGATCCAGCTGCAGCAAGAACGTGCATTTCCGCCAAGACATTCAACGATCTGAAGCAAAACGACAACATCAAGATCACCACGCACGATTTACAGCTCAAAGCGGCAGATCAACGCCTGATTGAGGATAAGACAGCAATCGAAGCCACTATTACGATCGCTGACATCATCCCACATCCCGTTCAGCTTTCTTGGATCATCCCCGTCATCCCGGGAAAATCCAGCAAGATGCTCCTAGGAGCTGATGTCCTTCGCCACATCGGCCTGATGACGGATCAAGGCATCCACATCTCACTTCCAACGACGACCACCGAGGATACATCGGAGTTTGCGCCGTTCCCCCACGAGTTCATCGACGAGCTCTTCGACGAAGACGGCAATTCAGACGACGGCGACGACCTCTACGACTCTTCGCGCCTCCATGAATACGTCGACGAGGTGGATGAGCCCGATCACGTTCCGTTCGACATAGACCCGAAGTTCCCCCTCAAGGACGAGCTCGAGTCCGAGCTGGAGAAGTACAGAGACACCGTCTTCCTTCCCAAGCTTGCACCAGGCGGCGCCAAGCTGCCACATGCCACGATCGACCTCGTTCCCGGGGCCTACCTACCACAGGCTGCCGCGCGGCCTATTCGCCCTGCTTGGAGAGATGAGGTCAACCAACAACTCGCCGACTTGGAGGCACAGGGCATCATCAGAGACGCCCACGGACACGTCGCCAGCCCAGTGGTCATCGTCGACCGCCGCTCAGATGCAACCACGAGCAAGCCGCTGAGACTCTGCTGCGACTACAGAGACATCAACAAGAACACGATCCCCGACGCATTCCCCATGACGGACATCAAGCACCTCGTCCAAGATCTTGTCGGGTCGAGCTACTTCTTCACCATGGACTTACGACAGGGCTTCCATCAGATGCCCGTTAGACCCGATGATGTCTACCTCACCGCGTTCCGTGTGCCAGGCGCGTTCAAGGAGTATCTCTTCGCCCCCTTCGGGCTTCGTAACCTGCCGGCGCAGTTTCAGCGCGCCGTAGCCCAGACACTCAGGCCCGTCTACGACAACCGAGTCCGCAACTATATAGACGACATAATGGGAGGCGCGAGCACTCCTGAAGAGCTCCTAGCCACCATCAAGTCCACACTCAGCATCCTGAAGGACCACAACATCAGACTACGGCTTGAGAAGTGCCACTTCGGGTACAAGGAGGTACATGCGCTGGGTGAGATCATCTCATCGGAGGGCAGACGCCCCACACCCACACGCATCGCCGCAATCCGCGATCTACCGAGGCCGACTAATGTCCACGGGGTCCGCCAAGTGCTTGGTCACATCAACTATGTTGCTGAGTTCATACCGTCCAGCCAAGAGCTGCTCGAGCCCGTTAACGCGCTGCTCCGCAAGGACGCTACCGTCAAGTGGGGCCAGGCTCAGAAGGACGCGCTCGAGAAGGTTCTCCACGCACTTGCAGACGCGAAGACGCTCGCCATACCGGACATATCGCTCCCATGGAGGCTCGAGACAGACGCCAGCCTCGTAGGCGCGGGTGGGATCCTGCTACAGCTAGAACAGGGCAGCTGGAGAGTCGTCAGTTATTTCAGCAAGGCGTTCTCGGACGTCCAGCGCAGATGGTCAACCTATGACCAAGAGCTCTTTGCTCTAGTCTACTGCCTGACAAGGCCAGACCTTCAGCCACTATTCATCGGACACCCGGACCTTACAGTCAGGACCGACCACAAGAATTTAGTCGCATTACACGCAAAAGCGGCGACGAACCGAAAGCATCGCAGATGGCTCATGACGCTGCTTGAGTTCCACTTCACTATTGAGCACCTCGCAGGGTCAGACAACGTCACGACTGATTTCCTATCGCGATACCCGTTCGACGTTCCGACAGACATAGAGGAGGTCGCACTTGAGACACTGCGTGAGACAGTCATAGCTGCGCAGAAGGACCACCCAGAGGAGAAGCCGTCAAAGCATTGCACAACTGACAACGACGGGATCATCCGCTACCGCGGCAGGATCTTCGTCCCGGCTGCATGCCGGCCCGCAGCCCTACGCGAGGGTCATCGTTTCCACATGGGCGTCAAGAAGTCCGCTCAGGCGATCAGGGACCGCGGCATGGACTGGCCTAACCTCGAGCAGAGCGTCAGTACAGCTATCGACTCATGTCTGATCTGCCAGAAGACCAGACTCAAGAACTTTCTGAAGGTGAAGATAGGCACCACCACGAGCAACGCGCCCTTCGCCAGGATCGCTGTCGACACGCTCGGGCCCATCAGTCAGGACACAGCCGGTAACCGTTACGTAGTCGTAGTCACCGACATGTTCACCAGGTTTACCGAGCTCATACCATCGCCTTCTAACAACGCCGACTCGGCCGCGGCGGCCATCTGGTCCATCATTTGCCGGCACGGGATTCCAGAGGTCTTACACACTGACGGTGGACCGGAATATGCCAACAGAATCGTCACCGGTCTCATCGAGAGGCTCAACGCCAGCCACCACAAGACCACACCCTTCCACCCACAGTCCAACGGGCTGGTCGAGCGGGTCAACAGAGAAATCAAACGTCACATGAGGGTACTAGCCCTCGAATTCGACAAGTTCTCCGAGTGGTCGACCCACATACTCCCCTATGTAGCCTGGATCCTCAACACCACGACACACTCAACGACAGGCTTCACCCCTATGGAGCTGCTTTACGGCACAGCGGCGGCCTCACGGCAGGTGATTCGCCCGAAAGATGCTTCGGACTACGCCGACAACAACCCCCTCCACTCAGTCGCAGAGTACCTCACCACGACCGACACTCTACTCAGCAAGCTCGTTCGGTCCGCGCAACTTCACGAGAAGGCCAAGCGCCACCGTGAAGGGAGGGCAGAGGCTCCCACGAAGACCAAACTGAAGCCAGGAGACTTCGTGCTTCGAAAGAATATTCAAGAGACCAAGCTCCACGGTCACGCAGGCCCATTCAAGGTCGTCACAGTGCACGATTACAATGCCGTCGTAACACCGCTCCTCGCCGACAAAGGGCAGTCAACACCGACACGACGGACAGTGCACCTGTCTCACCTTATACCTCTTAAGACGGATCTCAAAGAGAGCGAGCTCGCTTACCTCGCTTCGAGCGACCAAGAAGAGTGGTTCGTAGATAAGATCGTGGGTCACACCCGCGACGGTTTACTCAAGGTCCGCTGGGTCGGGTCCGACGCGATTACGACAGAGCCAGTCGAGGCGCTTGCACATACGCCGGCCGCCAAAGCTTACCTGACGAAGCACCCTCGGCTGCTCAGGGAGGGCAGTGTGGAGTAATCAATTGATAAACACCTTTTTGCTTTAAGCCAACGCCACATCAGGGCCCGCAAGGCCAGCCGGCCAAGGCGCAGCAAGGTCAACAAGGTCAGCCAGCCGGACAGAGCAAGCCTAAGTTCACGCCACACTGGTCCCGCGGGCAGAGCGGGCAGATGGAGCGCAGCTTCCGCCAAGTTGATGACGTCACGTCCGAGATGATCATCGACATCCAGATCAACGGCCAGGCAACCAAGGCCAAGGTCGACCCGGGAGCCACAGTGAGCTGCATCTCAGAAGCCACAGTCGCCACCCTCCAGAGGATCGTGCCCCTCAGCACCGCTCCGTCCAGCGTTGTGGCACTTAACGCGTCGCAGGAAGTGATCACCACAGGCCTCGCGCTGGTGGTCAACCTCCAGCTTACCTCTCTGGACCGTAGCCCGACACTCGAAGCACAGCCACTGGCCATCATCCGAGGCCCAAAGCACAAGGTGCTCATCGGCGCTGACGTCCTCTCCGCCCTCGGTCTCATGAACGCGCAGGGCATCCACATTGACCTGCGCAGGGACGATGACGACGAGGACAATGACAGACTCCCCGACCACGCCTACCTCGATGACACGCCGCCAGGCCGTGTCGATGACGTCACCGCCGACGCCGAGGCAACCCAAGCAGTCGACGAGGTGCACGTCAACCCCGACTTCCCGCACTATCAAGAGCTCAAGGCGATCATCATACGCCACAAGGCAGTCTTTGGCCCCTTTGACCCGGGCGGAGCGGATCTGCCCCCAGTCACCATCAGACTGAAACCTAACGCACGCACGCCACACCAAAAGCCCAGGCCGCTTCATCCAGATGACCTCCGCGAGGTCCACAACCATTTCGACGATCTCAAGGAGCGAGGCATCTGCCGTGACGCCGATGGCCCGGTCGGCAGCGCACTCGTGGTCGTCCGCAAGAAGCCCAACGAGAAGGGCGAGCGAGAACTACGCCCATGTGGAGATTACCGCCAGCTGAACGAGGCCACCATTCATGACAGCTTCCCTATGGCCGACGCGAAGGCGTTCCTCGCCGACGTGGCCGGCTCCAAGTGGTTCTTCACCTCAGACGTCAAGCAAGGATTCCACCAACAGCCCATGTGCCCCGAAGACATTTATCTCACGGCCATCGTCATGCCCGGCCGGTTTGTTGAATACAACTTCGCGCCATTCGGGCTCCGCAACCTGCCCAGCCAGTTCCAACGTGGCATGGCAGACGCCATCTCCGACTTAGCCCGAGATGAGACCCGCAACTACGTTGACGACGTGTTCGGACGAGCTCGCACCCCGGACGAGCTTTGCGCCAAGGTCGGCCGCTTCCTCGACAAGATGGAGCAACGTCGCATCCGCCTCAAGCCCTCGAAATGCTTCTTCGGCTACTCGGAGGTCGAGGTGTTGGGCACGATCGTCACCCCAGGCGGCCTCAAGGTTGCCCCATCTCGCATCGATAGCATCATACGCATCGAGGCCCCCACCTGCGTCACAGCCCTCCGGGCGTTCATTGGCCAGATCGCATACATCGCAACGTTCATGCCAGACGCTCAACGCCATCTCAAGCCGCTGCACACTGCCGTGGCGCAAGGAGACCCGCTGCAGTGGGGCCCCGATCAGGCCAAGGCGTTCAACAACATCAAGGAACTCCTGACAGGCGAGATGATGCTAGTACACCCAGACCTCGAGAAACCGTGGGTGTTGGAGACCGACGCCAGCCTGACAGGCGTCGGCGGGGTTCTGTGGCAGGTGATGCCGGAGGGACCGCCCCGAGTCATCAGCTATTACTCCAAGCTATTCACGCCAGTGCAGTCACGCTGGTCGACGTTCGACCAGGAGATGTTTGGTATCGTCTACTGCCTCTCCAGGCCCGACTTAGCGCCATACCTGAAGGCCCACGCGCATCTGACGCTACGTACGGACCACCGCAACCTCATCTACCTGACGGTCAAGGCACCCGAAACACGCAAGCACACGCGCTGGCTCGCGATCATCGACGAGTTCCGCTTCAACATCGTTCACGTCGCAGGCGAAGACAACAAGGTCGCAGACTTCCTGAGCCGGTACACGCCTGACAAGCCAGCCGTAGCCATCGACGACGTGGACACGTCGGTCACCGAGACCATCCGCCAGGCCCAGCAACGAGTTCCGACCGCCGAGAGAGACAGCTGGGCCGGCCCATACCATCACGATCGCGGGGGAATCGTCAAGAAGGACGGACGTTTCCTCGTCCCGAGCACCGCAGCCGAGCTGAAGAGCTCCATCTTCGCCGACGCCCACCGCTACCATCAAGGCGAGAGGACCACGGTCGAGAACATACATGGCCTCTCCCTGACCTGGATCGGG